>BGZK01000628.1:0-332908 GCA_005406025.1 Eumeta japonica | reverse complement strand
CGCCATATTATTACTCAAAGAAATGTTTTTGATGATATTTGACGGTGTCTATGATGAACAGTTTCGATTATCTCTTTGACTGCCGACGTAATTAATTCCTCACCAATTGTGTGTGATTTTCCCACTTTTGCGATTATTAACGAAATATATAAAGTTCGTAGTCCACAATTTTCTTGTTTAGAACACAATGCAAAAAGGTTTGATATATGTAGTTGGCTGTTTTAAATATTTGTTTTCAAGTCCTTGAAAATAGGATAAATCTTTGTTCTTTTTAGCAGCATGTATTTTATTCAAATGCTCTTGGAGCTTAGAAGGCTTCATGGCTTCATTTGCAAATACTTTTTGACAAATTAAACATATAGGTAATAATTCGTTTGTTGGAAATTGTGTAAATTCATATTTCAATTACCTACTCAATGTTGTACTGCCGACGTTTCTTCTTAGTTTCAAACATTTTAAAATTTACAATTTCAACACATTAACTTTTCAACCGATTTATAGAAAGTTATAAAACTAATTAATGGTTGTGATGACTTTTTTACTTTTTCAATCACGCGTGAGAATGGATCACTAGCAAAGCACTAAAAACAATAAGACATCAGAAGAGCTATCCCTGCCTTTTAAAGATTTTATTTTGAACACGCAACAACTTGTATGCTTTTATTTGTTTGCAGCATCCCGGTACACTTGCCCTGCAAACAGATTGTCACAAGTTCTTGTATTTATGTCGAAACATGTTAGATTGCGTAAATCACGTCTTTGTTTACCAACATGCATAGAATTGTTACCGAAAATCCTAAACCGAATCAATTGGTTACTTTATTAATGCTTATTTAAATGTTTTAATATCTATTTACGCTATAATAACAAGATAAACATCTTAGACGGCTACACAAAATGTTTTTTCTTCAAAATAAATGTATTTTCAAATTATTTTATCGTATTAAATTTCTAATTAGGTAGGTATGCCGCGACCGCCCTCTTCATTGCCATAACGCTTCCCATTTGCCTTTGGACCCGCTAATAAAGATCTATACCACTGGGGCTTTATCAACCTTTGAAAAAATAAAGATGCGTCAATTACGTAATTAATGAGAATATCATAAAATGTAAATATTTAATGGATTTTCATAAACCGTAGTTCGTTGTTATTAAACCAATTACTATTAGTTATATCATTATTTAATTAGAATAAAATGTAGATAGAGTATGATGTAGGAGTATTATGTCGCCTTCATGTATAGAAGCGTGTGAAGATTTGATGTATATTCAACACTAGCCTTGGTGTTGTGCCGTAGCCATCGCAGATATGGAATAGGTGCAACATGAAATTTTATAACTTAAGTCTTGCTTTAAATCCTGACTCCGGTACCGGTTCTGATTTCGATATAAGATTAGATTTTGGTTCCAAAACCGATTTTGCTCTCTGTTGTGATTCTAATGGGTTCTGACCCATTGCTGGGGTTCCGAATCAGTGAGCTCGGCGTCGCCAAATGATCTTAGTTATATTTCCTTCACGATATACGAATATTAGTTGTGCAACAATGTCGTTTTGTTGTTTTTGCCATCTCGATTATTGTAACAGTTCGCTTATACGAAACAAGAGTTTTCCTCCTTCGGAATCAATTCTTAGAAACTCTTGTTACGGTGTCGTTGGAATTATTTGTAGGGAAGTTTCTGATTGAAAACCATATACATATAAAAGTTATTATAGAGAAATGGCTGGATCTGTTCGTAGTGCCCTCTATTAGTTTTTTCTTTAACGATTTTTTCGTTATACGATTATAGAATGTGATATATTTATAAATATATTTTATTTAGTATATGTGATTCTTCATTTAACTGATTGTGATTTAAGTTTTTTTCAAATGAAAACCCTGTCGAGAAAAAAAGAAATTGATTATTCAACAATTTTTAATACTCTATTTAATATGATTTTTCTTTTATAGAAATCTTCATTTCGATTACCGAATTAACGATTGAAATTAAAGTATACTTATGTTCCTTTATTATTATTATTTAGAAAGCAAACAATACAGTAAACATCTAAACTAAATATTTTTTTCAAATGTCATAGTCCAACAATGTTTACATGGATTGAAGAAGATAAAAAAGATAAAAAATGAAGTGATTCAATTTAACAATGTAGGTTACAAAATACAAAGTAGGCTGTGATATATTGAATTTAAAAAAGCTTAGCTGGCAAAGGTCTATCTTTTCCGCTATGCTACGCATGCAAGCTTGTACTTTTGCACGTTTAAAAACGAAGAAACATTGTCATACGGCGACTTAAGTTGCGATCATGTCCCTACCGAAATATACCTTTCCACGATTATCTTATTTCGATTTGGGAGCTACTAAAGGCCATTCTTCACCAATGCGGTGACAACGGCTCAACGTGCTCTCCGATATACAGAAGGAGAGGTTTAATTTAAATCACAAAGTTATCTGTATATCCGCACGTTCGCATCAGTGGTCGATCCTGTTAAGTTTCGATTTGACAGCAACTCTCTCTACCACTTATTTGGCTATCGCTACATTAAAATAATGTCCATCGTTATATAAATAAAAGAGTATGCCGTTTCACGGTGAGACGAACAACAAAGACGGAGAGACATGGCAATGAAGATACGGATCGTCAGACAACACGACTGTACGGGCGGAGTGTTGCCAAAACGGATTCTCGTGAAAAACTCGCGGAACCGGCGGCGACGCGACGGCCTATCTGCGATCTTCGGAGTGGCTCTTTTGTGTAGGCGAATGCAGCTTCGAGTTATCGTCCCGATGTGACCTGACCTCTGCGCTTTATCGATGGCCTAGATTCGATTTATTGCCTGTAGATTTTATAAAGCAGACGTGAGGTTTTTACCTTGCGTTCGTGAGGAGTTTCATGTAAAATATGTACAATTGATTAACGTCGTCTGCTAATTTTGTTGTACAAATAAACAGGTATGCCTTTACGTTGACGTAGTAGATTGTGCTTGTCGGGTGTTTTATTGCTGCTTCGCTAGAGTATATACACTCTGGCGTTCAGAAATGGGAACGTCAATATGTAAGAATCAGAACAATGCATTAATGTAAATAATACTTGTAACGACGGAACAATGCTAATATATGCGTAAACTAACGCATAATCTTTTAATATTATACTGCATTGATATCATTTTACGGCTTTCAAATTTATCGACTGCTTTGTTATTCTATTATTTTGAGTGAAGAATTCTTGTTAAGATTACGAGGTAAATTACTTTGATGTATTATTGATTTTCAAATTTGTGTAGGTGTTTTTTAAAGGAAGATACCTATTAACCTGATATGGGTACATAGGTCCTTGATAAAAAAAATGAAATGGAAAAGTGTCAGACGTTGCATTATTTGGCGCAATTCAGTACAATTTTGTGGTAATTACATTGTTGTTATGTTATGGGTACTCAAGAACAAATAACTTTATATGCCATAAACCACAGATGGCACTGTATGTGTTATTATGTATGTAATACGTGTTTTTATTTATCGAACATATCCAACTTTTCCTATTCAAGTACTGTAATTACAAATTTAAAACGTGTCAAGGGGTCATATAAAATATATACATTTCTAAAATATAAAATTCAATTCGAGCATATTTATAAATGAAAATAATTCTAATAGCGAACTTACATCTACTTCACCTATAAGGATAAAATACGAACGTATCACGAAATCGGATGATACGAATTCTGAGATATGTAAGCTCTCGATTTATCGAGACGGGCCTATCTAATAAATATCGAGATTCGAAAGCTGCGATACTTTCTCGCAGGCGGCGTTCTGAGCTCTGTGCGGCGACGCGGACGCGGCGCCCGCCGGAGCCGACCGGACGCGGGCGGCGGGCGCGCGTTTGTCTGTGAAGCCGAGGGCGCGACTTGACCTCACCGTCGTCCCATGGCGCTACTATTATGTCGTAGAGCCAAAGGGATGAAGCCGGTTATAGGGTGGTGACTCGCTTGCTACGCGACGACACACACGCGTGCATGCGCACACGCATCGTATGTTATGTCGAATAAATTGTTATTTTTTTTTACTGGGTGTATCTGATATTTTTCAAATTCGTGGAAGAATCAAACCTAATGTCCATTGACATATAAGTACATAAGATCGGCAACCTATCATACTACCTGCCTATATATATATATATATATATATATATATATATATATATATATATATGAAACTGTTTGCAGTAAAATAATTAGAAAAAAAATCTAAAAACAAATTTCAACTTGTAATGTCCAACGCGAAAGGTTTGAGGTTCAATTTTTGTCTTCAACAACAAGAATTGGGAAAGGGACGCCTTTGTCGCATGTTCCGATTATAGGTTCAAAATATAAAGTTACGGTCACGTAATGGACTACTGCGTATCTTGTAAAAATTAGTTGAAATAAATCTGTCGTATATTTAAATTATTTTTATAACTAGTCAACCAAAAATGTATATGGTTAACTGACTTATTAAGTTCATTGTCTGTCTAGTTTATTGACCTAATTTATCAATAAAGTAGATAGATAATAATTGTTCATATTTTGGAAAATTATCTTTATAACTAATAAAAGTGTAATAATACCTCCAAAATTAATTCAACTTTCTCTATCTGGACTGGATTAACATTAGGAAAGTGAGACATAAACGCGTTCTCTCCATACTCGGACTGTGTCATTTTATATTGAATCCAATTGACACATATTTTTGCCTAATCAAAATAACGTGCTCTCACTCGACGAGGTTGTATGTATGTGGTCGTGGCATCTCTTCTTTGACTTAGAAGAATTTAATACGTTTCTGTTTATGGTAAGAATAAATCTATGTCTTGATGATATAATATAAATCAATGATTTGAACGTAGACATTTAGAATGAATTTGTCTGTTAAATTTCATAGACGTATTTTAGATACTTGCATTTTGGAGTTTTCTGAATTAATAAAGCTGTTAGAAGAAAAAGATAAATGGGAGTTGGTTTAATAGTTAGTACTATATTCTACACTATTTTCACTCTATTGCACTATTTTCACCCTATTGTCACTATTGAATGGCTATTTTGAAGAGTTTTTTTTTGTTTTCGATAAATAATGATAAAAATTGCCTATTAATCGATTTCGAAGATATTAAATAAATTTCAATAAACACGCAGGGCTTTTCTTGCAATTTTCATTTGTATAATTGCAGTCGGAATGCGGGTGAATAACATTAGAATAATATTTACTTTGCTCAATAACAAACGTTATTGTTATTTATGCTCAGTTTTAATTGTAGGTGTGAGACTGGAGCTTCGGGACCTTCCTTCTCAAGGACCCATCCCGCGGGATTGACAATTTTAATTTTTAATAAAACAATAGTTAAGGTGAAAACACATGTGAAAATTTAATCTACCATACTATTTGTGACTATGCGTGCGTGTGTGTGCGTGTTTGGAACCGGAAATGACAGAAATCGAAGAATCAGAAATGGCAATGTCCAAGTTGTAAGCGGGATCATTCCCAAATTACTCACTAGTTTTGTTTATGAATATTTTTTTTTCAAATATATGAAGTAAGTCCAGCAAGGATGCAAGTAAGGAAGTAAGATGGGATCATCGAGATATGATAGGTGAAGAAAATGATTTTAAAATGTACTAGATACGCAAACGAACAATAACAGTTCAAAATCTCGGTTGTCGAGTGCTGTCGAATTGGCAAGTCCTGCGTTTCGTTACATATACAAAGATTTATGAAGATTTTAAAATGTATGTTGTTTAGATTTCTTATTTGTATAAAATACTTGGTTTATGGAAACGTAATAATTCGTCATGATGGCGTGTAGACAAATATGATTGTAACCGTATTAAATTGCAAACATAAATACTATATGATAAACAAGCGACAATAGAACATGTTGTTATTTATTGTTATTCCTTGATCCGATCTTGTATACAGGCAAAATTAAGCGGAAAGTTTTATCCAATAATATGTTTTTTTAGATATTTCTTGGACATGGTCTAAGCAGGATCTGGCATTTTCTTTTCAGTGGAATTATAAAGTCTGAGATGGGGGTACAGCCAGTGACCATTAATGCCATATAGTTGAAACTGGGATTGAAATTGTAATGAATAGAGATTGAAATTGGATTTGGTTTTATATGTAAACATCTAATGCCATAGTAGACGCTTGCCTGCAACATGCATTAACATGCAGCATGCAACCCACCGCTGACCCTCGAATTTGCCTCTCCACTACGAATCTCTATCCAAATGATTGAATATTGATTCCAGAGGATTGACAGATGTCGAACACCTAAGCGAGTGTTATTTATTTTTATAATTATTTTATTCCGCTAACTGTTAAATTGTTACTTCTACGTACGTTTCATGCCAACCAGGCACATCCTCAGGAAATTGCCGACAGTCACATCCACCAGGGTGCAAGGAGCGTTAAAACAACCAACACAACCTCGTTAAGCGGGCCGCTGTCATGCAATAATGGATTTCCGCGAATTAACACCTCACACAATACAATATCTAATGCCAATTGATGTGATATAAAAACATGTCGTGTCCATGCCGTAACACTTATTTTGTATTAAAAAAATATCCATGTACATTTTAACATAAGTACTGCTAACACCTTTTTTATAATGGGCTTGTCAATTTTTATTTGCGTCCGCTACGTAGCGTTCAGATTTTTTTTTTAAATAAGCGGGCAAAGCTTTCAGCGTGGCGGTGCGTGGCTAAGGACAATTAAATTTTATGGTTCAGAAGAGCTGCCACAGGTGGCTCTGTATGGCTCGACTACGCGATACGTATGTGTAACATTTTTCATTGTAAGACATCGGCAAAACGGGATGCGCCGAGACAATAAATTCAAACTTGAAGTTACGCAGACGGGCCGTCGCGTCGGTCGTTTGCCCGGTCAAACGTTTTAATGTTCCCAAACATTTCGACCGTACCCACACCTTGATAAGTCGAGGTGATGCCCCGCCCTCGCACGAGAGTTTAAGTAGTTTACATACAACAGTAATTTAGACCGGCCTCAACTCGTCGCGCGTGCGGCGGCGGGCGGTGTCGACGCAACGCCGGGTAATGGGTGTCGTGGGTTTACTCCTGTTGTAGTTACTACATGCTACGTCATATATTTAAAAGTTTTTTTTTTTATGCACTTTAAAAGATAAAATAATTGTGAGTCAGATATTTTAGAATGGGCAAAAGATCGTATCTATTATGAATTATTATAATATTATATACATAACTCAATATTTACTTAGTTGAGCGCGATGAATAAACCGCCGGGTGTAGATCACCGCGTGTAGACACATAAAAATATTAAGGATATTTATCTCTTATCGAACAAGGAGATTAATGTTTAAAAAAGTGATAATATATTTCATTACGTAATGCGTTTTTTATTTTCGTATATTTATTATTATTTAAAATTTACTGTATTTGCATACGTACATATCGATGGATATCATCGATTTGCTTATGAAATGATGTGGATGCAAGATAGTCCATAATTCAATGCATGCACCGAAAATCGATAACATCTCCGAATAGCTAATTTATTATTGTAGTAACAAAAAAATCTTTTTACATTATCCTAATAAATACAATTTAATACAATAATAAATACAGTAAATACAATTATTTATTTACTATGGCTATTTATTATGGGTTTTTGGCAAGATGCTGGTAACAATGATCAGACAAATGTCTCATAGTATCGCACCGTAATATTTTTAAATATCTACTATAATTAAAATTATCGTTTACCTCCTCTAAATTTCGGGGTTTCGTGTAATTTCCATTATCTCATCAGGTCTCACGACGTATATTGGTATTGATCTTTTACACAATAGATGCTTGCTTCGTACGTAACATCAAAAAGAATATAACTTTAATTGCAGAATCCACACAAATTAGTGCAGGTGAATTCCGTTACGTCTTTATTTTTTACAATATTAAAAAACATCAATTTCGAGTCGTTTATGAATCAACATGTTCCCAAATATAGATTGACGAGAATCTAAAATTTATGTAGTCGCTGATTTAATTTAGTGATTTGGTCATTTTTTCACCTTTTAATATTTCATAACACAGACTATTTATTTTCTGTATTTGTGTGATCTATTTATTAGGAAATATAAATTCGGTTGTAGCACAAGTCGTGACTGACGAATATTTTGTCACAATAAATATTATAAAAATCATTGTATTACCTCAAAAAAGTTCCGATAAACAAAAAGGTATAGTCCGCTACATTGACCATATAAAACGTAATCTAAGATAGGATTATAACCAAACGTAATTTTTCGTTACGAGACGAGTCGCGTTATAACACGATGCGAAGGAAAGTGAGCTAAGTGGGATTTATATGAGTTTGTTAGTTTTGGGAGGGCCGAGAGCGTAATTCGAGCCGCGGGCGGACGCGTGTGCGTCGGACGTATATGCCTCTAACTGTAATGACATTTCGTCGTTTCTACCTATTATTGCTTTTAGAGTTCCTTAGTCAAAATAGAAAAGAACGGTTATAGTTTTCCTATGTCCGTCCGTCCATCCGTCTATACAAAAACAACAAGGCGTATATCGATAAAATTGAAGTATAGGTGTCTTGCATAAGCCGCTACTTGTTTGGTAGTTAAATAATAAAAATAATATTTCTAGAGCGAGCACTCCATACATGTAACAAACTGATTTTTTTTTTTCTACAAACATCAACATGTGCCACATATATCGACAGTTCTTTTGAAAACAAATTTTTTAAGCAATTTTTCGATTAAATTATGGTTTAAATTGTGTTCCACGTCTTTATTTTTTAAACTATATCCCCAAAGAAAAATCACAAAAGTGATATTTATAAGTAAAATTATTTTGAATATCATCGAATGTATCGTTTTTGAATTACTGCCTAAAAACTTCGCTTTTCAGCAAAAGGACGTACGTGTCATAGAGACACGCTTTCTTGCTGGTGTGCTTTTTCACATCTTTTTTTGCATTTCGAGAATCTAGTAAGTGTTTTAACGCACTTTAAAAAAACCCAACTAAAGTGTTTATACCGACTCTACGCAGGAACCCATGAAAAAAAAAGTGTAACTATACATAGTTGTTTTGATTTGTAGTGCATTTTTTGTAGTAACGGCTACGGAACTCTGCGCTGAGCATGATCGGACGTGCTTTGGGTCGTTTATTTTTTTACCGAAATATGTTCAGTTTTCCAGTTGTGTTTTCTATTTTTCCCGTTTGGGGATTGAGTTTAACAACTTGTTTAGATCTTGTAATAATTCAACTTTATCAATATGATATTATATGAGCTTGTGAACATATCGATGACCACAGCTAATGTTTCAACTTTTGTAGTTCGATGTTCCGTAGCCACTAATACACGGCATTTACATATGAAAAACCTTAAAGATATTCATTAAAATTCGCCATACGAAATTTCGTTGAGTGCGGTACATATCATATTTTACGTGGCATACACATAGTATTGTCAAATTTTGCATTTTTTTTAAAGTACACGAAGAATAAGAAAAAAAAGTAGCTGTGATCCGATGGACGCGGCTTCGTTAAATGACGTCGCGACGTACGTGTACTGACGTCGGGCGACATTCGATACGGAAGGTGAAATATTTGACGGCACCATTATCCCCGGCACGTCCCACGTTACGTCCATCGAGCTTGTTCGAAATGAACATTTACGATTCTATCTGTTTACGTAGTGGTTTGAGACACGCTGAGTACACTTATTATTTTTGCTGCTCGAAATTCCCAAAAAATAAATAGTTAAATTAGGCTTTTAAATTTTCTATGTTTTATGTATAATAATATATTAAGAATGGTTTGTACTGTAAGTGAATTGTTTTTTTTTTTAGGGTTTCGTATTCAAAGTGTGCCAATGGGATCCTGTTATTGACCTTCCGCTGTCCGTCCGTATATCACAGGGCTGTATCATTTAAATCGCAATAATTATAAATTTTCAATATTGGCAGTGTGTATTAGTATAGTCGCTATAGCAACACATGATAAAAATATAATATTGTAATAAATTAAAGGGGCTCATAATACAAAAAACGTGTTTTTTTTGACGTTTTATGCTTGAACGGCTTAATGGTAATAGGTTGACATTTGAAACGAATGACCTAACGCTGTCCGGTTGTTTTTTGAAACCCTGCTTATTAGTTTGCGATTTGCTGCTAATATTTTGGTGATTTTCGAGTTAAATAAGAATTGGTTTTCAATACTTAGTTATTATCTTTTCTTAGTTTCTCTTTACCAAACATTCAACTGTACATAAGCAACCTATAAAAAAATGCTTTGATTTTTGATTTTGCTTGAATGAATTAGTGTGCTCGTTCTTCATTATCTATTTTTTAAAATATGTAGTGTTAAATATTGTATGTACTGTGGTATGGAGCCTTTCTTGTGCGAATCCGAATCACACTTAGCCGGTTTTTTCGCTGGGTAATTTTTTTAATTCTCTACTACGAAAGGACTGGTTTGGATGGCGAAGTACACTGTTTTCAGTATCATATTAAATCCAACGCGAAGTTAATCTGAGCTTTGTTAAAGCAAATCTTTGCGGATTACTGTGTGCGCTATCATGAATTTAATACATTCTTTGCGGATTACCTAATGTGTTTGTTATCATTTATTGCGACCATGCGTATAAATATTTTAAATAAACGGAAGTGTTTTAAAATTTGGAGCCAAATGTTTAACAATTTAAATTCTATGACGTGACAGGTAAATGCAAAGGTGTAGTCTCTATTCGAACAGCAAATATAAATATCAAATGTTGTTCTTAGATTGTAAATCAACATATTTTAGGTGTTGCATTTTTTTTCAGAATTTAACAGTAAAAATGGACTCTCACAGTGATAGTCTGTTTTCACTGTTCCCTATGTTTCTACATCTACATATGTCATTATTAGTGCTGTTCTATTAATGTTGTATGTAGATAAATTATATTGATTCGCTACATAAAGACTCCACTATATAAAAAGAATAAAATCCATATGTGAATATTTTGTTTACTCTGTAAGACAATGTAAAGGTAGTCATAATTATTTCAAACTGATATCGTCCGGGAATTGGATATTATTTGAGATTCATATCTATAAAAATTCTCTACGAAATTTGTTCAGTAAACTTAGACAGACAGGCATTCGGACGGGAAAAAATTAAAAACATTTGAAATCACCATTTCTATTTGTCAATTTTATGCATATTCCTCATTGAGGAATATGCATAAAATTGCAAAAAATGCATTACTTTCTCTAATGCATTACATTTTAATTACTCATTAATTGTTTAATGAGTAATGAATAAATACGTAATTATCATTAAAAAATGTAATGAGTATTGCATTACATTTTACATTAAAATTTTTGCAACTCTGTTCCTCAAATACCGTATTCTGTTCTAAATAGACATCACACGCATATTGGTTTGTTTTTTTATTTTAATTAGATTAGATTATCGCCGATATTTTTTGACTTTATCAAATGACATCTTTTAAATCGTTTAATCTTACTAGAATGAAACCCGATACCTTCAATCGATCAACCCCTTATCGCCATAAATTATTACCCTTCGCCGGAAGTCGCTAATCTTGTGACAACCGATATCTTACGGGAATCGGATGTCGCGCCGCGTGACGCGATATCGCGCCGAATGAAATATTGAGTCGGGGCGCCCGTCTCACATCCAACAGATACATCGAACCTAAGAAAAACTGAATGTAGCGTGCTACCGGTTTTTGTACGTACGCCTGTACCTCTGAAAGACGTGGAATTTTTCAGTTTTCGCGTGGTGGTATTTGTTGCTCAGGGCGTTGTCACTGCACTGTCCACGCCTTTAGTTCTCACGTTTGTCCAGTCTGAGTCACAAGTTACTGACGACTGTTGTCATTAAAGCAATGGCAACGTTCGGGATCCAAGGTTTTACGTGCTCCTCTGGACACCAAAGCGAATGATATAATTTAACTTATACTAAAACTTCTTGGTTATTCGTCCTTCGTCAGGATTCGAACCCGATAGCTTTTCGTCGAAGGTGACGGTCTTGACCACTCGCCACCACCACGCAAATGTGGAAATTTAGAATTTAACACGAACAGTATTAGCTTTAGATCGTGGTGATTAGATAACTTTATTGATAATGCCACGGGATTTGGTTTACTATTGGTATATATTGTTGGCTATTATACACAGTACAACTGTATTGTTGTTTAAATTTCATCGCCCCCATTCTTAATACAGAAGTTTATGACTGTGAAGATTGAATGCTTTCTAAAATCTATGAAGCTTTTTAACAAAAACGACGAACATGATAAGGATAACAGCCTCAAATGGGAAAAGATTTCTTTCTATAATTGTACCAGTGGAGTGACGAACCGGAGATTTAACTTAAGTATTCGCAAATGTCATAGCGGGTACTAATCAGTTTGTCGATGTACCACTAGGCGGTACAGAATGACCCGATTTTGGTTAGTGATGTCATCACTAGTGATTTCATCATAGGTTGTAAGAATACAAAATGACGGTGCGGTACTGCAGCAACACGTGTCCGCGAGAGACGTTTATTATTGTTCATATATCGAATCAGCATCTTACCTGTTGCTACTACCTGTCGTTAACAATCTACTCGCGATTCCTTAGATTTGTGAAGCTAGCGCAGACGCTCGGATGTTTTATTACAAGGCAACAAGCAAGAGACTATGAGGATAAAAGCTTGTAAAAATGCTATTATTCTCATAATATAAATTAGGATAAATTACGAAAAGTAATTAATGTAATTAATCAATTTGAGAGGATTTGATGAGTTTTCGCGTTACGCATTTCGTCATATCGACGTGCAGACGTCAGGGCGTGCTCGCGGGCGGGGGGGCGGAAGAGCAAACAGGGCCGGGGAGAAGGGTACGCGACCGAGTGACGTTTATATGATTTATAGCGACTCGGGTGGGAAATATACGCGATATCTGGGAGAAATAAATATGTGGGGAGAAAATTGGTAAACGAAAACGGGAACGCGGCTCGGCGCCGCTATATTTTGTGTCGTTGTCGACATTAATTTTGTTTTGGTATTGTGTGTATGTAATGACCGGTATGACATTTTCAGACAATAGATGTCATTAATTGCTTTTAAATATTTAGTTAGATAAAATTATTTGGATTTACTTGAAAATTATGTATGTATAAATAGAAATTTATATATCAATATAGATTTATAACTTACCTATAGATGTATTATTTTCTTTATACATCACATTATAAATTAAATGTTATTGTTTTTCCTGTCATTTTTTTTTTGTTTAATCGGGACTTAGAATTGTCTATAGTGAAATGCGCTTTTGCATCAGTGTTATAATTTATCGATTTACGGGAATGTATTTTTGTACTATTGATGGTGCAAGATTATAATTTTATGTCAAACTATTTTGTTAAAATTTGCATTTTTGTTGCAGGAAAGTAAACGACTTTTAATTTTCCTAAAGCGCTTTTCTAAACTCTTGGCTGTACAGAATACGAAATAACCCGTATCCATATTTAAATGCAAACACATTTTTATTTCATAGACTGTAAATGACATTCGAAATTTTCACAAAACGTTAAAAAAAATTCGGTTTGTTGTTTTATTCCTTTACTATTCGTTCGCAAGTCAGTTTTCAAGAAGAACGTGCAAGAAACTTGATGCGTACTGAGCATTAAACGTTTAGATAAAATTTTATTAGTGTTAATTAAAAGCGAAGTCTCGTATTAGACTCACCATAATAATTTCAATATTTTAGTTCACTGTAATCATGATGAATATAATAAATTTGTATGGGACATGCATTTCCATTTGTAGGGAAAAGCAACTTTTATACAAACAACGTTTTATATATCTACTTATTTTATTACATCCAAGTTTCGGTGAATTATAAATATGTAGATTATTATAAATTTTAGTTAACGTTTAATCACAATGAAAGCAGTCCCGAACTCCGACTACATACCTTGAATAATAGTTCCTCGTTAGAGGCGCCCCACTAGCGGACTCCGCGCGAATAAGTTTAGAACGATAAATTTTAGAGAGCGGATGCCGCGTCAGCGACATCCGTGAGATATATTCCCCCGCTAACGCAGTCAATTTTATGTGTAATACGTTGCGCTGTCGGCGCCTTCCGTGCTCAGAGCCGCTTCCCCGTCTACCGTTCCTACAACCTTTTCAGATTCTATGCCTTAAGAAAACGAATGTTGTATTACGTTAGTGACTATTTTAGCGCTGTAGTTCGGCCGTGGATATCACTGTAATTTTAGTCACTTTATCAGTTTTTTAAACAAGTTGCATGGATTTCACAATGCATTATCTTTTATTATACATTGTACATGTCGAAATCCGACAGAGGCTTTGATGGATTTATAAAATAATAATTTAATCTTTACTTCTGCTGTGGGTGTATATTTATTTAATTCAACATGTATCACGATGAAATAATGAGCGATAGCAAAAAAATCACTGAATTTATTAGAAACCGTAACCCAATGAATTGTCACGGGGGCTAGGTTTACACCCATGTCCTATAGCTGCTTGAGCCAAAGTGCCAGTTGCACTTCAGTATTTCAAAGTAATGCAACACGACCATACTGACGGGTGCTGTGCCCTTTGTGTAAAACGCTCAACGGAATATGTAAGAAAACTGGACAAATCAATCTTATTTGCGGGAAGTTAACAAGACGTATTAAATTACAGCTTTAAACTTAGAAGGTACAAGTACATAAGAGAATAAATTCATTAACGTCACCTTCATTTACATTACTACCGCTTTGCAAGCGCACTTTGCTTTTTTTTTCTGAAATTTCAGCCGTAGTCAACCGATGACGTGGTACAGACGCGGCGGAAGAAAAACGTACCATTGGATTCGCATAGTGCACAGTTGTGTCGCGCGGGGGCGGCGCGGGCGCGGGCGGCGCGGCGCATGCAGGTAACGAGCCGCCGCACAAAGCCCCGCCGACATGATTTATCCGTGTTGTTGCCGTTCGCCAAAGCTCACGTTCGTTTCAGCTGCACGTACCTATAAATTTATGTTCGGCGGGAATATCTTTTTTCTCCGTTTTTGTTTCCGATGGCGCATGTTTTTCGAAAGCTCATTCGTAAAGCTCCAAAAACAATAATCGACTTAACGTTATGTTTCGCAGCTGCTGTACATGAGACAGATTTTGTATTTAACAATTGATGATTGCACTGATTATTATCTGTAATATAGTGTCTTTTGTTCAAATTCAGCTATACTCCAAATGTTTCGTTCCTCATTAATATATATATAAATATAGTGGGACGTCCTTATTGCCGCACGTGCCCCTGGTCATGATCACCTAAGGCTTTAAAGCTTTCGAATACGTGTGGTCGTCTCAAGTGCTCATTCGAACTAGCCGCAGGCGGCGTGCTGTCCTTTTATAAGGCGACACAAACAGTGTATATTTACATGTAAATTAGCGTTTAATTATAGTTATCAATTGTTAAGTATTGTTGCAACCTACTCTAACAAAACAAATGAAAAAAATCCAAAATAGACCACATCCTGATAAATATCAAAATAAGATCCACAAGAATAAGATCGGTCATACTGTTCTCGACATTTCTGGTTATGACCTTGTTCACAACATAAAATGATGTATTTACGACGACAAAAGGATAATGTAGAACTTCGAACGATAAATATGAAAACGGAGAACTAAAACGTTAGAGGCCAATTGAATACAATTTTGTGAGTGAGTGACCAGTGCGATAACAAATAAACAGCGGTCATTGAAAAGTATTCCGAGTTCCTGGTATGCTTTCGTCAAATGTGTGAAAAGTGAAATATTTATATTTTGTATTTTAGCGTTTACTTTTTTTTATATTATCTATAATATTATATATAAGATCTGAATAACGATTTTTTTAATAATATTGTCGAGGAGCAAAAGAGCATGCATTCTACCAGGGAATAGGTGGTCACCACCGCCCATGGACACTCGCAACGCCCGAGGAGTCACCAATGTGTCGTCGGCCTCGCGTAGGGATAAAATATCTGATGAAGGAGTAAGTGTGTTAATAGAGAGAAGAGTGGGCCGATGAAGGTGGTAATGGGTGATGAAGGGGGAGTGAGCCGCCGGAACTCACACTCACTGAAGAAGCAATGAAAGCTGTGTTACTTCACGTCTGTATTGCGTGAGAGTGTGATATTTCACCGGTTGAGCTGGCCCACTTTCGTGGTAATTTGGCCACGATATGGCTCTGTCACTTTGAATGTGGTAGAATGTAATAAAACGAAATTTTGGCAAATATGTATTTACTTTTAACATAACCATAAAACCTACATGCACACATTGTCTTATAATAGCTACTATTTGGTCAGTTCCATATTCCATCCGAAGTCAAAATTCATAGGGCTCTACTAACGACTCAGTATAAATTTTCAATGACATACGAAGGTGTGATCAAATTTGTTTGTAGCAGTAACAGATTTTTTTTCAAAGCACCTTAAAGACGAGATTGACTTACTTATTGAATCAGTAATACATAAATCAAGGAAAAAATGTGACGAAGGGGCCATTGTTAGAGGTAAAAATGTTTGTAGAGTTTTACTTAAAACCGAAAGATTTTCTCAATTTCTTAAGAGTCGATTCTGAGCCTTTCCAAGAATCACTCTCATTAATAATTCCTTTGCTAAGAAAGATATCACTTTGACACGTGAAAGAAGTTCGTTAAAGGAACGCTTCGTTGTCACCTTGAAATATTTAATTATCAACGATAGATTGAAGTTTAATTCAATAATATCGCCACGACTATTATGAAAAATTATTCGTGAGATTTGTTGGAGCTTTTTGAAATTTGGTGTATGCGACATTACACAAAAGTGTGTCAAAGCAAATAGAAATAGATTCGGGTATTATCAATTACGCATAATTCTTATACACATTGTTATTAGTACTTCCTTTGTCAATTACAGAAAGAAGATGGTAAATTAAAGTTGGATAAAAACATACAAATTGTATTATATGCGAGCAGACTGACCTATTTTTATACACTTTTAATTACTAGCCATATATCCTTAGTGATGGGCAGTAAAAACCAAAAAAAAAAACATTCGCATTTTTGTGAATGTTGAACAAAAACGATATTAATACGACAATTTTTACATTTGTTGTGTATTAGAACAACGAGCTGTTGTTTAATTCTTAACCAAATAACATAAAAGCAAAAATGCATTAAAGAGAAAACGGATACTGTTCACGCGAAGTTTGCCACTTCGTTATTTACTATTCAAAAGTGGATTTGGTGGGCACAAAGCACTAAAGCGACCCTCGTATCGGGCGGCTTGTGGAAGTCTGTTCACAGAAATTTTAGGAAACCTGGATAAGATGATATTGAGAACGGTCAGATAAAGAGAAATTGATAGGTGACAAAGTTAGCCATTTTCCCGGTACCGTGTACGACATAATTCATAACCTATTGTGTCAAAAGCTGCTACAAGATGGGCGTCGCGAATGCTGACGTCGCATCAGAAGCAATAGCGCGTGAAGTCTGTTCGCAGTATTTAAAGACAAGTGGGGAAAATTTTGTCGTACTCATCACTAGAATGGTTTCTCCAGGTGAAACTTGAATTTATCCTTGTGACACCGAGAGCAAGTGAGAGTCGATACAGTTGCACACTAAAAAAGCAGCTCATCTCAAGATATCAAAAGGTTTCCTTCAGTCGGGTAGGTCATCGCCACCGTCTTTTCGAATTATGAGGGAATATTGCTGATAGAAAAATAAGTTAATACCATGGCAGTGTACTGTACCAATATTTTACAGCAATCAAGAGCAGCCATTAAAAAAAAGGAGAGGGAGAAATTGGCGAAAAGTACGCTGTTTCTGTATGATAGTGCTTCATTGAAAGCTGTGTGTGATTACAATTATATCGAAGCTGTGTGGATGTAATACGTGATCATCTGCCTTGTAGTCTATACCTGGCTTCAAATAACTACTTCGTACTGTTAAATCTGAAAATTGTTCTCTTAGAGAATCGATATGCTTTCGATGAAGCGCCGAGGGAGGCTGTGAACCAACATTTGGAAGAAAATGAAAACTAATTTTATATGGGATCAAAAAATGCATCGGTAATAAAACCACTGAGAGCAGGTATGCCTATGTTTAAAAATAAATGAAAGCTATATCTGCGTTTTTATGTTTTCGTATCTCTACCGAGAAATCATTAAACATCCCTCGTGCAAAACAAAAAGTCTTTCATATTGAAACACTTTTTTTGGAAAATGAAAGGTGATTTATTGTAAATCATGGTATTGAAAAAAATGTGTGATGATAATAATGCACCATGTACGGTGGGACATTGGAATGACTGACCATCAACGGTATTTACAGTAGATTATGATAAGGGGATTTTCAAGAAAAGAGCGTATTCCATTCTGAAATGACGATAATGCACCGGTGACTTCCCATTCTAACCCATCCCATCCTGTCCCGTAAAAAAATATGTAATTCAATGTTGTGGTTAGAAGATGCCACTTCTGTTTTAATTTGAGATGATGGAGCCTTATTGTACAGTATTTGCATTTGGGAATGCAAATAACCAAAGGTTACTGAAGAAGAGTAAATTTATGTTTAAGAGATGACAACAACTGAGAAACTGCATTATAAAATTTTGTTTGTAATATGTTGCTAAATAATGTATGAGGGATATGTAAGAAAAGCTAAGCACATATCTAGTTTTTTATTAATAAATTATAATATTTATTACTATATGTATATTTTTAAAATAATTAACCGTGAGCATGTTTATATACTTTTTCATGTGTTTAAACCGCTTGAAAATTACTTCTGACGACTGTTTTCAGATACCTTACAAATTTAGAAATCATAGACAACCAGTGTATCTATCTTCCTTGCTCTCAAACCTCTTGTCTTTCGATTGTTTTTTGATTTTGTGAAACAATTAAAAAGGGCGTGGTGCTAAGTCCGAAGAATATGATGGGTGAAATAAGATAAACGCATTTTTGGACGTGTTTGGCGCGGCGTTGGCGTGGTGCCAAAGGTGCCGTATGTCGTAGAGTCATACGACTTCCGTGGCTTGTTACACCAAGCTGATAATACTGCTGAAGCACTAACTGTCACATATCATTTAGAATTAACTATTATTTGATCCCCTAGCACCAGAGTAGCAATATCACCGGTCTTACAAAAAAACCTGTCGAGCATTCGTTACTGTGTGCTTCGCGCACGTTTTGTTGATATTGACTTTATTTTTAAAGCACCATATGGTTGACTGTAGTTTTATTTTGGGCTCATAGTTGCACAGCTATGTTTCGTCACTGGTAAGTATATCGTATCCGTTTTTTTTTTTCGCCTCCGTCGAATTTCTCTATCGTAAATCGGCACCAATCCACCCGGCGATCTTTCTGATTATTGATAATTTTCTGTGACAACCGACAAGTATTGTCTGTGACTGCTAGTAGAGGGAGCTTCTGTCTCTTTTGACGTATAACTCAGTGCTTGACATGTATTAGATAAAGTGGCTGGGAGCGCATCCGTTGATAGTTTTAATACCTAATCCTGCCACCCTGGTGGATGTGACGGTCTGTCTGAATGTTCCCGAGGATGTACCTAGTTGCCATGAAAGGTACGTAGAAATAACAATATAATTATTCAGCGGACTAAGATAAATAGAATATTAACAATTGCTTTGGTGTTAGATTACTCCTCTCGAATCGATATTCTATTCGTTGGATGAGGATTCGTAGTGGAAGAACACATACGAGAATCAGCGGTGGGTTGCCCGATGCATGTTACTGCATATCGCAGGCCAGGGTCTAGATAAATACTGATATTCTATTTTTTTTTTCATTGCTTGCTATTTTATTGCGCGTTTTAAATCATCTGAATATGTAATGAAATTCTGTATTACTTAAAAAATATCTATGGACCTTAATAAAAGTTACAGTGGTAACCGAATTAAATAAACAAAATTATTCCTCGTTCTTTAACTTAGCCAATGAATTTATTATTGAAAAAAAGCGCATTTTTTAAAGTTAATTTTATACTCACATAAATTTACGGAGTTTAGCGGCCCTTGGGAATTTTTGTATTTACGTGAGTGTCCGCTGTCGATTGCGTCTCTGTCTGATTAGGAAAAACGAAAAGTTTTTAGATGTTTTTCGAAAAAAAATCTGCACGTTCCGAGAATAAAGTGGTCGTCTAATTTCCATACCGACGGAAACAGAAAAATATTTGCAGGTGAAAAAGTTGACGATGTCGCTGAACTTGTATTCGTTTGGAATAAGTTAAAGTCGTTTTGTAGAAGTCGGGAAGTTTTAATTGATGAGCGCCGAAGGCGTCCGGAGGAGCGCCGCGGCGGCGAGCAAGAGTTAATACTGGATTAGGGGTGGAACCGTTGTCAGGTGAAGTGAATTCCAGAAATAATTTACTAACCAATAAATATTTCATTAACAAATACTCGACTAAATTAAAAAGTAAATTATTGTGACAGTTTCTTATCTGTATACATCGGAAGCATTTACCTTACACGATCTTCTAGTATAAAACTGAAGGGCTTGTACCTCGAAAATGTTTTAGAATTATATCAGTACAAATGTTCTTAGATTTATTGAACACTAGCTTCCGTGCACGTTACCTCCGCGTGGATATAGAATAAATTCCTTTATTTTCTATATCGATCTTCTCACATTCGCTTTTGACCCCTGTCCTGTTGGTGATTTCAGTTTTGGTCCGGTTCTCGATGCTGATCCGGGACTGACTCACGATTTTGTTCTCTGACCCGCTTTCAATTCCAATTCCGCTTAGAGTCATGGTTTCGTTTTGAACGAAACCAGGGCAAACAAATACACCACATCACTTTCTTTAATGTTGGG
The DNA here is from genome assembly GCA_005406025.1 of Eumeta japonica. Taxonomy (NCBI): domain Eukaryota; kingdom Metazoa; phylum Arthropoda; class Insecta; order Lepidoptera; family Psychidae; genus Eumeta; species Eumeta japonica. The sequence goes on along the minus strand of BGZK01000628.1, from coordinate 312,012 downwards.
AATAGTTTTATATGTTATTGCAGGATATGTACTCTACTTATGTTTTGAGCTTCACTTAACATGTTCACTAGTTTTAGAGTAATTGACCGACAAACGTTCAGTCCAGACCTTAGCTTTGACAATATTACTAACATCGCACAATCGCATTTCGGTATTGATTTTGTTTAGATGTTCAATTAGCTACAATGTGCAAATGAAACCCTTAATTTTTATTATTACGCCCCATAAATTAACCTGCGAGCGCATCATGGTCCGAAAACTAGTCTCAGACATTGCAGATAGGTATCATTATAATTCAAATAGAAAATCACTTGCATTTTTGAGTTAATTTTACGGTGACAAATAGACGGATTTTGTCATGAATTCTATATAGTAGTTATCGGTGAGATTGAGAACGAAAACGATTTAATTTGAAAACGAAACTGCGATTAGTGATATAAACTAAGAAGCGAAATTTTCAATTGCGCATAATTAACTGTAAGATCTATAAATTTTGGGTATGATTTGCTGTGGCCAGGGTTAAGCTGTAATGGGGTTAAACCTTATATTTATTGCTGGCATAAACCAGTTAGTTACTTTATTGACTTTTTCCAGTTCTTTTTTATGTTTATTTGCGAAATAATTTTGTTTTATATTTTAAAATAAAAAAAAAGAAAAATATAAAAGTAATTAAGGTATTAACTTTAAAATTACTGATCAATAGAGGGAATACAACTAAACAGTAATTTCAATATTCAACGATTTAATTTATAAAAAAACATTAAGACTATAATATATATGCTTTACAAGAATACGAAGGTTATAATTTTAATGTTTTTATTTTCAACAATTTGTACTAACATCTAATTTATTTTTATGTTTTTTTTAATAAATGGTACATATTCTATATCATTTAATCACTTTATCTTAAACATAATTAAAATTATTTTACTAATATCGTATTGCTAATCATTTACTATAAAATTACTATAACTGTCAACACTTCACACTTATTATGTTCATATTTATTGTAACATTGCAGATTTATATTTCTGTCTTAAGAATCCTTAACCGTTGGCTTAAAATAAGCTTGCAGTTAGACAAGCTTTACAGTTATTGAGTGATTACAAATTTCATCACGGATTAAATTCATACGACTATAAGAAATGTGGGGTAGTTATCGCGCAACCCTGAGTTAGAGTGTAAAAACATCTAACAGTTTAACGAGGGTGCGTGGGGGGCGCGCCGCCTGCGCTCCGTCCCCCCTCCGCCGCCGCACGCTTTCAAAGCTTTCATGTTTCAAGATTTTAGCGGAGTAATTAATATTGCGTTAATCATGATCTCGAGGCGAGAAAAGTGGAGAGGTCGAGAGAGAATCGGGCCTGCACTCGATGAGCATTCCGGTTGATCTCCGCGCATTGCCGTTCGTGGGACGGACAAGAGTTGCCCTATGAACCATATATATATCTTTATTTTAGAAAAAAAAAATTAATTTCCCTTTGTTTTCCCATTTTAATGCTGCAAATCGATTTTGATCCCATTTTGCTTGTATTGCTGGTGCCTTGATATTTTACATGTGATACATGTGCCAATAAAATAATCTGATAGCCCCGACTTGATGCTATAGGTTAGCTTGTTTCGTCTATAGGAAAATTTTGAACGTTTAATATCATTTTGAAAGTTTGTATATATGTATACAAGTTTACCGAAATAAATATATCGGAGTTTCAGTGATATTAAAAAAATAATAATAAAATATAAATTAATGTATTTCAAACATGGTTTACGAAATACAGATATTTTTTGCTAAGTATCCATTTAAGTAAAGTATGTATTTATGTATGTAGTACACTAGTTCTACACATTCAACACTGTGATTGTCAAAACTTTAGTTATTATAGGTTTATTTGTATACTTTTTTGTCATCATTTATTAAAGTTCTGCTTCATAATGATCGTGTTCGCGCATCATCGAAACGATACTGTGGAAATTTATACACAATATATTGTAAAATTATCTTATTAACATAAATTTAGTGTCATGGACGTGCCCTAAGAGCCTTTTTGCAGAGAAGGACATGTCATAAAATAAACTTGTGCCTATTGATGAGATGTGTGTTGTAAAATGTAAACGTTTTTACGTCCTAAGCTTTCGTCGTTTCAATTTCTTTGAAAAACAAGAACTAACTAGTAACTCCCTCATTATTTATAGAAGCAATTTTTAATATCATACTATATTGGTGCAAAATTTTCTATTGTTACTGACCGCTAATGAATTATTAAATATTTTGCATCGTTCCGGTAAAACGAATAATATAAGTGTATTACAAAAATTGTACACAGTAAATACTCGACTGCCGCGTCGAAAGGAAATTAGAAATTTGGGGAGGAAATTCACGCCCAATGCGAAATTGAATCGTAGCGTCGCATATCTCGGGGCGCCCGCGCAAAACCTATTTATATAACAGCCGTCGAACTCGGCCCTCGCCACGGCCCGCGCACGGAAGGAAGCAATCCCGCGAGCGCCGAATGCCGGCCAACGCGTCTCGGGGGCCGGGCCCGCGCCGTCAGCCGCGCAGAGCCGGCCGGGAGCGTCCTCGTCGGCGGTCCGAACGCGAGCGGTCGATTGATTTATTAGAATTATACGGCGCCGAATCTCACTATGAACATGGGCCAGCGATTGATAGCAGATTGTACGAAAATCGAATGACCGGTAATCGTGGTCGGTGAGCTGTCAGCGAGCTGCTCACCAGTCGGACGTTAGAAGATTCTAATCCTCATCGAGAGTGTATTTAACGAACGAGTTGTAAGCCAAATCACACCACTCGCTCGGTGCCTCGTGGACGCTTCCCGATCTGCACTGGACTAGCACGCAGGGATTAAGGAATAAACCAATAAAAAATCATTGGAAGATAAGCTTTTTGACGTGATAACGTCTTATAAATCGATGAACGCCAGCTGGACGCACGAAAAAGCATGACTCGTTGTCGCGTTCCGCCTGAGCCGAGCGTGCGAGCGAGAGCACGGAACAATAGAGACACGATCGGCCTAAGCGTTCGGCTTGTGACGCATCTATCTCTTTACTGTGTAATTTCAGTAGAAAAAATATTTGAATTAACGAGTGCAAATTAATGTTAATTTATCGAAAACATTGTTATTTTCAATTTATTCGTTTGTATTATACAAAATAATGATAATTAAGTGATAAGAATTCAATGCAATTAATAAAAGAATGCAATTTTTCATCAATGTTTTCTTGTGACATCATCATATAAAATTATCGTCCATAAACCGAATTTACAGACAACCAATTTTTTATTACGTTTGTTTATCGTAAGCTGGAAACTTCCAATGAACAAACTCGATTACAAAGACAACTAATTAGTTATTTACAAAGGCGTCTTTTATTATTTTTTTGTGAAAAAAGTATTGTATCGTACATTTTTTAGTTTACAAGTAATTAATTCATTTAGTTAGTTTTGATGTGCATTAATCTATGGTTAATAAATATGGTTGGTTAGACATCTCCTTTAATTTTGTAGTGGAAAGACAGTTCCAGTCTCGAACTTGTTGCTCGTTGGTTATCATTCTTGAGCTTTTACATTCGTAGTTGGAGTCCAACTGCCAAATTATTCTTTTACAAACTACATAAATTATAATTATTCTTATTCTTTATAATATAAAAGTTCTACAGTTCATAAAGATCTCATTTTCATTCACTACCATATTAAATTAATTCACCCTATTTTCCGTGTTATCGTTAAAAAGTTCCGATATATTCCTACTAAGTTTGTCACGTTAGAATTGTATAAATGAATGAAAACATGTAGGTAGATAAGTACGTAATTAATTTTACTTCTGTGTTTACTACGTTTTACTAATAGCCATTGAAAAGTAGTTTCTGGCGACAAATTTCAGTATTATTCCCTATTTCCAACTCATTAAGAAGTGCTAATGGCTTCCATCATCAGGTCAGCAGCATGCGACGATCACTACCAAACGAAAAAAAATTTAATAACTAAATAAAAGAGGTAAAACACACCAGACGTGCCTATAATACTTGAGGTTACCTCTCGATTGCTCTGGGATCCCATTATGAGATCCTGCCTTAGTGACAACGGGACGACTTCGGAAGTATACCCTTTCAAACAAAAAAGAAATCGAAATCGGTTCACAATTAACGGAGATATCGCTGAAGAATATCCTTTTTGAAGTCGGTGAAATAATAATTACTTAGATGTATTAACATTCTATCAGTTTTTAAACTCTGCCCTTAAAGGTAATAAGTACAAATAATTTGATATTTTACAATGGTGATAATCATTTTAGAATTAAATCGTTCAAAATTTTCAATTTATTGGTTATTTTTCTTTTACTAAAGTCCAACTGCTTCATTGTAATAAACCTACCTTCGGTCCAGGCAGCATATAATGGACACGAAGTCGGCCAAACCCCATCGGGGCCCAGGTCGGCGGAACGCCCCAGGGACCTCGGCCCTCGGCCGGCGTAACGAGCCCGCGGCCCGTTCGAGAGCCCTACGCGTAAATATACACTCATTCGTGTTTGGTCGTCCGCACTCCAGCTTTGACACTCCGAGAAACCATTAGAAGGATCCGGCGAAATGTATCTAATATTTGTAAATACGAAAGTTCTTTTGTGTGTCGTTTCAGAGAATCGATTATAGAATCCTAATAGGGATCTAAGAATGTTTAAATATAGTTAGATTTGAGATCATAGTAATTCGTTAATCCCTATCATTATTAATCTGTGTGCGTATACCACTATTTTGAGAAAAAAATATAAAATTTTATAAACTCATCAGAAAAATTAGTGTCTATTCATTCAAACAAATTAAGCTCTTATCTTTCTTTTCGACATTAAATAACATGTAGGGTCATAGTTGTTATGAAGCGAATCCTAAAAAATATCTTAAACAATTTAGGTGGACGTTTAAATAGTTTAAGATATATTGTTGTAGATGGCCGCCATAGTTTTTACGTATGATGCAGCGAATAATTGAAAGTGTGTCCAGACTGACATCTGCTGGGAACAAAGAAATTTTTAAATGAAAGATAGTAAAATCTTTCTTTAAACTCCGATAATGATTTAAATAGAAAAGGCCTACTCCCTCCCTTTCCCCCTCCAGAACTCTAATCCCATTTCTTTTGTATATTGTTTTCCCTCTCAAGAGGCCGGTGATGCACTTGGTGATCCGATGGGGTTGCGTGTGTCCGTGGGCGGCGGTGACCATTTACATTGATAGCTCGCCTGCTCGTATGTCCTTGAATAGACACATAAAAACATTTCATTTCCAATATTTTCTTTATAAATAAAAGTACAATATCGCGTTCGCTTAAAATGAAGATTTATTGTAATAAAATGTTAAGAGCATTTAGTTTTTTTTTTAACTTCTTTTTATTTGTTACTCATATAGAGAATTTGTTTTCCTTTTTTGTAATACTAACTCATGTTTTACATAATCCAATTTTTCACAATATTTTTTTAAAAAAAATTTGGTTGCCTGTAAAGTCGGTATACGGGCGAAAGTTTTACGTGACAACGACTTTGAATGGTAAAATCATTTTAATGTGAATATTCATTCGTATAGTAGGAAGAAGGATGAAATAATAGTAACAATTTAAAACATTTATTTATACAAAGAATTATATTTAAAACATTAATTTATACAAAGAATCTCGCACTGAATTTCATATTAACAAAATTTTTTTACCTTTACACATACATACGTATTTATATACAAATATACATACAATAACTTGCAATACATTTGCAAGCTATGCACTAATTCTCTAGTGCTGCGCGCGCGGCAGACCGATCATAGTTGAGTGGGAGAGAGACGCAAGGCATTCGGCGGGCCTCTCTCTCGTTCGGTGACTCATCGTTACGTTACCGAGCGTTACACTTTTTCATAAGTGACTCCCAGCCGCAACCTAATTTAAGACGTTGTCACGTCAAAAAATTACTTATTGATAATTATTTATTGACTACTAAGTATACCGAGAATTATTCAAACAACCGTTAAATATAAGTGACAGAGAGTGATCATTAATAATGATCGTTATTAAAATTATAGTCAAAACGCGAGAGAGGCCGAGTCTGAATTTGACTGTCATCATTTCAGAATTATTTAATAAATGAAGTAAACTCTTGACTCTTAATTAAGAAAGAAATTCCCACACATTACTTGACTGTCTGTTTATAAGTTTGTTTCAATTATCGGTTTCGATAAAATTACCATATTTTAAGAAATAGCTGAGCGAAGACTATTTTTTGGAAATAAGTCACAGAGAAGACGGAAATTCGACCAGCTTTTGCTGAATTCTGACAAAAACCACACAGTTGTGACTAAACACTGTATGATGGGGTTGTAAAATTGTAAAAATATTTACAAAAATAATTTTCGATTTACTTGAAATACATTTTTTATGAAATTGCATTCTTGTTTGTTTCCATCTCAATGAAAACAGATTCGACTATTAATTAAAAAATATATTTCTTTACGTTTGAATTGAAAGAAAAATAAAATATGTTCAAGTTCGTACCCCTGACAAGTCCTCGACAGAATTTTACAGCTCGTTTGTGAAATTTAGTTTATTTCATCTTACATATTTTCTTCTTAAAATAAAAATTAACTGAATTTTTTTTGTGAACTAAATGGTGTCCATACAACCACTGCTTACAAGTTTGACAAATTTACAATAATGATTGAATTGCATAAGTCGAGTAAAAATGAAATATATTGTGAGTTCAAAAACTAACTCTTGTGCACACAACTTTTGGTTTGGGTCGAATATTTCTGAGAACAGAAACAATATACGGAATATTATTAAGAAGCTGAGGCTACTTCGGTAAGTCAATTGCGTTCGTGCGTGCATGCGTGCGTGCATGTATGCGTGTGTGCGTGCATGCGTGCGTTTGTGCATGCGTGTATGCCTGTTTTTGTATGTCTATGTGTGTCTGTCTGTGTTTGTTTGTGTCTCTCTCTGTGTGTATATTCATGAAACCGTTATTAGCTAATTAGATATCCAAACCTTTGCGTCGTCTGTATTCAACCGTGGTCTTTAGTAAATCTCAATTCACAATAAGCCAGTGTGGGGGGTAATGCCCGAGCTGGTTATCCTGCAATAAAAAACCCGTGGAGTAGGATGAAAAAACCTGACAATAATGATTCCACCACTGTGAACCGGTGGTTCAACCTTATGTACTAGACAAATAAAATGCTTCAGCTAACGGCGGGCACCTTTCACTCCGAGGGCGGTACGTGACTTACCGTTGTCAGGTACGTGAGATACGGGGCACGTCAGAGTACATTTGAACTCCTAGCAATCGTCGATGTTCGACACATGACTCGTTGGAAATAGATATTATTATCTAAAATAAGAAAATATTATTTATTTGACTATTCGACAAGGTATTTATGATGTGAATAGATTTCGTTCAGCTCCATTCGTTTGGACTTTGAATGAAACCCTTCAGCTTTCATATAGATGGATCTCGTTGTCAATGTCAATTTTTGTTCTTTTCTGAATTCCGATTCAGATCCTTTTTTTGATACTGCTTCCAGTCGCATTCTCTATTCTGATCTCGTTTCCACACTGAATTAGAATCCGGTCAGCCGTTTGAGCGTAAGTGAATGACTACCAGTCAGACAAACTTTCACATTTAAAAAACAATAAGCTTTTGCTCACGACTTCATTCTCGTTAGTTTAAAAGGAATCTCTTACTTTTTATTAATTGGTTCCGACAGTTATCCTGCCTATTTAATGTTTCAGTATACCTATGTATATTTTTAGAAGTAAGTATCCACTTTAGACTTGACAATGTGTTATTTACATATGTGAAAAATTACTTTACTTTCATTTAACGCCAAACGTATAAATTTACGGGTTAAAAAGTATATACGATTATAATCCACATCATCGATTATAACCATGCAGTGTCATTTAAAATCTATTCAGTAGTTTCAGCATGATTCGCGGGCAAAATATAGACAGATAGACAATAATAAAAAAAGACATTTATTTGTCTTCTGAGTTGATAATAATGTTTCCTAAATGGTCGAAATTTAAAAAATACATTTATTCTACAGTTTTTAGTCCGTTGTAGTTTTCTTATAAATAGAGATTATATAAAATAGAATGTACTTAAACTCATTATATTATAAACCAGCATATAATGTCCTTAGAAAATGCTTTTCATTTACGTTTTATTGCCTTTTTTTTTCAGATATAATCCACACAGTTGACAACGAACTATCCAGCCCTTAAAAGGTATGTACGAGACCATCATAATATTTGTTTATATTACTGCCGTTCGAACCTGCAGCCATCGTTATCAGATAAATAATACGTTTTGAGCGTAATAGGCGGCCGGGCGATCGATCACGCGAACGGATGGAAATATAAAAAAAGGGCCCCTACAAATTGAAAAGGAAAAAGTATTTACTTTCCATTTGGAACGGGGACGTCCCGTCAACCATTAATTCGTGTATTGTCCGGGCGGTGCGTTCGGGTCAATCTATGGCCGTGCATTCGGTCAATTGACTCGTCGGCGACCGCCGCTTAAGGTCCCCGCGGCCCCGGCGTCGACTGGCGGCGGGGGGCGGGTCGGGGCCGGGGGCGGGGCGGTCGTTGCGGTAACATCATTACCGCAGGGCACGGCGTTGTGCCTAATGGCGGTGACGTCACGACCCACGGCCACGGTTGCGTACCGCTACGCGAATCCGCCTCCAAGGAGGCTCGATCGAGACGGTTCCAAGTTAATGCTGTTATGCCGTAATGTTGTGTTACTATACGTTGACGTTTGATATACGAATGTTTGTATAACATTTTTGGGATTTTTTTGTAACGCCTTGTGTAGGTATGTTATTTTACAATATTCTTCTGTTGTTTCGTATTATAATGAATAATACTGCTCAAATATAAGAGCGTAATTATATTAACAAATATATAAAAAACACGGACGAACTCGAAATGGTATACGAAGTTGGAGGATCTTACATTTAAGAATGAACTGTGTTCATTTACTGTTTTTACTTGTTTATTCGCTATAACCTTTTCAGAAACAATCGAGAGTGTTCATATACTTTAATAGATTGCTTCTGTGAGCTACATATTTTTCAAGATGTATTGAAATAGATGAAGTGGTTCGTTTGATATAGTTTTTCCATACAAATTATATCGTAGCAACTAACTACCTTCGGCTACATACGTCCGGATACTATAGTTAATTAGATTTGATACAAATTGAAGCCACTATACCTATTTCAATAGGTATAGTGGCTTAAACCTAACGGAAAATTGTGACCTAAATCCCAATACCGATGTTTATTTTTGTTTCTTCTTATGCCCATCTGGAACAGTACAGTTGTGTAATGTGAAGAATTTATGAAATTCAGTGCAGTAAGTAGTTTTCGGGTTCACTTCCCTTTATTCAATAAACGACCTTTCATCGTGTTTTTTTTTTAATGTAAGAACGATCCCTTGAATGTTAAATAATGATATATTCGCGCTGTCTCATTATAATGTAATATGTGTCAAAAATGCCGTAAGTATTTAAACTGACTCATTTCATGTGTAAAATTTCTGCCCACCTACGTCATCAAGCTCACCTGCAACAATGTACATACAGTGTACAAATACCACAATATCCTCATTTGAAAACACGACAAAACCGCCACGGCACCGGGCGACGCGCACGGCCCGCCCGGCCGCGCAGGACGCGGCGAGCGGACGGCGATCGCCCCAACTGGAGCACGATTACGCTTAATTTAGGATTGATATCCGACAATGCATGCGACATCGTAACGTGTCATGTATTATTTATATGTTCGGATATGCGTGTCGGGAGTTTTTGACGATATAAAATATTTGAGAAATATATTGCGTAAAGCGACGGGTGTATAAACTGTTATACGTATTGGTTTTTTACGTATAATTAGAAGTGTTAGCTTTCAAAACAGAAAGTTAAAAAAAATTCACAGTTCTTAAATTAATAAGAATGCTGTAAAGCATCAAGGCGTGTGAATGTAAAAATCTTTACATGGTTTGATACTATTTCTGTATTTTTTAGTTACAGCCTTAGTCGATAACTATTGGAATCATTTGGCTTATTAATATTTATAAAAAATTTTCAAAAAACTATAGTTCGTTAGATATGTGATGTTTCTTAGTTTTTTTTTTTAATTTTATATTTTCATGTTTTATATCTTATATTATGGTATAAAATAATTGTATGAGAATTTCAGACTCTAATACTCAATAAATGTGTTAAATATTTGGTATTTTTTGTTGAAAGTTATATCATTACACTGCTAAATAAGACATAAACATAACTTGTCAAGGTATTGAGATAAGAAACTGAAAGTGCTGATGAGGAAACTTTGGTATTTTAAACGTAGCCACTTTTTAAATGTCTAGTCTTCCAAATTGAGAACTGTGAATTCATAGCGAAGGTATCAGAGAAGATATCGGCGTTAATTGTGACCCGAATAGGCGCTCACCTCAAAGCCCCGTACAAAACGCGGACTCAATTCTCCTTCGTAGGTAGGCACTTCACACGTCTCGTCGGACAGCCGTATTATATATAAAACACTGCCGGATGTCCGTTTATCACGTTATGATTCGACTGTCGCGCGCGAGTGTGAGTCACGTTCGTTTTGGCGACCATAACAATTATGAAATCAGTCTGGTCGGAGTCGACCATAAATAACACTTAACAACTGTTATGTAGCTGATTTATTGATATACTGCACACGTCGATTAAACTATGATTGCTTTTGTCCTAGTTTTGCATGTTAACCCACTATATGCGTAGTGGAGTCGTGCCTACACTAAACGAATCGGTTATCATTGTTAATAATAAATTATCTTAAATTGGCTAGATATAGTCGTATATATTTTATGGAGAGGATTTGAGCTTACATTATCTGTCTATCGGAAACCCACACGTACAGATATGAAATCCTAAAATAAGCAATAAAAGGGCTCACGATTCCGAAGCTTTACAATGACTCGGAAATAGTTTTTACGGTTTGGTAGCGATCACGCTCGTTATTTCTCTAATAATGCCGTTGCATAAAACGGTTAACCGAACTACGGCCGTAAAGTGGTATGTTATAAAACTCGTTTGTGACTTAACTAGTAGCGTGGTTTATTATGCGGCTTTACGGCGCCGCCGCTGCCAAGCGCGACCGTAAAAAGGGCAGATGCCGCATCGCTGTCGATCTCGCGCTGATTTGGCGATAAGTGCGCGAGATAGCGACTTAAACGCGCCGGCCGTATATCTCTGCTCGGTCGCCGGAGGGCTCGTGCTATTGCCCTAGGAGGTACTAAAATTAGATTTGTTTTTTTTTTTATGTGGCTGTTAACACGCGTTTTGGTATCTTGTTTTTTGACTTGTAATCGTTGAAGTCCAGTCGGTCCCAAAAAAAAGTATTCCAAGTATATTTTTTATGTAATTTTTCCATGAGGTTTACTTTTTAGCCGAGAACGTTCGTTACCTTCAAAATGATACCTGTCCGGGTGATGATCGAGCAGAAGTAGATCTAGAGCATTATCTTTTACTGTTCGTTTAGGCTGTTTAAAAATAGAACACTAATACAATATCTTTGATAGATATTTGTCCGTCTGCCACAGTTCTTATTCTCAGAGCCCTACTAATGTAGACAGCTGTTTAGAACAGTAGTTAAGAATGATTATAAAAAAATATCGAGTTGCTATCTTACTATCAAGTTTCATGTAACACAAAAAAGAACCAATATGGGGAATCAAAAAGCGTATACGAATTGCCAATAAATTTTTCTCTTATATTCTTGATAAAATATCCAAAAGAAGTGCCTCTATCTACGTATACAATTAATATAAATATATTGTGATGAGTTTGATTTATAACTTAATACAGTTTTTATCGTTTTCGTATTTTATTTTTAGTAAACATTACTCTGCGGCTTTATTCAAATAGTCACAGAGTAAATGCATTCATCGCCTTTATGGTCCCATTTGTTGCCTGCCTTCCCAGATAACTGTCAGTTCTGATCAGGATCCGATCTCGTTCTCAATTCTGATTTCAGTGCAGTGGCGAGATTGGTCCTTAAAAGTTAAAGCAGTAACAATAAAAAATGTGTCTTAAATTTACATTACGGAAAACGCGGGAAAACCTTACAATAAATATGAGTGCTTAAATTGATCACGAAACTGTCACAAACGTTTTAAGACAACTTAATCTTTATTTAGTAGTTTTTGCCTGATGTGCACACATAAATGAAGTAAGTACGATTTTATTTATATACATATAATAAAATTGTATTGTGACATAAAAAACTTTAAATAAATCGAAAAATGAAAAATGTGACGTCGGAATCCTATGATGGAAGCTGGTCAAGAAACCAAAAAAAAAAGATCATGTACATTTTTTAATTCTTCAATGTAGTTCTTTAAAGAAGAAATTCTCTAATTTATTAAATTTCTCATAAAGACATTAAGAAATTTAAAAATATCTTTCGGTTATTGTTAAAATACTTTTTTATTTACGTCTGTTATCTTCTTATCATTTGCAAAAACCATAGTCTCTTTAAATTATTCTTTAAAACTATAGACAGGAAATAAGTCTGGGCCGTAGGGTGGTTGAATGGTTTTCATGAAGCATTTGTTCATGGCTCGCTCTGTTGCTGGAGCATTGCTCCAGCAACAGAGCGGTGTCATGCAGCAATAGCAGCAAGACACCGGTGGCACACATTGTTCTCATAAATTTATAATACTGTTATCTGCCTGTAAAACATTATTTGATTCAATTGACAGATGAGGGTACATTATTACGATCATGAGACGCAAAGTTAACTGTAAATTAGAATTTAGAATGCGGCACGTCAGCAGAGTGCAGCGCAGGCGGCCCCGCCGTGCGCCATCGTCATACTTCCAAGTAAAACGGTCCAGCGAACGCTAGCGGGTTGCCGCGCCGTACTTATGAAAGCGCCGTAGAATTTTTGCTTATGTTTGTAGCCCGCCCGTTAATATTGTAGGATTTTAGAACGAGTACGTTATTCTTTTTAGCGCACTTTCAATAAGAAATGTCTGTTTTATAGAAAGTTTACTTAATATTTCACTTAAGACTAAAAACAACGATTAATTATTGTTGACCATTCGAAAACGAAGAATAAATGTCGGTGTGAAAGAAATTCTTTTATTTTGCGGTAAAAAATGTAGTGTTTTCTCAGTTTCCATTTTTTGTAAGAGCGCAAACGTGTTTCATTATGAAAGGATCTCTAATTTATCGTTAATAAAAAAACAGTGGAATTTTTATATTAAAATACTTATCGTCAGCGAAAAAGTATGTAAATTCCAAAATACGTGTCACATATTTTATATTTATCTTGTATTTGTTTTTATCAAACACTGACAGTTAACAATATAAGAAAATAATGTCATAATAATTCGTGACAACCCTTTTCGATGTCAGATATTATGTACAGCTTATCAAAACAGGTAAAACGATATTATTATCCCTGTTTAGCCCTGTAACTTATATAAATCGTGTACGAATGTAGCCAAAGTACTTTATAGGTTATCGAAGTTACATGAAATTATATAAATCACATTTTCTCAATTTAATTGCGTGCTCGAAGTATTTATTATTTTTAAATGACATCATGCATTACGAAGCGCTTTATTTTTTCATTCCAGCGATTTCGACGTTCGAGCTATCGACAAACTGTCATAGCTTCGGTTACGCCATGAAAATCGATGTGATGAATCGATATCCTTCCAACGGCACCGTGTTAAGTCGGTCTTATCGGCGGACGCGATACACGGGCGATACGGGTCATTTTCCCGGGAAAAATAGAAATTCGCAAACGAACGTCACCCGTATTTATGTTTCATTTCGATAATGTTTATTCACGTGTGTCTGTCATTACTTATGTAGTAAATATACGTATTGTCGACCTGAAATGATATTAAAATTCGGATTTTCAATATGTTAAACGTTAATGAGTAACTATATGCCTATATGGTTACTCCTATATGGTTTGGTGCTATCGAATAAAAATATATGTAACGGCAGAACTACTGTTTCAGTTTATAACAACATTGTATTTATCGTTAAATAATAAAACTCCTATTGTATTCTTTGTAGAAACTCTTTTTGTAACTAGCTATATCTTTAACTTCTTACGGGTGGAATATACACATACAACATATATATACATATAGAAAAAAAATATATATATAGGGTTGGGAAAAAGGTTTTTTCGTTTTTTATATACAAGTTCAAGATGATGTTTCATTATATTTTATTTACCCTTAATTATTATATAATATGTCAATGCCATTTTGTTCAACAAGTTGTTGTTAGTGTTGCCAGTGACATAATCCCATTGCCTTAGAAATTTTGGGACTTCTGATCAAAAAACTGCTACAGGTAGTTTTAATACTCCTCCCTTGATGTTAACCTAACACTACCTAATGAATTATGAAGAGACTGGAACAGGTAAAAATCTGGGGGTCAAGGTCAGGGCTGTACGGTGGATGCATTAAAAATCAAACTCTCAATATTTGCTGAGTGGCTAAAGAGGTCTGTGGTCTTGCGTTATCATAGTGAAAAATCAACTTTTTCTCTTAAACAATTCTGGCCATTTTCTTCTAATTCTTGCTTACTTCTCATCAGCTGTTGGAAGTAGAGATCCAAATTGATGGTTTTGCCCGGCGGTAACACTTTATAATGAATAGTGCTTTTCTAATTGAACCATATACCTAATATCAACTTATTGCCAGTTAATCTACATTTCGCTATGGTCTGTGGAGCTTGCTTGCCTTTTAACCATGATCTTTTTTACACTATCTTCTTTCTTGCAACCTTTTTCTCATAAATACTTGAAGATATCAAGTTGAGATCAACATCAAATAGTTGTGTTTACAGTCCTTTGAAGCTATAAGAAAATCAAGCTTCTAAGTCAACGTAATCAATAATAATGGTTAAAATACAGCCATTTGTGTTTTATATCTTAAAACTTGTAATCGAATCAAAGTCTATAGGATACTTCCAATTGACCTACAATTATGAAATTTGGAGAGAAGAAATGTTTCACAACACACAAAGAGTGAAAAAAATCTGAAAATCAATAATCTTTAGTTATATCATATGAAAAAAAAATTATGTTCACAAACTCGTACTCGCAATGGAAGTATGGGCCGTAATATAAACCGATATACGGAAAAACGTTTTTTAACCTTTCGCCATGAAAAGTTAAAATTTTCAGAAACTCAGATATTTTTAATAAAATTCGAAAATTTGTAATCGAAAATAGATAAAAATTATCGAAGCTCTTCATGAATGAAATATCTACATACATGTACACAAATTAAGTTTGTACAGAACTCTCAGGGTACGACGTCTATTCGCACTTGTCCGTTTTTTTCTCTTAGAAATGTGGTAGGACGGATGCCAATTTTATGGATTTCGTTGAATTAATGGATTAAAATTTTTCGAAAATTCAACGTGGCCTATATTTTGAACTAGGGCTTGAATAAGTTTTCACTTTCTACATATCTCAACCGATAATACTAAAAAAATAATATCTTTTCGTTTTCCTGTAACTCTAAAAGGTACCTCGTGAAACCCAAATTGAACCTTAAAACCTACATTGCTTTTATAAGGATTACCTACAGAGTGTAATTATGAACAACTAAACTAAAATTCTCCATGAACACAAGTAATCGTCTGTTAAGAGTGTACACATATGTCAAAAAGTAATCTGGTCAGAACTGGTTCCTCCGTTTACGACCTATGTTTTTACGATTCAACTAGGAATCATAAAAAGAAGAACTACGGAATTACCACACCGAGATTTACGGTAGTGATCATAACGCAAGTCTTATACAAAATTACCGGCTTGTAATGGGCACCTATTCGTGTGTATACGAACGCCTAAGGTCGCTGTTGAGCAATATCCGCACTTCTTCGATAATTTGTTTGATAGGCGAATGTGCGGATGTGTGCTCTATGTTATGGGGCATAAAGTTTAATCTCACAATTGTTGAATGAAAGTTTATATATTTTTTATTCCTTAATATCAGAGAGACGTACAGGGTCATCTATACGTTATGTCTGTATATTTATTTATCAGGGAGGAAGTTATATCGATACTCGCGCAGCTTTTTCGTCTTCACTTGTCGGTTTGAAATTTTATTCCCTTCTCAAACTTTGCTTTTAAGGCTTTTTAATGCTTTTCCCGTCTTCATGTTTTTCATAAAGATGTATTTTGAGCATTTCCTGCATTATTATTTGTACTTGTACCCTTATAAATGTTTTGATCAATATTTTAATATACTTTCTATTCTAGTTATTTATCCAGATGTTTTAGATTAAATAGTTAAAAGTTTGATCTTGTTTGTTCCCACAAGCATGTTTTATCTAGATAAACTTTTTCTTTTGCATTATTCTAGTCTTCCTTTACCACGAAACGAATACCACGCGACTTCTGTAAATTTTTTAATTTTTATTAGTCCCCAATTTATTAAATTCAATAGGTGCCTATTTACATAATTTCTATTTAATTATCTTTAATATCTAATTACTTTTTAATTATCTATTTATAGTATTAATAGAATGAATGACTTGAAAATATCTTCTCTTATGAAAAAACTTATTAATCAGTAAAAGATACAATTTTCCGAGAGAAATTTCTTATCTGTTTTGGTTTGTATCGTCTATACTTGAACTTCATCAGTCTTCACGAACCGCAAAATAGTTTATAATGAAATTATGCAATAGGTGTGTGTGTGTGTGTGTTATGGCAATCATAGGTAAAATAGATTATGAATTTGAAGAGTATGCGTCGTCTATGCATCTAGTCCTGGCCTTTAACTTTTTCAGAGAGATATCCCTTATAGATTAATAATTCTAACAATAAGTAGAATTACAGAAATAAATTGTATTTAATAAAAAGTTACTTTTTTTAGCGATTTAATTAGGAAATTAAAACGTCCTAGAGACGTAGTAGCGAAGAAGCATGTGTCGGAAGAAGATAAAAAACTTTCAGAAGAGGCAAATATCGAATGTAAATTACTAGAATCTCTAATTTTTAACTTAGCAAAAGATCTGGAAAAAATAAAAAAAAAAATTTAAGTTTTATTTCCGTTGTTGGCTACTGAATTACTTCCGTCAAGAAAACTATGATTTATTTGTCTTCATTTTGAAACTGAAGAAACACATAAATATGAAACAGTAATCATAACATTTTACGTATAATTTGAACCTGAACACAATAAATTGATAAGCAGTGTTATATTTTTCATAATCGAAATCGGGAATGATATAAAATCATTAATATTTTTTACTCGTAAATAAAGCAATTAAGGACAAACTTCAAGAATTCAGAAGATCGATTGCTCAGAGAAAGGACCGTTATGGTCGTAAAAGGCTCTAAAATACACTGAAGAACTTAAAGAAAGCAATGATCTTGTGCAGAGCGACAGATCTCTCTTCAGTAAAAGTAAAGGCCCGACAAAAAGCATAGACAATGCACACTCTTCGAATTCATAATCTATTTCACCTAACTTGCCACACTGCGGTATATACGTAGAAACAAATGCGTTTTAAACCGTTGTCTTTGTAAAATACTCCGTGAAAGTATGGTCTCCGGGGAGACATTCGCTTCCAGTTTCTGCCGCGAAGGGGAAAAAAATACAGTAAGGGGGTACGTTAGCAAGAGGAAATTTCCAAGGGCGGCCGAGCGAGCGCGCCGCAGTCGCAGTTAATTTCACACTGGAGACTCAATTAACCGCTTCTAGTGCCCATCCGTTGCGGCGAGACGCACCGTCATTAGGCGACACGAGACCGTCCCTCGGACTACACGGCCACTTGCGAAAGCTAATAAGCATGGATGTTCTACGTACGTTGGGGGTCACTGCATTGTCCGACTTTACACTTTCTCCTCGCTATGATTGAACATTTGATTGGCTATCTAGAACCGTGACGATTGACACATAAGAGCGATTTAACAAGGACATAATCCTGCTTCAGGGACATTCGCGATGGATCGTTCCAAGCATGCTCGTCGGTTTTGTCGGCTTAAAATTCGGACCATTGATATCAGTTTCTCACAAAAATGATCGTTTAATAGTATTCTGTTACGAAATCTCACAGAGACCACCATTATGATCGTCATAAATTTTTTGTAAGACACTTCTTATATATGGACCCTTCCATTTTAATCTGTTTTGTCAGTGTACTTTTCTTCATCCTTGGCAAACCAGACGAAGGCACCAACATTTGTCTAACGCATTTTCATACCCGTCCTGCATTGCTTTCTTATTCAGAAAATAAGATCAATTAATATAAAATTTACTCATTTTTATTTCATTTTTCTACTATTGAATTACTTCTTATTTTGAATTAGAGGAATTGAAACTCAGCGTTTGTAGCACCAAAGAATAAATACACACTA
Organism: Eumeta japonica; assembly: GCA_005406025.1. Classification (NCBI taxonomy): domain Eukaryota; kingdom Metazoa; phylum Arthropoda; class Insecta; order Lepidoptera; family Psychidae; genus Eumeta; species Eumeta japonica. The sequence goes on along the minus strand of BGZK01000628.1, from coordinate 293,571 downwards.
ACGCAAAAAAAAAAAAAGCTACTTGAGCACGATTGCTCGTAACGGTGCTCGTGCTGCACTAATAGACACTAACAAATAGAAGTCGATACTATATTAGAGTAAGAACTGATTTATGAATATTTGACTAGAATGCCAAGTCGAACAGTCTAGCTTTCGACTTATATTTGCTTTGTAATTTTTTCTGGTATATATTAACCCTTTTGTATAATGGACGCGTTGAGTCAGTCATCGGCGCGCAAACGCTCATGCCCGGGTGATAGTATATCCCCGTCACCGTTAAGTTATATTACTATCAAAAACAAGTTCAAGAAATAAAAAGATACATTAAGTATATCTATGAGCATTGAAACCATATATTACATTGTCACCTCATTAGGCGAAATAGCCGGTCCTCCGACATGTCGCATAAGGGAAGGGCGTCAGAAATCGGAAGTAAAGAAATTAAAAAAAAGTGGTGATTATTTAAATGGATATAGAATTATATCCTTCTTAATCAAACAAATATAACATATTACAATTTAATATGATACTTATGCAATATGCATACATTGCTCGATAAAAATTTAGGTAACGGCGGAGAATAGAGAGGTCGGGCATGACGCGGGACCACAGACCAACTCGGTCCGCGCTAATTCAATCTTCAGAGTCGATCTCGTTCATTGCCAGTTCACGGCCTTTGAAGATATAGTATACGTGTCGTGTGCTTTTGGCGGTCTGATTTCAATATTATTTTATAGATGTATATATATTATACGATTATTCGAAAAAAACCTAAAAGCGCATAATTTTAGAATTAGAATTAATTATGTTTGACTATATAGTTCTCTGAAACGCAACGTTAGCACTTCTAAAGGAATAATAAATAAAATTGCACGACGTGAATTAATTAAAATCTTTGTCTCTACAGCATTTATTGTTACTTTCAAAAGGGTTCTTCATAAGACGGAAATTATAATTTACATAGTAATGCAATGAACCCTTTTGTGTTTGAAAAATTATGGAAAGGAATGTTTAAAGTGAACTGAAACTTTTTAAGCTTTATGCCAATTTTTCGTTTAGTCCAGAGCAACTCCTAAGACTTCTTTACTTAAGAATATTAAAAAGGGAGGTGATTCGGACACGGTGCGTTTTAATAAAAGTTGTCACTTGACGAACAAAAAATTCAGGTTACGAGTTTTATTTATGATAAAGTTTTAATAACAAGAAAAGTTCGATACACAAAGTTGTAGCTAAAGTTTCGTTTGATATTGTTTATGTGCATATTGTAAAGGCGACGGTAACTTGTGGGCCCAGAGTAATAAACTGAGGTATGGTTTAAAAAAAGAATTATATTTTTCTGTTCCCGAACGGAAAAATATTGACTCAATCCACAATCTGAAAACTGAGAAATCGATTAACGGTAATCAGTAATTCTATTTAAAAAAGTCGAAGAAATGAATCGAAAAAAAATGTTAACATTAACAATTAAACATTACTAAATAGTACATCACTTGCATAACGATATACACAGAGCAATGTTACATTGGAATTACATTTATTAATTCATGATTCATTGTTTTTGTATTTTTAACTCGTGCTGACAGCGTCACTGATAACTTTAATCTGTTAGGGATGTACTCTGGTTTCTTATCGATTAAAGCCTTTCCGTTTTGAGTGTGTCTGTCTAATTTTTTTTCTTTCTCGATAATTGCTTTCCTTTTACAGACTTGATTTCGTTTTACCTGTTTGACTCCTGCTGTCGTACCGGATATGGCATATATATCTCGCTTACTCTCTTGATTTGGACTAAATATTTGTATTGTGTATATACGATATTTATTATTAACATTATTATTCATTGTGTGTGTTAATTGTGAAGACTTATTTGCCTGTTAGGAAATAATTATAACAAACGTAAGGATTATTGTTGATAAATTACAGCACAAAATACTATTTTGTATTAATTTTCTCAGATTACAGATGAGAAACTTTTGTTAATTTCTTTGGGCTTATATTAAATAAAATAGGTACCTTCATATCACGGAGAGCATGTTAAACGTAAGGGATAATAATGGTTTTGCAACAGAAGTGTGAAGGAAGGTCAACAGTAGGTTGTACTTTATGATTTCTCAGAAGTACATATATTGTACATATTTATAAAATGCTGTATGAACACAAAAGTAGTCTATGGTTTCTTCGTATCATTTTTCTATAATCGTTTTCGATAAAGACAATAGCAAATATTACCTGTAATGCTGCTAACATATAAATCGTTGTCTGCAATTGTACTTAAGCAACTTAAGCTTACGATAAAGTTTATCTAAGATACTTATTATTGCGCGTACATCAAAGTGAATATATATTTTCATAAATCGGTGTGCGTTTTTGTAAGATGTATTAGGATTGTGTTGATACTGGCACACGTTGCCTTTTCCGGATAAATAGCGGGTATGCCTTTCCGTTTTTCCGTTGTTCTACGATTTCAATAGATCGAAGAAGAAATTGTCGAGTGGATTATATAAAAATAATATGACTTACATTCAATTTTGCATTTGTTATATAACATTCAGCTAAAATAAACATTTATGTATATTTATTAGTTGTTACTTCCTATCTTCGAATTCCAACCAAGCAAAAAAAAATTATCTTTCCAACATACTTTGTTATTTTGGCATGCCCTAGTGGACGATGCTTTCGAAAATATATAGTATCTGTAATCTATATCTAATGTATAATTTAATTTTTAATGTATAATTTATAGTATTTGTAATCTGCAAATAAATAACAAGAAGAAACAAACCAAAATCTCTTTTAAAACTGCATTAATTCACGAAATTATGGGGGGTTTGTGCTTAATAACTGATTATAGGATTATAACAATTAATCCGCAAAAATCGATTAAATTTTTGAAATAAATTTTTGAAAAAGAAATCCGATTTTTGGATGGTTTTAACCAAGATTATAAAGAAAGTAAAACCGTGAAGGAGTTTTCGTGTCTTTTCGAGGAAATGGTAATAATTTCCAATGATCGTAACATCATTTCGTCCGAAGTTAATGTTTAACACAATGAACTCTCGGAATGCTCGAGGTGACGTCGACGAGTTACGAATTCTAAGAAATATTCTGAGGAGAAATTTGATAATGCGTCTAAATTAATAAATCCCTGATAAATAATTCATCCAACCGAGAAAATATTGATAATAATCGTAAGGCGTAGTAATAATGTAAGTTCATCAGACGAGACAGTTTCGTCTCAATTCGTCTGTTTCATTAAAGTGAATTTAATGGAGAATTTCGCAATTGAAATTTCTATATTAATTCACCCAAGGATAGGAAGTTAGAAAAGATGATGTACTGTGGTGAAGTTATTTTGTATTTTGTCTCTCTCGATAATGCCATGTTTACTGTCTATATTAGGCTGTCTGGTAGTAACCCTTCCTCTTGCACTGATGGCGGGCGTTTGATTCCCCCACGAAACACAATTTTAGTTGAATAAAAATTCATGTTTGTCTTGAGTCTATGTGTTTATATGTATTATATGCATGTATTTACATAAAAAAGTATTCATAGGTATTCAAACTTCGTTGCTTAGTTTGGAATCAGATAGTGCTGTGTTTATGTCGGACGATATTTATTATATTATTATTTACTGGACCAGTAGTGACTTGCTGTGAGTCGTGCTCTTAACTCTGTTGTTGAGAAAAACTTAGTGGTTAGTACTATAAGACATATTGAAATCTTCCAATTTCTGAAAACGAAATTTTTTATGTTTATTTAATCATAGGAAAGTATAATATTTGTCACTGTTATTATTTTAAAGCAGTCATTGCATTTAGAGTAAATATTTATTTGTTTATTAAATTTGTATAAATACAAGGCATGTCTAATATATTGTACCGTATTTCATTTTCGTTATATATATATATATATATTTTTATGGCTATCTATCTATCTATATTTATTAAAAATAATAACATCGTTATTACATCCTTGAATAACTAGGTTGAAATGTTCAAGTTGTGAGATACATAAGTATGAACAGGTACCATAAATACGTCCATCGACAAGTTTTACAACTTTACCTGTATAGACATTAATAATGTAATATACTCCCGTAATAACATATTGTACATTCAAAATAGTTATGTATTTCATTACTCGCATCGATTATTTTACGTTCTTCAGTCCGTATTCTCTTTTACTTATTACTTTTCTGTTAAGTCTGAAATTTTTGAAGTACCATATTTTGTATGTATTAAATACACTAAAGTCGGTTAGGTTCGGAGACCTCATTCGTAGCAGCAATGTATACTGGCGAATGTTAACCTCGGCCGAGACGCGAAAATCCGAGACGATCCGCTCGAAGCCTATAACGGACTTACCCCGTCATCGAGCCGCCCGACCTGACGATATGACAAATACCCCGTAAATATCGATACCCGAATGTGAAATCGATGTTTTTGAAGAATCTGAATTTCCTTAATTTGTGAAGGCATGTTCTATGGTAATTATCAGATAATATCCTATATTGTTGGTGTGAAAACCACTTCGTGAATTAAAAAAAGCAATAATAAAAACTGATACGATCACCAAATAGAACACATACACACATACCCTCATAGGCACACACACACACATACACACACACACATACACACACGCACACACACACACATCACACACAGGCACGCGCGCACATTTCCGTTCCACAACAATAAAAAATATTTAACATTTTTACTGATATGAGTAGACGATTCTTTTTTGATTAGTGGAGAACTGTGCTTAAAGTAAATTAACCTTTCTGCCAGATGTTGTCTAATCTTCCAAAAGCTTCTGACTAACGATGATTGAAACGCCGCTGGTCGGGACCTCATACTTAACTTGGCTTCCAGAGTACGGAAGTGTCGTTAGTGATGTTCGTGCATAGACGACGTAGGTTCTATACAATAGAACCTTGGCGTTACATAGCTCAACTCATACAGTAATCATTGCCGGATCGTTGATTATTATCTTTAATAAACTGCACTATACAGAGTTATCTATTATATTTGTTAAATATGATTTAAATATCTTATAAAACAAAACGGGACGATAGGCACATGATTATAGTTTAAGTAACACAGATAAAGACCAATGGTGTAAATACTAGTAACATTTTTATTATTTTTTAAGTTATATGTATTATATTTAATCGAAGATAAATTCAGTTAAAGATTGTCTAAAATTACTTTTAGTTATATTCGCTTTCCATCGTTTCTAAATTTTGTCTTAAAATAGAATTTTAATTTACAAATATGATAATATCAACAGCATCGCATTTTAGTGTGGTTTGGTTGTCTTAACCGAATTTCACCGGTCTTCTTAAATATAAAATATTTCTATCCATTTAATAATACAAATTTTTTAACTGCTTCCATTAATTTAATATAATAACCATCCAATGGCCATGCCGTAAAATTGCTTTAATGAAAATTATGTTTTACCTTATATATGAATATTAACTTTTCGTGTTTTTAAATTAGCTATATTAGTTTTTTTTGTAAAGGACAATATCTAAGAATAAATGGGGACGTTTTTGCCAAAATATGTTATTAATCTTGTCGAGTAGATTGCGGTTAATTTTTTTATTAATCTGTTGAAGAGTTTCTTTACCAATTTTGTTAGAAATCATTTTGATGCGAAGTCATACGTAGTTAGTTAAATATATTATCAAATAAATTTATAAAAGCTATTAGATTTTTGTTTAGATATTTGTTGATTGAAAGTAGAACTTGAAACATATTAACTATTTATGTTAAAAAACAAGCGGTTGTTTTTCCACCACATTTTAAGGTCATTTGTAAACAATAAAACTTACTTTATATTGTATGTTAAAAGTTATACATTAGAACAAAGACGTTTTTTTGATTCAAAAAATATTTGTAATGATGTATTCAAATATTTATCGATTAAGTTGTCCAAATTTGTAACTTTATATCAAGTTTTAGTTTATTGCTTTCATAATTGTTACATTTTATTATTTAACTTGGTTGAGTTAGGCATTGTTTTTTTTTAAAGGAATTGCATGTATTTAAAGTAAAATTGTATAACATTTGTTTAATTTTATAATTAATAAAATCACCAAAATATTATTTGTATCTTTCTATATAAGAATAAGGGATCCTTTAGTGTACTATTTTCGTATATATTAAAATAAGTAGATTTTGTACTTTTTGATATACAACGCGACGCTGTGTGTATATTACGCTTAAAATATACGTAGAGCGCTCAAACTAATTCGCTGACGTCATTCGCAGTCACGTCATAAGACCTCATCGCGAATGCATAAAACACGTGCCGCGCCGGCGCTACGAGCTTTTGACTACTTACGGAAGAGTGGATACGTCGAGCACATGTTTTGTTGTCGCTTGAAAAGTTTTAACTCTTTTATGTGTTTACAGATTAGGTATGTGCCAAGAAAGCGAGACTGAACAGAGCTCATCTGAGCTTACGATGCAAGTCTATTTAAGAACGGATTACTGAGTCCGTAAGGCACTATTTCTTTTCACAAACTCTTATTCAACTTCACGCGTTTGTGTTTGTTTAAGAGTAGGGATATCGGATTCAAGAAATGTTCAACATTTTTTTATGACTAGATTTCGTTACTTGTATATGGACCGTTGTCTAATGCTTCATTGAGCTAAAATTTTACATGTACCTTATTTATATTTGACGATATTCCAAGAGCGTCTTCTCATAAGCAAATTTATCAGAGATCGTTAGCTTCTTACTTGAAATTTGATACGTAAGGCTTAGTAGAACACGTATACTTAAAGAGAATGTGATACTGTCGCTGGAGTCCTTTGGTTACCAGCGAGGAGTTTGATAGTGAACGGTATCGTATGAAACTTCATATCGAGTTCATTATCATAACAAAACATTTTGTTTAAAGTTGCTCGAGCCGTTCAAGGGTTCGGTTGTGGGCAACGTAGTCATTTATGTCGTCGTATTAAGGAATTAAAAAAGAATGAACGCGTTTGAACTGTAACCTGCTATCGTGGCAGAATATCCGCTTTAGTACTGTCGTATCGATACAAAAATAATCGACGAAACAGTTTGACCGATGACGAAATTTCCGTTTCCGTGGGAGGCCGTTCTATACTGCGGCATCTGTTGTTTCACTATATGGTCTAGTAATAAAGCACAGATATTTTTTCATGCATGTGACTTTTTTTCAGTGTAATTGTCAAAACCAAGGCCTATATTTTCCTTTGATTTCTCGGATTTCCGCTACGTCGTAGATTCCGCATTCCTATATATGATGTTCTAGATTTTTTGCACGCAATATCGTAACATAACTATAAATAGAGGATGGTAACAAAGGACTCGTCTAAATATCTGCATAATACACATATAACAGGTCTTTCAGTTTAAATATTTTCACCACTGCAACTGTCTGACAAAACCACACATCAATACAACTTTTATATCGAGGAAAAAAACATGTAAATACGTATAATAAAAATAAAACTGTAAAGTCGGTATACGGGCGAAAGTTTACGTGACAACGACTTTGAATGGTAAAATCATTTTAATGTGAATATTCATTCGTTGTTGAAATTAGTAACAATTTAAAACATTTATTTATACAAAGTTATATTTAAAACATTAATTTATACAAAGAACGCACTGAATTTCATATTAACAAAATTTTATTTTACCTTTACACACATACGTATTTATATAAACATACAATAACTTGCAATACATTTGCAAGCTATGCACTAATTCTCTATGCGCGCGCAGACCGATCATAGTTGAAAGAGAGACGCAAGGTCTCTCGTTCGGTGACTCATCGTTACGTTACCGAGCGTTACATTTTTCATAATAGCCGCAACCTATTTAAGACGTTGTCACGTCAAAAATATATGTAACATAAAAATAATGTTAAAATATTCGACGGTAATAGTGGAAATAAGCACGTACGCCACCCTCAAAATGATTATCGTCGGCCATAGACGACGGCAACGCTACACAAGTTGTTAAACGGTTGTCGATCTTTTTTAGGATACTGATGTTCATTTCAGGAATATGTCCCAATGTTATACTAACTCAGTGGTACTGCTAATGGACGATCGTTCCACAGTTAGATGCATGCGATAAAAAATTACGCGTATAAAGGACTGTAGTAGCTGCCAATATTATGACAGGGTTGAGATTTGCAATTTCGGGTGGTACTAAAGGGAACAATTTTTCAGCGTATTTCCTTAATATGTTTTATAAAATTTTTTTTTTCTATGCATTTGCAGGAAATTGTCTCGTACTGTCTTCGATTTCGGATTGGCCTGTTTTTAACATAGCACTCTACGTCCACTATTCGTTTTACAGTCTATAAAGAGACATTAAACATATTCATTTTCCGTTTTCTATTGTACAAGGACGTAATAATTCCGTAATGGTCGTGTATCGTGATCTTGAACCATTCTCTGGCGAAGGTGATCGATCTCCCGGTAATGAATCTGTCTTCAGCTAACACAATTATTGTGCCGGCTACATTTTTTGTGCGTCCGCGCGTCCGTGAGTTTCGTTACGTTAGTTTCCTGATCATTGAATCATCATTAATTCGCTCGGTTCTTGTGTGATGTTATAGATAATGTTATAGTTTAAGCGTAACTTTTTGTTTTTCCGTATTTACGTCTACTAGTAGCTGTAGCGTTTGTCTGTACATACAATTTTTAGTCAAAGTATTCATTTATTTTTATTTAGTTGCTTGTGTTTTGTGTGCGTAAGCATGAATGTGTACGTGTGTATGTGTGTTAATGATAATTTGGTTGTGGTTTTCTAAGATTAATAGTTTATGTAATGTAGTCCGTTATCGTTATCCATATAATCCATTATCATTTATTTTATAATAAAAGAAATATTGAGTTGTCATTGTCTATACTCATATTATAAATATGTAAATTGTGTGATTTTGTAGAGAATAGAAGAAAGGTACAGAGTAATCTGTAGAGCTATTGATCCGATTTCACATTTCTGGCACAGTAGGAAACTACATTATTTATGTATGCTATAGGTAATTTTTAATTTTGATAAAGATGTGTTTTCAGTGAGAAATCACAACAAAAATTATTCAAGGTGAGAGGCGATGGGATGTATAAAAATGAGTATAAATTTAAAAATAAAATAAAAACGTTTAAAGCGATTTTGAAAGCATCGCTCGGGGCGGGGGCGGCTGAAATCATTCTGAAAATCAAATTCTGATAAATGAGACAATTATTCAACAATTATTATTCCACTATTTTTAAAATTTATGTTTGTCTATCTGTCTGGCTGTGGTGTTTGGAATAACTCATGAACGGTTTTACTTGGGATAAAAACTGGTATATAATAAGAACAGATAGGTTACATGTGGTTTCAATAAAGCATCTGCCTGTTTGTTAATCCAAGCTGATCCCCAAAATGGCTAAACAGATATTAATGAAATTTTTAGTGAAGTAGATTACCTACTAGAATAAAGAACAGTATTTTTTTTTGTCTATTTGTTTATATTTGAAAATATAAGAGAATATATTTGAAAATAGAAATGTTTATAGAAAAATAGTTGTTTATTTATCTGAGCTAGTCTCTGAAAAGGCAGAGCGAATTGTAATCAAATTTTGCATCGATGCAGACTATATTCAATGAGTTTGTATTTTGTAAGTTTTATTTGTGTGTCTAAGCTATTCTTCCAATTATAATTTAACAGGCATGTCGTACGTGGGTAGGTTTTTTGCAAGAAAAAAATCATTAACATTTGTACCTGACTTCATGAGCGTATTTATTCTATTGTACCGAAGTATTGAACTAACTCTAAAAAAATATTCGCTACTAAGAAGTTCCCTGATTAAAATGGATTATTAACATTTCGTTTTGGCTTCATCTTCATATTTGTGTTTTCACACATTATAAAAATTCTTTCATTCATAAAAATACAATTTTACTACGTAGTAGCCGAGTAATACAGCCGAGATTTAATTTTGCTACTAGCTCATGGCCTGGCTTTGTCCACTTTGTGACTGGTAGCGGAATTGAAATCGCAAGCGAGACAGGAAGCAAAATCGAGAGTCGAGATCGAGAGGGTTCAATGGAGAGACCAAACTCGAAGTCGGATGCGGGGCTGAAATTTCAATTAAGGGCGAGTACGGTAACCGCAATAAGTAAGATTTCGAAATCAGGATTGAAAACGGGATCGGTGTCGATAACTAAACCAGAATCGGAATGTGTTAAGATCCGCATCGTGTTTGGAATCAAAAGTGGAAGCCTGATCGGAATCAAGAGCGGAATCAAGAGCTCCGAGAGTGGGATAGCGATCGGGACCATGACGAAGAGCGTGACCGGTCGGTACACCCGGTGAAGGACTTCATTCCGTGTCCACGCGGGCGGCGCCGAGGGCCGGAGCTAGTAGAGACACATCTACATCAGTATGAATTATAATAGGCCCGTCGATATTTGTTCTGTCGATATTAATTATACTGATGCTGGTCTTTTGTGAATACGGAATGTTAACGAGTTCATATCGATATTCGTTTGTTCCCAGTTTGTCACGGCGATATTCTTGGAAATGGTCGACAACGTACAAAACTCAAAACTACAGTAGTTACAGTTAGTAACGGTGATCGAAAAACAGATACAAATCTGTATATGATTTTGTCATTAAAGCAATAGTTTTATAAGAACATGCAGACACTTTTAATAAAGTTTTAATATGTGTATAAGATTATTGTAAAAATGTTCAATTAATAAGTGCCCTTAAGGTGGATAAATTGAAAGTTTACTTTAATATTACAAAATAAACTTTTGCAACCACGTTGATATTATTGACATTAAATAAATATTATGCGAGAAAGTTTTGATTAAAGTGGTGATTAAAGAAATTTATTAATCAAAATGAAAAAAATCCTTATAATGAGTATCCAATATGCGAAATTAATCTAATTCACTTTAGTAGATCCCGAAAACTTTTCGTTAAAAACGTAGAGATATCAACTTCTTAGTGATTGCCACTCTTAAAGTCATATTTCCGAACTTATGCGTTGTAAGACATTTTCTTATTACATTTCAAATATTATAATATAATAAATATTTTCGTATTATGTCAGTATTTTGTGGAATATTATTTGTGAGGGTACGCTTTCAATATAAGAAATTTGTAATCCAATTTTGATATTTCAAGATCTTGACTTATTAGTCATGAAATTTATTTCAAGGAAGGAATTGAAACCTGTCTAACCCTTTCTTTTTGAAATATATTAACGATTTCCGGCTCGATTTAATTTTAAATAGCGCATTGTACGGAACTTCTTGCGCGTAAATCGGACACGTACTTGATTGATTTTTCAAATTCAACAAACATATTAATTATATTTTATTACATTGTTTTTTTTAATTCATCTTTTAGCGAGTGTGAACATACAATATAAACTAATCTTCGAAGAATTCATGAGCAAGAGATGTATGTTTTGTTGTAAAAATTTAATAAGTAAACAAAATGTAGTCGACACTATTAATAGTTTAATATATAGTTTTCTCAAGTCAGGCGGGCCTAGTTGTGGCAGAGTTCTTGAAACGTAGACATGTCTGTAAGACGATAGTATTTATATTATTTAGGAGTTTTTGTTGAGACGATACTAGCCCATCACTTTATCTTAAATTATTTTGCTGTAGACGGGCACACATACACAATTTTAAGTAAATCGATCAAAATCAATTTTCATTTTTTCTAATAGTTATCAATTACATACAAAATCAAAATACTATTACAATCACAATAGTATAGTAAAGTTATATTATTTTTACCAAAGCATACCATAACAAATTATAAATTACATATAGTGAATTCATAAAGGTCGAAACGAAAATTACGACGACCAGAAGGTATTTTGCTTAGTCATATCTTGCATAAGTTTATGAACTTACTAAAGGGATATATGTTTAGTGGTACAAAAAGAGTTACAGTAGGGCGAGTCACATACGTACCCGGCGCGGGCGGCGCGCCCGGCGAGCCGCTGCGAATTTTAATGGCCAGAAAAAATGGAAATTGTCCGCAGGTAATGACGTTTGCGGCGGACGACGCGCTCGCCGGCGCTATTAGCGGGCACCGGTGGCAGCCGGGGGCTGGGGCCGGGGGGAGGAGGGGATTTAAAAGAACAATCTCTACTTAGTTCTACTTAGACGTTGAGCGTAGTCAATGACGCCTGATTTTTATGTCTTTGCAATGAACATCCGGTTTCCTCGATTACAGGATTCGATACAGCTGTATACGGAGAAAAAGTAATTGTGCAAAAAAAAAGAAAATAATAATATGTTACATTGATTTTCACTTGAAAAGTAAGTGATTCATTTGTAATTGGTTCATCTCAGCGTGTATCGCTGTTAGTGTCAACAATAATTTCTATTTTACTCTCAAATGTCTACATTGTACTAGAATCAATTAGCGGATATGCAAACCAGGGAAATTATTTTAGCGAAAAATAGTAATGTTGCTTAGAATCGAACATTATATTAACGAATCATATTAATTTTGAATTATATACTTTTAAAAAGACGCAGAACCTGTATGCGGACACGTTGTCGCTGTATCACAACTAATTTTATTGGGTGTCAACTAGTATTAATTCCTAAAATAATGCTGCCATCGAGTATGATAATTACAATGAATGTAAAAATAATCGTTAGAAAGATGCAATAAGCGTGTTAGGTGTATGCCCATTGATATCATCTGTTGAATTCGTAATCAATCAGAAATCCTTAAAATTGCCTATCGTGAAGATCTGAATTTTATACATCTATTTGTTCGCCTACTTCCAGTCTTACATTTTTCATCTATTTCATTATAAGCAATAAACTTTTCCTATGGAAAAATTGTAGTTAAACAACGCCAGATTTCTTAAAAGCTTCCACATCATGCTGCCATTATATTGTTCACACGGATCCATCGCTAACGAACGTGTACCCATTACAACTTTCTGTTTTGCTTCTATACGCGGTACGTATTAGCTCACCCTCTGCCTTATTTCCGAAAACGGAAGATATCGCGCTTGTCCCGGCGGGTGATCGACTCGCGGCCTATTTGCAAAGGCAACAATGCACGCAACAATATTGTTTTTAATATCGCAGCGTATTTCGAGCTCGTCGAGATTTCATTACGCCTACGTCGGCGCCTATGTACGACGTACACGTGTAGACGGGCGCTGCTGGGGCTCGTATACGTTTGTTCGTACGCCACGTGTGGGCCGTACGTGACGCAAAGATGAAACAGATGGACTACGAAGGAGAGTGAACGATTTTTGTGTTTACAGGCTGAAGGTGTGCTTGATTGTGTGAGCAGTGACGAAATCACAATTAAATAGTGTATCGAGGAAAAAAGAAAATTCCTATCCTATATACGCACTGCGACTGCAGTTGGGCCTGTGAAATATAGTGCATATATCATTTCCAACATTGTTGATGTCGTTTGAATATTAGAGTAGGCATCTCTGAGCTGGTTAACCTCTCACCCACACGGCGGTGGTCTTTTACGTATGACCTTGTTCCTGTATCATTAAATAGTATTCGGAAAAAACGGCATTATAATTAAATTTAAAAAATGTATATCAAAAAGATTAAAGATGCTAATGTAGATCGTATAGAATATCTATAATATATAGTTTGGACAATTCCGCATGGGAAATCATGGGTGATTAAAATGATTTCACTCTACTTTTTAGTTATTTATATTACGTAATGAAAGAAACGTACCAAAATGACATACTAAGATATGTATTTTAGTTACTCTTGTTAGGTAAGCCAGTTTTATAAGATTAATTTTTCTCTTGTAAGTAGGTACATTGTTCCATTTTAAATGATTTTTTTTTGATTCTGGTCATGTCGCATTTGTTTGAACAAAACAAAACGATACAAAAACACTAGTGGCGCCGTATAGTTTATAGGAAAGCAGATTTTATCTATCTTGTCTGATGAAGACTAATCTATTAAATTTAAAAAGTTAATAAAAAAACCATCACGAATTTTAGTAGATGTATAGATAATTGATAATGAAGATACATAAACAAAATATGTTAGCCGACTAGATACATGATAATTTAATAAATATAAAATAAAAAAGGATTTAAAAATGCAACGGATTAGATTAAGATTAAAGTTATTTCGTTGCTTGTATTTCTTACAAAACGGAGTTTAAAACTAGGGTACTACGAAGCACGCCGTCTCACGTTATGCCCTCTCCGTCCATTATATCTTATATCCATTATTTGGTAATTTATGTAATTTCCTTATCTATTTTCTTAAAAAGATAACTTTAAACTATAGTAATATAAAAATAGTCGGTTATCCTGTTGTGTGAATTTAGACACATAATGTAGTTGTCCTTCAGTCTGGATTTTCTTAAAATTGTATGTTACTTAATGGCATCTTCCTTCTATTCGTTCGTTCAGAGAGTTTTGTTTCATACTGATGTTGGCATCATTTTAACCAGATTTTATAGATCGAACCTCGATCTTGATTTTCCGGTCAAACGAAATCAACGAATTTCATAGAACGACATCAGTAACAGTCAGTCATTTTTAAGTTGTTTACTTACGATTTGTTTTTCATTTCACTTTAGTTATTTTCGTTCCTCATTCAACGGCGAAATTGTATTTCCAAATATACCCGATCAACTGCGACAGCACACCGATACACCCACTTCGTAATAAAACCCACCTTTCCGTTTTTATGAAATTGATTCTCGAGACGGTATTGTCGTTCGAGCTTTTTCTGTGAAGATCATCGATTGTTCGTATTCCCCGTAATTATTTATTTATGTAAAAATGTATCAGGTATAGGAGTGAGGTAATGAGTTCAATTACGATTGTCTTAATACTTTGTTCAAATTTCATTATATTACGAAAAGTTATCGTAAGTAATGTCAATTTAACGATTTTTTTAATACACAACGTATTTCAATATACGTATTTTTATACCATTTTCCGAACTGAGCTTTTATAACTACGAGAAGAGAAGCAAATCCGAAGCGTTTTTAAAAGGTTTCATTTAGTTTGCCCTGTTTGTTTGTTGGATCAAATTTACTAATCGAAATTTCATCTTTTTCCCGTTGACCGATCGACCTGAAATTTGAAAACGCCTTTAGTTCTGATTACAATACAATTTTCTGAATTCAGTATTATTGTAACACTAAGATGGCGCCCGCCACAAAATGGTGGATTACATATTTTCTCACAACTCTCTCAATATGGGTATCGAATGAAAGGCCTTGATTGGTAAAATAATGTACACATTAAAAAAATGCAAATCCACTATGGCCGCCAACAAAATGGCGGATTACACGTATTTATCACAATCCAACGTATTAAAAGGGCTTAACTAGTAGAATACTGTATACTGCAACATATTCCAAATCTCAGGTGGTGGGCGGCACAAAATGCTAGATTTCATATTTGTTCTAATATGGGTGATGGATACTAAATGAAAGGCTTAAGAACGTAATGTGAATAAATACCATTTATAATGTGATTTGAGCGGTTGATTGTTTACGAAAATTTCACGCGCCCCATGATTTCACTTTTTTGTCTGATCAATGTCCTAGACCGACGTACAGAGTGGTATGCTGACTGGTACCTAAGGTCTACCTAATTATTTATTAGCGTTTAGTGCATTATTCATTTTATTTTACCTAAGGTCTACCTAATTATTTATTAGCGTTTAGTGCATTATTCATTTTATTTTAGTAATTTTACTTTTATATAAAAAAAAAATGCTTGATATCATAAACCGTGATTTATTACACAATTTTGATTTCGTATTTGAATTAATTATCGTGTGATTGCAATACTCAGGGTCTTCTTTTGATTTTATACCACAGAGTTAGTATGTGTTTTAAAATTATTTTTTTATTCAACTATTCTGTACAACTGCACCAAATTTCAGTTTTGTGGGAAAGAATTTTTGAAACATATATTGCATTTTGCCAAATTTGAGGTCATCCTATAGGTATTTTGCTTTTCCAACTTAATACCAGAATAAGAAAAAAATTATATTTATCTGTGTCGTTCATGAGAGATTTTCTAATTTTACTTTCTTTATCTATCGGGTACATAATAAATCTATGTTTGTCTTTGTCACTTATGAATACGAATACCACTATATCGATCGAGAACAATATTGATGAATTATGTTTAAAGCATTATTGGTAAAGCATAGTAAATAGTTTGAGTAATTTTTGATCAGCAGTGCTGTATGCTGTTATCATAAATATGGCAATTGATTGGAATTGTGTATAGCCATTATGGAAAATTGGAAATATAGAAAATTTTTAAGTTAAGTAATTGTTATTATTGCGCGTAAGTCGTGTGTTTTGGTGTCTATCGAGAAGGTTTAGAAATTAATTTGAAAAATTAATCGGATTTGTATACCTTGTTTCTATTTACAAAAATAGTCACAACAAAGCTTTGTAGGACCTAGCTAGTTTGAAATAAGTTTTGTATGGAAGACGTTTTTGTTTGTTTTTCCAGCAGAAAAGTAGAAGGCTGTCTCTCCATAACGCAAACAGCCTCGATAGTCAGCTATTGATTATATTTATCGTGGAAGCGGATTACAGTTGTAATTAGTAAAATCGTATATACAGAAAGAGAATGTGTATGGTTTGTGTTGTCAGTAGTTTATGATTTATGAACAGAATAAATATTTGCATGTAAATCATAATTATTATGTGTCCTAAAACAGTTATATAGTCGATTACAATAACAGTAACGTACAACATTGCCGTTATTGTTATTGTCGAGTGTCTAGTTTCAATCGCCTCACGGGCGAGGCATTGTCTCTTTATCTCAGATTTAGAATTATGGTTTTTAAGCCCTCCACGCTGGCCCAGTGGGGGTTGAGGACTGTTTCTATTGAAATCATCACATTAAGCTTCTGTAATAAAAACGGCGGCAAGGGCCGTCCTAGAAAATCTTATGCAGATGAATTTGGGGGCGTATTAAAAAAGCGCTAAACTTTAAGCACCCCAAAATCATCGAGCTTGTATGAAAATATTGATGGATGTCAGTGAAGTAAGAGAGATATGCAAAGATCGTCATGCGCAAATGTATAGTCTCTGCCTACCCTTATGGGAAATAGACGTGAGTTTATATTATGACCATTATAAATTTCTGTAAAATAAAATTTAGTTTTATTAAAATGAAATTAGTATAATACTTTCCATTTAACTAAAAAATCTTTTCAGACATCACATGAAAATAGTAATACTCCTGTTGCGTTTCAACAGACTGGTTATACCGAATAAGTAGCCTAGTATAATGATAAAACTGAAAATAAGACCTGAATATATAGACGTAAAATACCAACAGAGTAAGTTAGATCGATATCAAATTGTCGATATTGAGAATGATAAAACACAAAAATATATGTTATAAGTCATTTTCGAAGGGAATTGGTTTTCAAATATACCTAAAACGGCTATCGTGAGAAAAGTGTTTTTGCGGAAAAAATATGAGTTAATTTGGCGGTCCTCAGAGGCTATCTTCATTTCCCTTATAAACGACGAAACTCCCCCTGGAATCTAAGGGCGAGCTCGTCGTCCCTTTTTATTAAAAGTCAACCATCTGTCGAAATTCAATGGAATGGTTGTTTAATTTCGCTAGCAAAATAAGTTTTTTTTTCTGGAATAGGAGTACGAAAGAAGTATTGAGAGATAATGATATTAAAATAAAAGGATGTTTTTTTTTTCATTTCGCTCGCAGGACGTCTGTTGATTTATATCGGGTTTATGCCGTAGATTTTAAAGATGAACTGTTCCAGCGAACAATAGTACCGCGTGATCTTTATGAACGAGTCAATGCGATGAAAGTTTTTTTGCATCTTAGTGCTAATACAATTTTACGCTCTTAAATTGCCTTAAAACAAAAACAAAAATATGTCAATTATAAGAATGTAATCTTGCATAATTTCTTCAAATATGACTTTGTTGTTAGAGATTGTTTTATTTAAAATATACAACTTAGAATTTTCGTTATCAATTTAACCTGATCTCTTTACAGTTAATTTCCATTTTGTATCGCAAAACGATTTGATACTTTTCTAGGATACGAGCGCGATTATCTGGTCACCATATCTTATTTTGATGTTTTTAGCTTGAAAATCTTTAAACAGATTATTTCGTTTAATAGTTTTTTTTTCCCCAAAATACCATATAATAATCAAGTTTTTAAATTATTTGGATATTACTTCGAAATTCTATTATTATAATATTTAATGATTTGGTATTAAAAAAAATGTTTGTTAATATGAATTATTGCCGTATTTAAATACTTATAAATACCCAGTAGAGAGTATAAATTAGTTTCGTTTTGATGTGCATGCACTATTCTGCAATTCGTACCCCTGCCGTTTTTTTTGTTCATGGGTTATGACGTCGCGGTCTGGTTAACTTTTATATCATAATGTTTCAGAATAACAAAAAATCACGTTTTTTTTCCTAAAACGATAGGCAGAGACTATAGATCTCCACATGGTACGATCTTTGCATACCTCACTTGCTTCATTGACATCCGTCAACCTTTTATTCGAATTCGTCGGTTTCAGGTGCGTAAAATTTGGCGCTTATTTGCTATGTCACCAATTCGGTCTACAAAGATTTTTTCAGGCTAATTATTGCCGACCTTTCCACCGCACATATTCGCTCTGTTGTGTCGGTCTACTTCGTCCTTTTCAGATGTTCAAACCACCGCAGCATACCCTTTTCTACTTTGGTCTCTACATCTTCCTTCAAACCACACCGCTCTCCTAAATCATTGTTTCTACATCTATCTTTCAACAACATTCTGCACACATTATGTAGAAATCTTATCTCCACCGCATTGATTCTAAGTTCATTTTCCTTCTGCCATACAAAACTTTCGGTACTGTTCATAAGCGTAGGGATCAGGACTCCGGATTTAAAGCTTCATAATATGATCATAAATATATATGATGATTATTTGACTCAAAATGAGCGTTCATAAACATCAATATTTTAAAATAAATTATATGTTAAAAAAGAAAAATATATTTTTCTATCTAAACCCATGAAATTCTTTCGTTGTTCAAAATTCTTTGGTTAGTTTAACAAGTAAGTAAGATAAGTTTGATTTATTTAAGTTAAAATAACAGCTGAGATTGTTTTAATATTAGTCGTATTAAAAATTATATAAAAAAAAAATATTTATCATGATTATAATAATGATTATTTGACACTATGTTAAAATATAAAACATTTATTTCAATATTCTTAATTCTTTATTTATGTAAACGATTTTGATGTACATTTATTTGAGACTATTTTGAATAGAAATTTGAGATACGAAATTCATCTCGAGCGTTCGAAATTCGGTCCAGTTTTAATTTTTCGGTTACGTAAATACACCCAAAGCAATCCTTAGGGGTCATCCATAAATTACGTGGCTCGGCAAAGGGGAATGGCTCGGCACGTTTTCGGTAGCGGCCTGCCACTTCATTTTGTAACTTATTTTTTGAAAACTCAAAACCCAATTAAGGTAATAAAACTTACATTGATTTCCTTCTCCTTGCATCGAAATAGTGTTATTGCGTTAATTTGGTATCGCTTCATTTCACGGACGTACTCTCCCACAATCTTCACATTTCATATTCAGGGGCTCGGGTCTTGTATACAGCCCACTATATTAGCCCTATGCCGGTTAGGGGCTGCGTCCGCGACCTACTGCTTAGGTTTGCTAGGTTTCGAACCAGAATTTTCGGTGTAAAAGATTAACTGCCGACTATTCAAATGAATACCTGAATAAAAACTGAGCTGAACTGGTAACTACCAGTCTCTAAAAATCGAATTAATATCGTTGTTTTCTGTTGTTTGTTGACGTTTTATTAATAATACTGGTCATTCTGGTAACATTGGTTTTTTTTTTGATTTACATACTCAATCTATTGCTAAGAACGAAGTGTTTGACTTTATGTTATTAAGCCGGTGGAGGGACAATGATAGCCGACAACAGCATTAAATGACTATCGAACATTCTTTATCAATAGCAAACTTTCGAAAGATATGCAATTAATGCGAAGATATTCAATAACCAGAGACGTAATCGACTCAAAGAAGACGCATCGAAGAGCTAAGTCCGACCACGACGAGTCATTCCTTCGGTATTTCGGGTGATGCAAGCTCACGATTGATTTGAATAAAACTCGGCGCCCGCGGCCCCGGCGTGAGTCACTGCAGTGTTAATCGCGCGCAGGTTGAACGGAGAAAGGACAAACCATTACCATAGATATATATAATATTTAACTATATTTATAAAAAATATTTTTCATCATTCGTTTTATTATATTTTAGTCTACAACGTAGAAAACGATCTTAAAATTCATTAGTTTGAAATTAATGTCTTTCAGTTTGAGCATAAATAAATTCTGTTTTACAATAATAAACCAATCAGTAAATATAGCATTCGCAGTTACGATTTCATCAAAGTTTCTTAAAAATTTATGTGATATCAAAAGAATAGAATCTGATAGTGTATACGTATACGCATCTCTTAATCTCTATAGTATTTAAATAGTTTTATTGTTATTATAAAAGTAATAATTTATCTGGATGTTTGTCATGTTATTACGTACAGATGGGTGAATGTATGCTGATGAAATTTTGCGTATAATAGAGGATTATACTACGCTAACGTTTTAGAATAAAACATTAGAATCATTCTATATAAAAAAGAATGCTTTTTTATATGAACGCCGTAAAAGTGGTGATTGGAAATCATGATTTAATTTAATTCATAAATTAAAAATCGCTTTAATTAATTATTCACGCCCAGCGATGCGGTTATATAATATAATACAAGCAGTTTGTATAACCTGTTGGTATTTAACATCAGGTGAATATTTCAAACCAATGTGACAGGTTGCGACGAATACACATTGTTTTGTATAGGGACAGTATAGGTTTCATACGCCATATAGGATTTTTACCTATCGTCAAACTGTGGATCCTTGAGGCGTTTTACTTCACCGGTAATCGTTGATGGGCACTTAGTGTCGACTAAAAAGTACCTAAATTTAGAAAAAATAAATGTTATGTACCCGTTGACTTTGGACGGAGAGCCATACGTTCTCTATAGCGTTGTAGGTACCACTGTTTGAGTTGGTTATCATTTAATTTCGTTATTCAGTGGTTTTAGAAATAACTAAAATCTTTTATTAGTATGTCGTTTTTAATACTGAGATTATAAATAAATATGCAGACATTGTAATGAGGTTTTTTTCCTATTTCCAAATTCAATTTTCAAACAGAATTGATATATTTTTTTTGACGTGACAACGTCTTAAATTAGGTTGCGGCTGGGAGTCACTTATGAAAAAGTGTAACGCTCGGTAACGTAACGATGAGTCACCGAACGAGAGAGAGGCCCGCCGAATGCCTTGCGTCTCTCTCCCACTCAACTATGATCGGTCTGCCGCGCGCTCAGCACTAAAGATAGTGCATAGCTTGCAAATGTATTGCAAGTTATTGTATGTATATTTGTATATAAATACGTATGTATGTGTAAAGGTAAAAATAAAATTTTGTTAATATGAAATTCAGTGCGAGATTCTTTGTATAAATTAATGTTTTAAATATAATTCTTTGTATAAATAAATGTTTTAAATTGTTACTATTATTTCATCCTTCTTCCTACTATACGAATGAATATTCACATTAAAATGATTTTACCATTCAAAGTCGTTGTCACGTAAAACTTTCGCCCGTATACCGACTTTACAGGCAACCAAATTTTTTTCTTAATCTATTTTATTTCTTAATCTGTTTTTCGATTAACTAGAGTTTAAGGGACAGGGAACTGATTTAGTACCAGTTGAAACTAATAAGTTTGATACTTTTTGCTAAGATATATTATTAAATGTGTACATTAATGTATTAAGCATAATATGTGGATGGTAACGGGTATATCACTCTTAATACATTAGTAAATTTTGGAATACGTCCCAGGCTACGGTGTCATTAAGGGTTGTAGGCGTTTCAACGACCTCGTCCTAAATGCCTAGTGTATTTGAGTTTTGTGTCCTTATTGTGACATTGCGTGAGGTCAGTACTTCTCATCGTATAATTTAATCTGTTATGTTTTTTTCCAGATAGGTCAGGTTCTCTGAATTAATCGAGTAGTCATATAACCTAGTACTGAAGTGCAAAAACCTTTTTTATTTTTTGAGGCAAATATCAAAAATATGTTATGATTAGAAGAGAAAATGTATGTTGTTTTATAAAAATAATACAATGTTTTTTGAATTCTGTTATTTTTATTCTTTGTTATCATGATTATATTTGTTTGTATCGTGATGACACTGTTCAATATTTTACTTATAACTAGTCGCCATTCAAAATTACTTTACGCCAGTTTATAAAGATATTTCTACACGGCGAAACAAGTGATTCTATGAAGGCGGTAAGCGTTTTACTCACGAGCGCCTTCCTAGGGGCCCGGGGTTAATAAATATTTCCTATTTTTTGATTTTTCGCATTAAAAGGACTGTTTCGCTCGCTAATAATATGCTGTCAGGAGCAGTCTGCGAAGTTTTTCGATTACTTTACGTGTTGTCGGCCGCGGCGCTGCCGGCGTTCGACTGTACGCCGAGCGGCGCGGGCGGCGGCGGCGGGGGGCCCCGGGGAGGCGTTAACCGGAATTTATGGCAGAAGACGTCTCCGATAGCCGGATTATTCGCCGTTCGGTGTTATTTACGCGGAATTTGATGTCGTAAAGGTTCTATCAAATCTACGCCCCACCTTCTGGTGGTTTCGTTTTTTTTTTTTAATTACCTTTAAGCCAGCAGCTACAGCCTGCTCGCACGCACTCTGCGAAGGAGGAAGCGCGTGGTCGGATTCCCTGCTTAAACAATCGAATGTTCAAATTTTTCAACTTGTGTACAGGTTCGAGAATAATGAACGTCGAATCTTTGGCTTTAAACGGCGGAGAAAATCATTTATCAATGTAAACTTAGGATGTGAAGTTTGCGATTATTTAAATTTATATTCTATGCTTTTCTGCTGACACATACTACAATATGAACTTAAGCAATATCTTGAATCGTCTTTTTTAATATTATTTGTAATATTAAAACAGAATAATTTATTCGATACAAATAATGTTACGTACCTCACCGTATTATTTTTTTTATTTACTTGTGTACTAGGTACACCACAATAAAGCAAAATGACACGCAAAAGACTCCGCTCGATTCTTTCCCACACTCAATCACTCAAAGTCTAAATATTTCGCTTCCATCTGAAGAACTGTGCGATTGTGATCGTTGACGTCACACAAGTGAACGGCGCGGGCGCGGCGGTGGCGCTGCCTGCGCGCCTAGGCGTGCCGCTGGGCGCCGACTCGCGGGCCGTGATACGACAGGGGAACACACGCGCTGCCCGTCTCGCGGCTACGCGCTCGATGTGAATTTGTTTTTTTTTCAAAGCCGGAACGAATGAAAGAGCTGTGAAGTTATAAATCAATCGGCAACACGTTACCGCCCGCCCGCCGAACGCGCCGCCCGCCCCGCGCCGCTGCGAAGTAGACGGGCCGCCCATGGCGTGATTTATCGATACAGTAATAAACGACTCAGCATCAGACCAGCGGAAATATCAATCGACGTATAGAGATTTGAGATGTACCGAGATTAATTAGTTTTATTTTTACAGTTCATTCGATTTCTAATGCATTAGATCATAACCGGATGTTTGGTGACATTTAATTAATTGTAGAAACGTGTGATGAAATTTTGTTTATAATTATAATTGTTAATAAGTAAAATAAAATAAGTGCTTATTAATAGGTAGGTAGTTGGGGTAGTAATAGGTAAGGCCGAATAAAATAAAAAAAAACTAAACATGTGGGACACCCGGTTGGATTGAATTTCCGCTTTATACACGTATTATGTTTATCAAGTAACAGGAACAGTGAAATAAATTAACAACGTTTGAGGGTAATTAAACGAGAAATATAAAATAGTTTCTTAAGAAAAAGTTAATTTACATAAAATTGAATATAATACACATTAAATAGTGAATTATATGTTTTATAAAAATATTAAATAAAGTACCAAACAGCGCAATATTTTTAAGCTATTGCATAGCTTCTATCGCGGGCCTTGAGCGTGGAGACCGAATCCAGAAATTCCGTAACGAAAATAACCTAACACCCCCCACTCCGACCGGCACAGCGGTGATACTTTTTACTTTTGCCATCTATCGATGAAGAGCAGAACTTTTAATGACTTTTTTGAAATATCACGCTTGTCTCTTTAGTTCAGCAACTCGCCTCTAGGTGGCATTGGTTGTATCGGCGTTACTGCGCTTGCGTAATCCCCCTCTTCGCCCAGCAATCTGGTGACTCATGCCTGCTTAGAGTTCCGGCGTTAGGGCACGTCCTCAAAAAAATACTGCGTAAATAAAATAAATAAATAATTATAATTGCATAAGTTGATAAAAAATACTATGCAATAGCTTTACCGCGGCAGTCCCCGAGTGCCACACGTGTTATTTTTTTTTTATTAAAAACTTTGTAAGGTTCGTCAAGCTGCAAAATTATGTAATTTTAAAAAATGACACTAGATGTCTAGATGTCTAGATTTTTATGTATAAAATAAGTTTTTAAAGACTTCAAATTGAAACTCTATTTCCAGAACCGAATAAAAACTAGTAAATAATTATATTGAAATTATCTTAATGACATTATTATTCATTTCAATTGCATGTACCGCGATAATTCATAAATAATTTTACCATAATGTTGAAAATCGAAATAAGCGTCGCGCTGCTACGGCCACTTTATGACTGGTGTCTGTTAGAGAAATAGAGTCGCTGAGAGTCAAAGATTTATCCTTACATGACGATTTTTGCCAATTAACACAACTTACGAGACGAAGCTGCGTTAAGGAACGTCGTTCCAAATATTAAAAGTTAGGAGGAATTTAGGATGTCATTCATTCATTAATGCAGAGTTCGTTTATCGTTGAACGGCGAGTTCGTTAGATTTTTGTAATTCCAGTTTAGGATTTCACGTTTAAAGTGAAACGACGAAATGATAGAATGTCGAAAAGTGGAATTTAATGTTGTAGATGTGTAATAAGTGTAAAGAGAAACAGAATGAAAAGTAACAGTTGCAAAAGTGAGATACACCCTCAAAAGTACAGAATCCGTAACGGGGAGTCGGGACTCAATACAACAATCACTCACTCCTGTTGAAAGAAATAAAATAATGTTATGAGTCGGACTGCAATATTTCTGTAAGGTATTGTTTGTGTAATATACTTCGAGACTACTAGAGACTCAAGCCCGGTGTGTTCGCTTGTTGATTCTTCCGCTAGATGTCGCTTCGTTGTTTCTGCGAAGACGCTCCACCGGCTGTGCCGCATCTTTGTACCGCTATCGAGTTTAAAGTTGCCACCGCTCCACAAAAATACCGCTCCGCTGAGACGTAGCGGTAACATTTCTCAAAGTTGACGCCTTCGCCTTGATATACAGGCTGATCGTAATTTCAAAACCTAAAGACACGTAAAAAGTTACAGTATTATTTCTGTTTGCGTAACAAATGTATTTCTTGTTCTGGAAGTATGTCTTGATTATTTATCATTCACCTAAAAACTTGTTTTATTACATATCTTTACGAAAGAAATTGTAACTGCGTTATTAATAGATATTTTTTTAATTTATTAGCGATGCTAACATTTTAAAATTTCTGCCACATGGTTTACGTTTCTAATTTATTAATCTATTGCTATTGTACATTTGATTTTAGATTATTACATTATGGATTGCAAAAATATTATTTATGAATACATTCACATAATTATTATATGACTTTGGCTTTAATGAACTGTATCTCAATTATAACAAAAAATGCACTTTTCACAGTTTTCAGAATTACAACATTAATGTATTATTAATGCATTTGTACATTTCTCAAACAGGAAAAGTAAAAATCGAACAAACAAGCTTTTGATCTAAGGAAAAAATGATTAAATAACACTTTGTAAAAGAATATCCAAATATGCAATTGGAAAAATTAAAAAAAAAATATACACACACACACACGCACACACGCACGCACGCACACGTACATACGCACGCAACACACACACACACACACACACACACACACACACACACACATACGCACATATATAAATATATATTCCGTTATCGTGCCATAACATTATGGTTTTT
The DNA here is from genome assembly GCA_005406025.1 of Eumeta japonica. Lineage (NCBI taxonomy): Eukaryota > Metazoa > Arthropoda > Insecta > Lepidoptera > Psychidae > Eumeta > Eumeta japonica. The sequence goes on along the minus strand of BGZK01000628.1, from coordinate 267,350 downwards.
TTCCATTTGACGTCAAGAGAAAAAGTAACGTAATAAAAACACACCGTGTCTCCAATAACATCCGCCATTCGCCGCGATGACTTCCCCCAAGTTAATAAGACTCTCCAAATTGATATTAGACTTGAAGTAATCTCGAGCTAATCTTGTTACAGATCACGAGCGACGATCGAAGACGGATCGGCCGGATATTCGGCCTTAATTTGGGTGAGTTATTTCCTGTGATTCACGATAGCTAGTAATTTTTAGATTAAATATTTCATTATTTTATTTAAGGCACTAGATTCCTTTTTAAATTCCCACTAAAAAGAATTTGGAAGTTATTATTTTTCATGAATACATGAAGAGCGTTATCGATAACATTAGCTCATTTTTCCCTTTTATTGCTTCCCCTACATACCAATAACCAAAACTCTGTGTCGTAAATTGCAATTTGTTATTAGGATTTCAGTAAAGTGATGTACCTTTATGAAATTAACATCATTGTAGTAAATTCTCACAATGTTCTTACGACGCAAAAAAAAAATATTGTAACGACTTTTTTTTTAAATAGAACCCTCATTACAATCAAAACACCACATTTGTTAATAATTTCGAGATGCAATGACAATAAATCTCAATTTAAAACGGATTTTATTGTCCTAGAAATATGGCTCATAAATTGAAATGTAGATTTTGTGTTCGCGAATATGACCGTAATACAGTTGCAAAACATTTTAATTTAAGCTACATTGTTGTTCACAGCAGGTGTTGAAATTAACTGTTGTACTGAAACGGCCATACATAAGTTACTGCAACAGTGTACATTTCAATATACACTTCTGAATTCTTTCAAAATTTTATTACTACATACACCTTAACTAAAATAAATGTGAGTAATAAATAGTTGACGTTGCTGGCTAGCCCCAAAACTTTTCACTTTGAGTAATAATTTTCCAAAATCGAAAAACAGAAAAACTTTATTGCTCACATGTTGCAGCGTAAAATTGAAATATTACTCTAAAAATAAATTTGTGTATATAGACCATAGTTTGTAGTGAAAATGTCAATAGTTCTCGTTTTACACACCACGCGGCAACGAGGGTAGTATTGAAGTACTAAATGTTTAGGTATTTTTTAGGATAGTGAACGAAAAATTATAATATCAAGCAAAGTAAGGCTTTTGATGAAAATAAAGATCATATTAAGAAAGTTAAACAGAGAGTCAGAGTTCCCTGTGAAGATTTGTAAACTTGGGTCAGCTATTGCAAATTCTCGCGACAAAACTACAAAGATTTTATGAAATCTACATTCGTGCGACAGTAACCACAAAAGACAACGGATCGATACTCATATCTTGTATTCACTTCTACGTCAATGCGAGACACTTCGAATATGAAGATCAACAAAACCGTACTTGATATTGGGATAGGTACAAAAAGTTCTTCTAGTTATTGCCGTGTGAGATTCATAAAAGGTGTGTTTCTAAAGAATACTTTTAGAACTATTTTGAAGTGTCACTCGCTCGAAGAGAAATCCATGTAGTGCATGTATACTCGTATAAAAACTTCCCATGGAACCGATCTTTGAAGGAGGAATGTGTAGTTGTAAAAATATTAGCGGTTTCATGGGAAGAATGCATTAAAAAAATTGTTTTCAAAAACTTTTGACATACAATATCAGAGAATGTCAGGAGTTTCAACAGTGAATTGAGAAGTAAATAATGTGCTCACAAAAAATGAAAGTAAAAAAAAAGGACAAAGCTACAAAATACAACGCTAACTGCTTACTTAGTACAGCGATGTTAAGTCAAGTCAAAATTGTTGTAAAGCAAAATCACTAATAAAACAATTAAGCGAAACCATGAAAATGATAAATAATTTCCATAGTCAATAAATAAAAACTAGAAGAATACTTATCTAGATGAAAAAAAAATTAGAAATAGTACTCTAAACCTTTTCGAGGGCCTAAATTTCAATATTAATATCTGAGCATTAATTTAAACACATTTAATTAATCAAAAGTAGGGTTTTTTATTTAATTTCGATGTGAATTATTTAAACTTGTACTTAGTGAGGTATTTCACTTTTTATATTTTAGACTTTGTATTGTAATTTTTGTATTCTTTTATTTCTCAAGCAATTGTATAAAATTGTTAGATATTTTAATATATTGGTGTTGGAGGAGTTTCTTTCCGGGCCTTTTCCTTCTTGTATTTTTGGAACTGGTGGATAATACTGACTGTAATAATTGGGGCATTCATAAATCGTGTTTTATAACATTTTATTCTGAATAAAATTAATTTATTTTGATTTTGTTGTTGCACAGAAATATGATTAAACTAAATATTTCGTAAGCACAAATGGCGATATTTATTTTAAATAGATATTTTTAAATAAAGCAATGACTACAATTTGAGAAATAAGGATAGAAAAACGTGTTTTTACAACGCCGTATGCCATCCCTAAAGTTAGACTCCAGCAACAGATGTCATTTGCATTTCAGGCGCACAATCTAGAAAGACCCATCTACAGTAGGGTCGAGACAGAGGGTTCCGTAGCCCCGTTTTATTGGGGCTTAGGGTCGGGTTACTGCGTCGGCGCGGGAGAAGAGGCATTTGAAAAATGACGCTCAAAGTCGGCCCCGATAATGTACGAGGCTTAGCGATCCATCAGCGGCCCGGCGAAGTCGGAAAGGACCACGGGCCGCTACACCACCGGGAGATATGTCATATCTCTCTTTGCGAATACACATCCGGCGGTCGTTTTGTGTGTGTTACTCGCTCATCAACTGCGATTTTGGCATCTCAATGAATGGACATTCCATTCTCTGTGTCTGACGGCAGTGGTCTACTAGGCTTTTTTAAATCTGTTTGATATATTATAAACTTTTAGGTCATTATTTATAAAAATCAATAATTCTGCTACTCATATGTTATTATTAACAAAGAAAAATTGAAAACACTTGGCATGAACAAGACATAAAATAGCTGTGTGTTTAAACACACACAGTGCTAGTTTAAATTTTTAGAAGTGAATTAGGTAAAAATCAAAAGAAACATTACAATTATTACAATAAATTGCAGTTATGTAAAGAAAAAAGTAATTGTAAGGAATTGCTTGTTATAAAGAGGTAAGTCGTATTAGAACTGAAGACATCCTTCGTTTAATGTTAATAAACTGGTAATTATGTATGTTCACCCATCGATGTTTAAATTTTGTCATTTTATTATATTTACTATTTAATAAAGCTGCTTTAGTCGTTTTAAATATTATATTAAATTATTTTTTTTAAAGTCCATTTGTCACTCCGTCTACAGAATTTTAAGCGGTGGCACTTAGTTTTATTAACTTCCAACTACAAGTCACCTATTAATTCTGAAAATTATAATTCTAAAATATTTGACTACACAAAACTTCAAAATATAAACTATGAACTAAAAGTTATTATTACTTACAAATGGGTTGTAATTCTATTAATTATATTTGTATTTCGAGTTTAATTATTACATATTAAATACTAGTTTAAATAAATATGTGCAAAAAATTATTTTCAGTAGCAGCTCAATAAAAAAAAGTCTTATTCTAATCTAGTCGTATAATTCTGCGATTAATAAGTTTTTTCGGGACAAACATCGAGATGCCAGAAAATGATCGTGAAATATAAAGTAGATAGATATATTCGAAAGAAATGAATAAACTATCTTTAAACGCTAATCACTGTCGATGATAATGCCCTTAAATGTATGATCTAGCATTGTCATAATTAATGTACTTTATACCTACCTCTTCTGCTATGTGACCCATTGCTGTTCGTATTTTGGTGATTACATCCCACTTCGGATAGAGAGTTTGTTTTGGCACTGGTTCTAATACAGGCCGTGTTGGCTAATGTGTTTGTTCTGTTTTACTGCGAAATAAATGTTGAAAATACTCGTTAATAATATCCTTGGTAATTTTACAAAACATTTTTTAGATATTAGCTGATACTTGGATGGAATATAATCTACGGGCATTACATGTTTTGGCGTGATGTTTATGTCACTAGTATTTTAAATAAACTATTTTTTTGAGGGATTTATTGTAGTATATGTGGTACTGGGAATGAAAAGAAAAAGAAAAGCTTAATTTTTTTATCATAATATTTAATCCGATATCTTATCAGTTACTTCTTTTATAGTAGCAATCGATTCGTTCTCAGATTCTACGAAAGTTACAATAGCCGCAAACGACTCGTGCGCAGAGTCCAGTAGATGGAGAGCGTACCTAGAATAAAAACGTCGTCTCGATCTCCAGGGAAGACTCACCGCCATGCGCTTACGACTCGTGCACAGCGTCGAGCATAGCCTGAAGTGAGACTACGTTGCGGTCTCTACGATTTTACTTCTATAACGAGCGATATTTCACATCAAAAAACAAGAAAAATATATAGTTTAGACTTCTAAAGTTTAACCTTAAAATACGACAAAAATTACAAACTTCTCTGGATCGTGTTAATCACAGTGGTGAACTGTTATCACTTCCTTCCAAGTGACGGCCTATTTCTTCATTGCACAGATTACGTCTTCCCCACGTCTTCATCAGCCAGCAATCACAGCGAAATTCAGATTTAAAAAAATCCGAAATCGAAGCAATTATTAAAAATATAAAAAAAAATTCCAACAATTCCATGCTATACTTTTTATCGCCAGTGATATAATCTCAAAACAAAAGTAGGTACATATAAAATAGATTTTAAAATATTATAATAAGAAAAAACGTTCCTAAACAAAATAATATCATTCTTATACTATTGTGGGTCCGTACAGACATCCGTATTAAACGCATAATAATTACGTGTGACTCGTGTCATTGTTTGGCAAGCATTAACAAACTTTGAAAATACACGGGCGGGAAGGGGGAGGAGGCAGTAGCTTATTAGCTACATAAGGTATAAACAAAAATGTGATTTATCTTGGGTCCGTATGAATCCGAATAGTAATTTGCAACATTTACAAGACACGCGGACCTTAACGTGCAAGTCCGACTTCGACTAATTTGTCGAATCAGAGAACTAATATTTCACATATCACGTATTACAAAGAATAGTCTCCGGTAATTTATTTGCCGATATTCATGGAGACTTGTTTGATTAATGACCCACATCACAGAGTTACAAACTTTCCCGTATTGCAAGCCGTTAACGCGAGCTCCTAATAACTCTCATTTCTGCTATATATCTTTGTCGATATACAATAAGCCAGGAAAATAAGTTCGATAGATCATCGCTCGCAGTGGAATACCGCCCTCCTTGGCGTACGCGCCCGTATTAAGTCTCTGCACACTCGTCGGGAATTTCGCGAAAAATCGCCGGCCATACGTCCGCCGCCGGCCGCGCCGCCGGTCTACCGCCGCCGGCCGCGCCGTGGCCTCGTGTTGCGCCGCGTTCGTTAGCGGCGCACAGATTTACTTCTTACACTCGACACGTCTGCTCCTGATACGTCTTCCCCTCGTTGATGTATAACGTTATCTATCTCTTATCTCGTGCGGTTGTTACGTAGCTTACGGCCAATCTTTATTTCGCTCTAGTCCTGGAGTCCGGGTACCATTTTTTTATTTCACGGAGGATTATTACAATTTTTTAGTTAGTAAATATATGCGAATTGAGCTTATTTACTAGCGTTTCTTTTTAATACAATGAAAGTGTAACTTTGTTATCGGTGCACTTTTCGAAATAAATATTTTTTCATTTATGTATTGAGATTGAAATTTACTATACATTTTTTATAACCACGCTAAGGGTTAACATGTTTCGAAAAGAAAAGGCGCAAGTTCAAATTATGGTATCCTACATCATTAATATTCAGAAATTAAATAGCGTTTTTCTCTTTAACCGTGAAAGGAAATTTCGTAATGAAATCTAATATCGTAACAACTACATTGAAACCTGTCATGGTATTTAAAGTTTCCAACACGCATTAGAAATTCCTAATGTACATTGCGTTGGTGTGGTAATATTAGCCCAGTGGGTGCTGTGCTACCTTAAAAACCACTTTTTAGATGAAATTCGTGTCCAGTAATATGAAGAGTACAAGAATGTAACAAAAGACACGATCTAATATTTGCATAAATAATTTAATTATTTTCACATAAAAAAATCGATTAATTGTTTTCAGGGAATAATACGATATATATAAAAGAGACGCAAATACGATACTACAGTCCAACAGTAATTTGACTGTGTTTAATCGAGGTTGTTATGAACGGGGATCGTTTAACGTCACTAATTTAATAATTCACGTAATACATTTACCTCTTTCATATTGTTACCGTACGCATTAAATTCTAAGAGATGATAATGAATGACATTCAATTAATTACCCAAAAAGTTTTCTAGTTTAATCAAATTTTAATGGAGAAAATTAATCAAAATATCTGAACATGATAATTTTCTATTTGTTTCAGGTAGCGGATTTTCTTGCACCTGTCTACGTCAAGGTTCGTCTCCTGAAAATGGGGAGCCGCTGAAATTGTGCAGAAATGAGAAGCGCGTGGCGTACCAAGAAGAAACATCACGTGTGCGGGTTCGCTCACTCGAGATGATAGCCGAAAGTCGGTCACGATTGACTCCTGAAACCATGTAAAGCCGAGCGACAGACCCGACCAACGAAGCATATCTCGAGCGCGTCTCTGCGATACATATCCGCTACTACTATTATTTTCACTTTATGCTAGTCACTACTATATGTGATTTTAGATAGTTCTATATACATATATATGTATACATGTATTGCTCAAGTTAGACTAGAAGCTTTTCCTGAGAAACTACCGAGGATCGTCTTCTAAACATATCTAAAGAGGGCTATGACATATCATTGAATAAAAATTCTACTAGAGTCGGAAAGGAAACTGTAAAAGATGTTCTTGTTCAGAAGAAGAGCGTTGATCCTGAAAGCCGTACTCATCCTGACCGCGCTGTGGTTCATGGTGGCTCTATTCACGTACAGCGCAGGACGGAACACGATTGAAACTCAACCCGTAGAATACGAATATGCGGAAGCGAAACCATTGAAAATGGCCAAACCCACGGCGACGAAGAAGAAGAGCGATTCGGATAGCAATAACTTGTCGGACGGTGAGTTAATTTTGTATTAAACTTTTGACGGCTCATGAATGTTTAACAAAAAAAAATGACACTCCGTGATGATAGTAAATGTTTGTACTTGAGCAGTATAAAGAATTTTACTACTAAACTTTACATGTTTTCCAAAATTTAAATCTACATTTACAAGGTATCGAAATTTTACAAATGCTTAGCAATTTTAGTGCATGTTTGTAATATAGACCTCGTTGGCTCTAAAAAGGTGTATGTTATTTTAAAATGTACGAAAACGCTTGGTTTGGCGCTCAGTTATTTTTTGTTAATAACTTGTTTTCGTGTTTTCAAAAAAATAGAAAAAAAATACAAGAAAATCACGAAAAAGCTATTTTATTTTTTGCAAACATTTTAATATTGAATACTTTGTTGAATTTATTTGCATGCGAGATAGACGCTTTGCAACACTGCACGTTTAATGTAAGCCTTTTAATCCCAGCCGAATCGGGGCGAATCGACTGGCTGAAACTACTAGCCGGAGTCGAAGGTAATTCCACACCATCTCGCGTAGCTTCTGTTAGTCGCCACTGATCGCCGCTAATGTAGCACCATTGTTGATTTGATTAAATTCGTTTTACTTGTATTGCGCCCATCTGTGCTTGTCTTGAAGCTTTTATTTGCAGTATTCGATTGTGTTTGTAATTAACTCGCTTATATAAAGTAATAAAAATAATAAGTATAAGTAACTTGTTTTTGTACATTTCACGCTATTGTGGTTGCTAGAGATTGTTCACTTCATACATATCTACTTTTCGCAGCTAACTAAATCCAGAATGACAGATTGCGAGCCCGTAGATGTTTACAGTTCTGCCTGTAACAGAAGTAGAAGCTGTTCTAGGTGAACTAGATCAATACAGTGACACTACTAACCCGACACTGTCCTACTAAAAATGTAGTACCATAATGTGCTGCTAAATACTGATTTGTCGCAGTAATTAAGTACTTGAGTAGTTCTGTCAACAGAACAAATAACGTTAATTATAAAACAAATTACGCTCAGGAATGTTAAAACATCAATGGTTTTGAATCGAGTATTTGTTTGTAAATGAGATACAAAAATTTAATTTTGGTCTTATTTACTACGGTAAATAAGCCAAATAGGACATTTGTGATAGTTGTTCACAATCAACTATAACAATAGTTGAATAATCAAGTATTGTTATAGTTGATTATTCAACATTTTTAAATACATAAAATAACTTGTTAATTAATACCATTGATTTTTATCATTGAGTGATTTTGTCAATACTACGATAAACAAGTGCTCAATGATGAAATACCTTTTTGGTATTTCATCATTGGTGATGTTTTTAGTATCACCCCGTGCTTAACGAGTATGCTCTGTTGAAAAAAATAAATACCTGGCAACTACTGAAAATAAAATAATAAAAATTTGGAAAATATAAAAGTGCACGCCTCATGATACTCCTTTAATTATTGATAAGAAACAAAAAAAAAAAATGAAAAATATCATCTAGAGGATATTATTGCAAGTAATACAACCCAATCTCTTTGAAACAGATGAGTGACAAAAAGATAGATTTACTTACTATTAGAAGTCGCCACCAACAAGTGTAACACCCCATTTGTAGAATGGATTTCGATTCTATGATTGTAATGGTCTTTTTCACAAGTGATCATTTTTCAACATCGTTTTACAGTTGATTGACGGCCAAGTTTTCTAAACTGTTTTTTTCTGAATCTAATCAAAAAATATCAAAATCCAAAACTTTCAAGTTTTTTTAGTTTCTGTTTTATTTAATCATTTTTTCAAGGCAATAGAATTAGTCTTTATTAAATTGTCTGTACATTTGTACGCAAATTTTCCTATTTTCTTGTACTAACGAGAGTACAGCTATATAGTTGCTAATAACAAGCGAAAAAAATTTTCAATCGTAACGCACTTTCAAATGGTTCTCATTATGAGTCGTGCAATTTCTACATACTTATTAACAATACTATATATTACGTTTATTATATACTTATTGTTTTTCAAAGTATATTCCTTCACGATTTACACATTTGTATTTCATGTGTCATTAGTCCTAAATTTCAAGCCTTCAAAAACTCATTCAGTATCTTAGATGAATGTGTGGATGCGTTGTCGTGGTAAAGGGCGATGTTGCTGCGAGTTAGCTTTTCGCGAACTTCTTCAAACACTTTTGGCAAGCAGGTACTCACATACCTCTTTGCAATGACTGTCTTTTGTTTTTCAAGCAATACCGCAGTATAATGTCTTGATTTGCTGAAAACAGAAGTAACCAATTTTCTAGCAATGCTGCAACTTTTTTAACTTTCTTTGGCAAATTTTCCATTAGTAAGATCCATTCTATCGATTAGCTTGCGTTCGGGTTCAAAGCAGCGCACTCAGCTTTCATCACCCTTGACTATGTTAAGTACTGCCAATGATTGTCCTTTGTTAAATTTTTTTTGTGATATTGAAATAATGCCACTTTAGATAAACTTGTTCCTAGTTATCTGTTAAATCATGTGATGTCGAGTGCAAAGATTCCAAACCTTTATATGCACACATTAAATCTTTCGCACTTGGCTCATACCCATTTCTATTATACTATGAATTTGCTCACTAGTAATTTTTCATCAGCATCCAACTAGTTGTTATTGAGTTTCAATATTAGTTTCGATAACTGCAGTGGCCGGCCTATCTTCACGTAAATCATTAAAGAAGTGATCATGTCCACGTCTGAATTCATTGAACCAGAAATACACAGGGTAACGAGATGGGGCTTCATCACTAAATGGCAACTAGAGTCATTGGCAACTTTCTTGTTGTCTTAAGCCACAGCGAAACTCGTAAAAAATATGATGTAAATATTTTCTCGAGTTTAATTTATTGCAATGCCGAAACAAAGTTTTCAAAACGAAGTCATAATGAAAAAACAAATCATAATTTACGCAAACTAACACGTACCTGACCTACTCCTAATGAATTCCATTTTCAAAAACCGTAATTGTTTTTTTAAATTCTTTAACTCTGAAGCGCTTAAAATGGGAGTTGAAAATTTGTACAAGAATACCGTTAGTTTTCAAGTCAACATCATAAAACATTTAACATAAAACATTTAACAGTAACATTTCAGGTCTTTTTTACAAGTTATACGTTCTTGTTTCCATGTTTTTTTTGAAATTAAATTCAATCTTAGAAGTATTTATAACTTTCAATTAGGATACAATGAGTTTTACCCTGAATATGTATCTATGAGTTTTTATAACAGTTTAACACTATCTTTCATTTAACAATACCATTCATTAAGGGAAGGAATAATCTCGTGAGATAATCGGCATGTGGAGGGCATATGAAAACTATTCCTATTACGTACGGAATATGTACACATTGAGAGGCTTGTAATCTGTCACATTAAGTAGAAATAACTGCGAAACTTTTACATACGCTCAGTGTACTTCCTCTGATTGCCCCTTGCGAACTTTGCAGTGTGAAATTATATATAGATAATATAATATCCACGTTTTTATTATGTTATTATTATTGTATCTAATATATTTTCATGTGTATAATGTGAGTTTTAAAATATATTTTGAACTTTAGTATTCATTGCAATTTCGTTTATCTGGATTTTGAATTTATGATTGATATTTATATAATGAATACAATAATTCTTCTTTAATACTTATTGTTAAATTTGATATATTTGATTTTTTTAAATAAATACCTATTTTAAATGTATATATAAGTATGACAATATTTAGTTAAGGAACTCTTTAGAAAAATCGTTGATAACACAGGGCTGGGCGTCATAGCCGCTCCAGGATCTGATGATGCGCCAGGCGAACTCGGAAGGCCTGTGGTTTTGCCCAAGAATTTAAGCGAAGAAGCCAAGGAAGCCGTGGCGGACGGGTGGAAGAAGAACGCCTTTAATCAGTACGTTAGTGACCTAATCTCGGTGAGGAGAAGGTTACCGGATCCTAGGGACGAATGGTAAGTTGGGAAATCTGTATGCTAATACTGTTTAATTCACTCATGTCTTTGAAGATTTATAATCTACTTTTATATTTTATTTTAAGTTTGTCTGGTACGTCTTTAAATGATGCATTTACATGAATGTTATATTATTATACTTATTAGAAAAAAAAACACGTAGAATAACTACTGCAAAAATTAAAAATTGAGTGAATTCAGATATGAATCTCTCTCACATCTTTTAAAGATATAGATCAATGTAATGGGTGTTATTAACCATTATTAAATTATTGATTGCTATAAAATACTTTCCATCAGGTGTAAGCAACCAGGTCGTTATCTGGAAGACTTACCCCAAACCTCAGTGGTGATATGTTTCCACAACGAAGCGTGGTCGGTGCTACTGCGCACTGTGCACTCCGTCCTGGATCGCTCACCGCCCCACCTCATCAAAGAGATCGTTTTGGTGGACGACTTCTCGGATATGCGTAAGTGCATGTTATGTGTTTTGTGTGATATCTGCATTACGATCCTCAGAAAAGAAATGTTATTTACTGTCGTTATTAAACTTGAACAGGAATTGCAACCGACCGATCCTGAAGTAAAGGCAAATATTTACTTTACATGTGCCTTCTAAATCCCATGATTATAAGGGCAGTTACTAATAGTAATCTACCTAAGTGGTCGCAAAGTATTAAAAATTGATTTGATTGAAGATTGAAACTTCTTCGTACAAGCTTGGATATATCTAGTGGTTTGAGGGAAATAAATGATATTCATGTGATCACCTCATTGAATGTTTTATGTAAAAATAAATTTGAAAAGGAGATAGCATTTGAAATAGCGAATTTTAAAGTGTGTAATTTGTAATTATAAAACTGAGCAAGATGGAAGTTGGACTTCTATATGCAGGTTCTGTGCCAACGGTCGAGACTGAACAAAGTTTACAATTGTACTAAAATGAAATCGAATGCTTATGTTTGAAAGTAGTGACCAATTATACTCAATCTCACATGCGTGCACACATAGGCCGTGATTAGATTTGTTATTGAACTCTAAAAATTTCCAACTATCAAAAATAAAATGTAAACCTTTTTAGAATAATTTACGTCTTGTTTATTTACGAAGTTTTATTTTTAATGTTTTTTTTTCATATTTCTAAAATTTGTACAAAAATTGGCGGTAACACAATGGAGTACGCGAAAAAATTTCATCCTTTAATGTTACCTATATATAATTAACGAATTTTTTTTTTTACTTATATAATTCTATGGAAATTCACCTGTCTGTACATTTTCGTCAGAATTAATGTAATATTTTATGTTACATTGATTCTGATGAAATGTTCGATCAAACGTGTGTAGTACGGACAAATGGATGAATCGACAAGCATAAGGAACTCTAAGGGCTTCTTTTTCATTGGCTACGAAACTCTAAAAATAGTCGTCATTAGATCATCATCTTATGAAATTATTTAGTTTCCCATATAACGGCTTAGTCACAATATAATGCTCAAAAAATCAAAGCGTTAAATCATTTTCTTATTTAATTATTGTGTAACGTTACCTTTCACATTAAATTAAAATCATGGTTTGATAAAAATGTGATATGCATCTGATCAGTTACAATGATGTGATATAATTTATATCTATTTTTTTATAACAATAAGAAAATATTCATTATAAGTAATTTTGTGAACGTAATGAATAGAATTCTATTAATATCTTCATTTTCTTCTTCGTATAGCGGCTAATCCGTTATAGTCATCTTAAGAAAACTGATTCCTTTTCACTACGTCGCTTGTCCAACAGCGCACCTGATGCAGCAGCTCGAAGACTATATGTCCGCGTTGCCCAAGGTCCGTATAGTCAGGGCCAAGAAGCGCGAGGGCCTCATACGCGCGCGGCTGCTGGGCGCCCGCTACGTCACCGCACCCGTTCTTACCTACCTGGACAGCCACTGCGAGTGCACCGAAGGTATCCTAAGATATTAGTCTGGGAAGAAAACCATGATATTTCTCACATCTATCTAAAGCACGTAGTGATTATGTTAAAAAACGCTAGTAAGTATCTAAACAAGAACATCTATCTGCACTACAGTGTAGCTAAACTGATTTAGATGTTTCATAGGTGTCTAATTTTTTTTCCTAGAAGTAAGAGACTAGTCAAAGTTGACGTGGTATTTCAATTTGTAGTAGGAATCTTGAATGTTTTAATAAATTGTATCAAGACGACTGTATTCTTCCTCCATTTCGTTGTGGAAATACAAATGAAAATATTGCTTTAGGAGATTTGTAGTTTCTTATTTTGCTTTTTCCTATATAAACAAACAATATTTGGTGTTTCTTGTATAAAGTGCGCTCACAAATACAGATTATTTTGTATGCTTAACATTAATTTATGATTTAGTGTTAAGCATTTTAAATACCTTAAATTATGCAATAAACTTACGAATTTCAAGTCAGTTTTTATGTTTTGTGAAAAAAAAATCAATATTCCCGCAACATTAACGCACAATGTCACCAGTAACTTTTGAAATAATATTTAAAATGTTAAATGTTAAAGAGGTAGTCATTTTCTGATCTCTCAATTAAATTTAAGGTTGGTTGGAGCCGCTGTTAGATCGAATAGCAAGAAACAAAACCACAGTCGTATGCCCAGTCATCGACGTCATAGACGATACGACGCTAGAGTACCATTACAGGGACTCGTCCTCAGTGAATGTCGGAGGCTTCGATTGGAACCTACAGTTCAATTGGCATCCGGTGCCGGCCAGAGAAAGAGCCAGACATAAGCACACCGCAGAACCTGTTTGGTCGCCCACTATGGCGGGTGGGTTGTTCGCTATTGATAAGGAATTCTTCGAAAAACTCGGTACCTACGACAATGGATTTGACATTTGGGGCGGGGAGAACCTGGAGTTGTCTTTTAAGACTTGGATGTGCGGTGGGACCTTGGAAATAGTGCCGTGTTCCCACGTGGGCCACATATTTAGGAAAAGATCCCCGTACAAATGGCGTACAGGTGTCAACGTTTTGAAGAAGAATTCAGTTCGTCTGGCTGAGGTATGTCATTTAGTAGATGTCGTGATTATTTAAGCATTTACAATTGCGTAGAGTTGATAGCGTATTTTTTTGTTTATTTTTGGTTCATTATCGGCACTCAGCCTGCTTGGCAGATACATTTATAAATTTAGTTTGTTGTTTATCTGTTTGAAATTAAGTCATATTTCATTGCTTATTTTAAAAGAAATACTGTGTAAAGATCGTTAACTATTGAAAATAAAATCATTCAAAATGTTAAAAGAATTATATTTTGAGTTGGCGCTCAGTTCGCTTTTAAGGTTATGAAGAGCAATTTACTATTTTAATAATAGTGGGTAAATTAATCGTCGTATGGCAAAGGTATGGTTGGACGATTACGCCAAGTACTACTACCAACGCGTCGGCAACGACAAAGGAGACTACGGCGACATCAGCAGCAGGAAAGCTCTGCGAGATAGATTGCAGTGCCATTCTTTCGAGTGGTACCTCAAGAATATTTATCCTGAACTATTCATTCCTGGTGAATCAGTAGCTAGTGGCGAGGTTTGTATAAATCATCACCTACAATTTAAAGTTATTAGATGAAAGCATTTATAAAGTTTTCTTCAATGTGGTTGCTACCATTAAAAAAATATAGAATATATAATTAATTTTTAAATTCACACTTAGTTCATGTCTTGGTGTCACACTCAATATTTTTTCATAATATAGCACATTGAGTGCTAATGGTGCATAACATAACACGAGTTAAAACATTTTTTTTTTTAAATACGTCCCTGATGTGCAGATCCGAAATGTGGCCTTCCAAAAGATATGTTTGGACTCGCCGACGCGCAAGTCCGACCACCATAAGCCTGTTGGCCTATATCCGTGTCATCGTCAGGGAGGAAACCAGGTCACTTTAAAGTTCGATGATATCAGAGTTCCGGCTGCAGTACCAATCTGTTAGGGTTTCTTTCAATAATCATCTTCGTCGACATGTTTTTTTGTAAAATTATATTCTAAAAAGTTTATTAACAAAGAATTAGCTCGATGCACCAATTACGCATGTATATGTGTTTATCGTGAGCATGAATCAGTGCATATTATATGCAACGCTTGAGCATGAAGATTTAAATTTTTTGTTTCGTTCAACTGTAGTTTTGTCCTTCACAACTCGAGAGCACCTTAGTTTTAAATTTATCAAGTGCAACTATTTAGACATATAAATAATGATATGACCATAATCCTTCATCTCAAATTCATTCCTAGGATGACTCTTAGTTGAGTGACGAAAAATTTCTTCAGGTATTTGAATTATCGCGTACGCAAACTTTTTTCGCAACAATGTGTTTTTTACAATGTTGTCTTCGTCGTTTTCATCCTCACATTGTCAGTCTAACGCACGTGTCGTGTCTAGTTTGTTGTTTTTCATGTCTACATGACTTCACTGGGATTTATTGGACAAGTTTGTGTTTATTATTAATAAGAATTTTCAATCAGAGTAATAATTAACCATGAAAAAACAAACTTGATCACACGACACGTCCGCGACGATAGCACTCGCTTGCTTGTGGGCACATCATTTTAAAAATTGTGTTGCGCGGCTGGCATCAGATCGCGAACCCATGGTCCGAGATGTGTCTGGACTCGCCGTGCGCCCCGGAGGACATGAAGAAACCGATTAACCTTTGGCCCTGCCACCAGCAGTACGGCAATCAGGTTTGTGCATTGGAACGATGATGGCTGCTACGGATGTTTAAGAAAAGCGGTGGGATGGTCTCCCTTTGCTTTGAAAGTTGCATGGTGTCAACCTATACAAAGTAACTTAGTGGCTTATTACGCTGTAGTCTTTAAGTATTTTTGCACGTATATCTGTATCTTATTGCTTTATTCAGTTATCTTGGAATAAAATGGATCAAAATTATTTTATTTTCACTGCTATTATATTTTGTTTACGATGTGGGTACAATTCTATCGATACTTTTTACATAGCTTTTTTTTTACTTTCAAAATTAATATTAATTTAGCCTACCTCTGTAAATTTCTTTGTATGCTTAGTAACGCTTTGGATCATAACACTGGTAATGCCTTCGTAAGTGCTGTATCATTTAACATACTAACTCATTTTTAAGTAATATTGTACTTTGGTCAATTATTTAAAGATTTAATTTTTTTTCTACAAGTTTTCGGTACGTCTATTGATTGTAATTAAAATTAGCCTTCAACAATTTGGTACTGCGGCTAGGACGTGATTTAATAATAAATCTTTAATATTAGTTGTATATGTCTATAATAAAATTTCACAGGTACTAATCACAATGCATCCTGTAAAATACAAATAATTTAATTTGATATCACATCTAAATTTCGCAATAACGATCGATTAAAATCATTGTCTTTCAGTACCTGAATATATTCTTTTATATATACATATAATGGCCTAATTGTTTTATAAGAGAACCTTTTCATCAAGAACGTTTCACTTGGTACTTATTGTAAATTCTATCAAATATAATTAAAAGTGAACAAAAAATTTCTAGATGAAAATTTCTCTTACAATTGTGTATATTTTGATTGCACTACTATCCGTGCGAATTTTATGTGTAGTAGTAAAAAATCGGGATTCGGTGTGTTCGATACTTATAGAATGTATATATTTTCACAGAATTTAGTGTATATATATTTAAATTGCTGGATTTTCAATTAATTCACCTGCATGACCTTATTATCCGAAGAATGCCTGTAATTTAATCTTTCCTGTCTACATTTTTCTTGAAATCTCTATTAATGGTTTGCATGATATTGAATGTACAAACCTCTTATAATTTACTCATGCCCTTTTATAAGCGATTCTCATAATGGAGGTTCTAATATACATGTTGTAATTGGTTTTTGGAATAGTCGTTTTATTGGGAATCACAAAAAAGAAATATTGTTTTGACTTAAGGTTAATTTCAGTTATGGACAGCTTAATTATTGGTTTCATTAGTACTTTAGTAGCGTATTTAATTAGTTGTTTATTTTTAAAATCTATCGATAAATCTACAGATACATAAGATCTATATTTTCTAATTAAAAGGTATTAAGATAGTAAAATAAAAATATTTTTTTGTTAAATTTAGCCGTATTAAAAATGAATGCTATACGCTTATATTAAGTTATCATAAGCCTTGTGCTTTGTCAAACGAGATGCGGACAAAATTTATAGCACATCTTGTTACCTCTCAATAGAACGACATTACTGGACGAACTGTAATTGTGTGTTACTATTAAGGAACAGTTTTGGAATAATTTAATTTACGCGGTACAGTACTGGATGTACTCGAAACAAGGCGAGATACGCCGCGACGAGACCTGCCTGGACTACTCGGGCCACGACGTGGTGCTGTACCCCTGCCACGGCGCCAAGGGCAATCAGCTGTGGCTCTACGATCCGGACGTTAGTATACTGCATTTTCACGTAAACTAACGTTTATAAATTCACACAAATCTCAAAGTTAGAGTAATTTATTCGTGAGTAAAATTTTTAAAACATGTAGATAGCTTGTGTTATTGAGTGAACGTCGTTTTGTGTCTATCTTACCCGACCGTGAAATGCAACGGATGTTAATGTGTTTGTCAGTGTACGTGGAAACGGACGTACGTATTGATATTAATTCATGGCATTCTAGAGTCGATACGCGTTCTTAGATTTTGGTGATGCTTAATAAACTGGTTTGTTCTAATATTATATGTGCTACTGAATATATGGCATTAAATTACAAATGGCGCCACTAGACGGCTTATTGAGACTCCGGAAAAATAATCTCAATGAATATTTTTGAACGGAATGAAATAGGTATTTAAAAATGATTCTTTGGTGGCTCAAACGGATTATTGAAATAGAGTACCTTGTAATCCAACAAATTACGTTTAATCATGCATTAGTCGACAGTGATAGGCATGTCGGATTATAAGGAGCGCCAGATTAGATAGGGGCAGAATTATCGGGGGTCCACTGTATTCAATAAAATCACGGAATTTGAGTTCTATTGAAATCTACATCTAGATAATTCCAAAAAAAGTAAAAATACAGAAAATTGCGTCAGTGTATGAATCAAACCAAAAAGTTTAAAAAATATGTTTAGTTTATTTTCAATCTACGTGTATCACTATCGTCTGTGTACAAAACCATAATAACTAACAATTTGGAAGCAATCGGAGTTCATATTTTAATCCTTCTTTTATTGCATAATAATGTCACCTCTGACTGCATTTTTAATGTTTGTTTTACGATTTTTTAACAGATCTCGTTCGTAGCGTAGGCCGAAGTGGTAGAACTACTTTATCGTAATGTTTAGTGTGCATTTCTTACGCAATGGTTTCATTCTAAGTTTGTGTACCTAGCTATGTGATTATTTTAAAATTGTAAATAAAATGTGGTAGCACATTAACCTATTTTATGCCAGTTAAGGAGTCATATTTTATGTAGGCATATGTGGTCCTACATTATGTTCTCTGTGATTGTAAAATCTTTGAATTGGCTTAAATTTAGGTTAGTACATAAAAAAAACTAATATTAGGTCGGGGAAAAAGTTTTTTCGTATTTTATAAGTAAAAACTTGCAGTAAAATCTCTTTGGTTTCTGTCCACCAAAATGAGAGAATATGACGTAGAAATTTAATTCATTTTGAAATTTTATTACAAAAAAGGAAAAAATACGACTCAAGTAGCGAAAAAAAATTGTGACGTTTATGGATTTAATGTAGTGTTGGTAAGGGTAGCATAAAACTGATTCAAACGTTTTTAGTCCGGTAATTTTGATTTCAAAGATAAACCTCACTTTGGTCCACCTATTATGGATAAAGTCGATGCGATTTTGGAAAAAGTAGAGCAAGATCGGAGTATTAGTTTAAATAACATAGCTAAGGAGCTGGGGATTGACCACAAAACAGTTTTGATCCATTTAAGAAAAGCTGAATATACAAAAAGCTCGATACTTGGGTCCCACGCGAGCTCACTGAAAGAAATCTAAGGAATCCTCTACTCATTTGCAATTCTCTATAGAAACGTAGTAGAATCGAATCGTTTTTGAAAAGATTGATCACTGGTGATAAAAAATGGATTACCTACGACAAGATAGTGCGAAAAATATCATGGTCAAAAGGCAAGCGAGCTTCACAGTCTATAGCAAAATCCGGATTAACTCTCAATAAGTTGATGCGATGTATATGGTAGGGTTGGAAGGGCATTCATTATTCATTATGAGTTTTTACTGTCGGGCAAAACTATCAATACGGATCTCTACTGCGAACAACTGATGAGACTCAAGCAAGAAGTAGAGCAAAAACGGCCGCAATTGATCAACAGAAAGGGTGTGGTTTTTCATCATGATAACAACAGACAACACAAATGTTTAGCCCGTCAGCATATATTGAGAGAGCTTGATTGGGAAGTGTTAACGCATCCACCATATAACCCTGACCTCTCACCCTCAGATTTTTATCTGTTTCAGTCTCTACAGATTTTTTTGGGTAGTGATAGTTTAACATCAAGAGAGGAGTGTCAACATTACTTGTCGCAGTTTTTTGGTCAGAAGTCCCGAAATTTCTACATCAGTGGGATTTTGTCAGTATCTACTGAATGGCAACAATTTGTCAAACAAAATAGCATATATATATTATAATTAAATGAAATATGATGAAAAACTATCTTGAATTTGTTGATGAAATACAAAAAAAAATCCCGACCTCATATTTAAATTAATGATTCTGTTATGTTATATAATGCTAGAAACTATTAAGATAATCAAACACCAAACAGATCATGGATCATCCGGATGGAGCTAGATTTTAACTCGGCTTCATCCGGGCCATCCATTAGGTGAGCCTTATATTATCGTGGATTTGTATAATTATTTAGTCATATTCTCGTAGCAAATCGAATCACTTAAGCAATTTGATTTAGTATCGAAATAACTTTGTTTCAATATTGTTGTGAGTGTTAAATTATTTTCTCCATAAATAAATATCTTCAAAATTTCGAAGTATTTTGTAAATTTCATTGATACAGGTTAAGCTATTCCTTTGTTCGATATATTTGGATAGTCAATTTATAGAATGACAATATTCGAGTGCCTTAAAACTGGATTTAATTTTATGTCATTATTTGAAGGTACCTGTTGAAAAGGTGTGATGTTAAGCTTCCTCTGCTCATTGTGGTGCTGATCACGCTATTTGTTTTTCCATATACTTTTGAAGTGTCTATAACGCGTTCTTCTTTTATCAGACGAAGCTACTGAAGCACGGTTCCAGCGAAAAGTGCATGGCTATAAACCGCAACAAGGACAAAGTCGTAATGGAGGCGTGCAGCACTTCCGAGCGCCGCCAGAAGTGGAACATGGAGAACTTCGACCCCGACAGGCTGGGGCCCGAGCTGATGGCCGAATAGCCCCAGCGCGTTGCGGATCTGCTTTTTATATGAGAGCGCAATACCTTAGCGAAAGCCGGAAGCGAATGTACTTGGTTTCAACCATATGACACTTTTATATCATGGGCACTAGTATCACTTTATAAGTTAGAGCGGGTCAACATTAAAGTCTGTTAGAAAGCATTGAAAAGTAAGTTCGATTTTCCTTATTTATAAGCAAAACTTTTCAGAGTACAACAATAAAATGAAAACTATATGGTTACGGAATGTGGCGTTTTTCTGCCATTGGTTCAGTAGAGACGCTTATATAGTAGAATTTTCAATATTCGAATATGATCTTAATAGAAAAATAAACCCCAGTCGTTACTACCTTTTTCTTTGTTGGTTTAACACGGGTACATGTAGACCGAATTTTTATTGTTATTGTTTGAGTTTTTTTTTTTAATAATTGCCATTCGACGAACATACGGTACATTCGCTTCTTTCCCTGTTTCGGTATTGTTAAAGCTTGGTATCTAAAAAACTTACTGCTGTAAAAGACAAGCTGTTTCTGCGGTATTTTAAGTATGATAATTTTTAATAAATATATAGACTGACGGTACGAAAAGTTGATTTTAGCATTTGTTGCTGATGCACATTTTAAATTTATAAGGTGTTGTACAGAGTACGTATAATTTCTAGAAGTGTTGTGTATGTCAAACTGAACGTACGAAGAGGTCACTTATGCGGAACACTTCTTTGTCGGCCGAATTGTGAAAAAATTTGAAACGATCAAGGTCTAAAGTTTACAGTGGAAATGATAATATTTTTCCTATTGCTATTTTATCTAGTTCATTCTTGGTGATACTTTCTCTATTGTAAATTAGTTACAAATTAATGTTATATAAAACACGCTTTCTTAAATCTGTCGATAGTAATAATACAATGAAAATACTTTCACTATGATTAGTCCATACACCTAACTATGAGCAGGGCGGTCAGGCGCTACTGCGTGTCTCTCCGCAGCTATCGAATAACTTGGCCTAATCGCAGTTACGATGTCGATGAAGAGTATTAAACTGCAACTTTTTTGTTTCTTTTTTGCAAGTCGATGATGGATTGACATTGTTAATGTCTTCACAATCTCGAGCCGCCACTTCTATTGTATTTGGGGCATTCTATATGGTAACGATAATCCCATATATAATATACGTAATGGGGAATATGCATGAAAGATAGATGTGAATACATTAGAAGCGCTGATCAAGTATATTGTAAATTAAAAAAAAATAGACTTTTTTGTAGTTAAGTTCGATGTGAGATCAATGATCCTATGCAGCAAGTATATCCATTATTTTTATCAGGATTTGCGTTAGCTGTCTCAGTAGATTCGCTTACGCTAAAAACTGAAGTTTGAACCTCGAGGGCTTTTATACCTATAAGTGTTTCTTCGAATTCGTTTATAGTTTGAAGTACCAATTATTACGATTTGCTTTGTCGGTGAAACAACATCTCTCGGTGAAAGATACCGGTGAGGTCGCTAAAATCTTCAGCGACATCCGAAATTCCGAACACTCACTGCGCCCGCTCGAGTAGTACCTATACTCTCATCGGCATGAAGTCTCATCTTGTAATTGTGAGTTGTTGTTAGAGGAGACTTGTAACAATGCTCAACTTGCTTTGGATTCCCGTAGAAGGCTTAACGTCCAAACCCTACGAGCTACTCTAAAAAGATTGTGGCAGCGTATGCTCAGCAGTGTGGTCATTAATAAATCTGACACTCAATGAAGAGGAGCCTCATGTTTACTAGAGTATATAGTGACAGTACTAGTAAAAATCAATTTTCATGCAAGTATAACATTTTTCATAACAAAGTTTTTATTTCCTTACATATAATAAATGAAAATGTGTACTAAATAAGTTACGATTAGGATACAATCATGCATGTTCTCCATTGAGTTTCACTTGCCTAAATACTCACTTCTTACGAAGTGGATGTAACGCGCAGAATCCGGTAATTATCTTGGTGCAATGGTAATATAAAAAAGGCAGTCGGCTTCGCGTCCTTTCGTGTAGTGATGTCTCGATCTGCCTTTTTAATTCTTTATTACGTCAACCTCGTAACAGACGCAGCGCCATACGTTTCTAAGATCGGCCATAATCTCTGGCTTATAATGTGCCATATTTTACCGGTCAACAGTGCTACTGACTCCATTGCATTTTTAAAGCCTGTGGCGTTTTTAATATATTTCTTTTGAAAGTTGCAACAAATCCGATTTAACACAAAAATTCACAATAACTATTGTATATAAACTTATTAGGTGAAAATTGTATAGTTTATTTTGAAGTGACTCCAAATTAGAATTTTAATTGTTAAAAAAAAAACTTTTTATTTGGTTACATGCCACATCTAACACTTTTTATGGTAACAATATCGTTGAAATTAATATCTATAAATACGTTCGGTTTCATCTCAACGCGTATTTTGTAAACATTCCATTCTGCAACGGCTTACAATCAGCAAGTGCATATCCGTTGTACATATCTGTCTAAGTGCAAAGTTTCTGAGAGCGTCGTGAAAATCTGATGTAGGGTACATTACACATCATGTATAGTTATTCTAGACGTGACGACCGCTTGACGACGGCCGCGAATGTGATTTATTTAAGGAGTTTTAGTCAAAAGGTGGTTAGTTGTATCTAGCGCGTATAGTAATGTAGTTTAATCTTTGAGGAGGTTATATATTATATGAATACTTTGACATTGAGCGGGTTTCGTAAGTGTTAAGGCGTCCTCCCTTAAAACTCTAGGCAGTCTAGCGAGCGCGAAGGGTTTTTGTTGACTTTACAGGTTTATCCGAATTTTTAGTGTATTGATAATGTTTATTTCCAATATATTCACCCCACTCGGTTCGGAAAGGTGTGTGGAATGTATGAAATTTCATGTACCTATAGTTCTACGAAAATTTTATATGGACTTCATTTGTTTTTAGTAAATCTTATCAAATTGGGTGAATAAATTTCATATTTCGCGTTGTAAAGAATTTTTTAGAAATAATATAATCTTAATTAACTTGTAATGAAAACATTCCATTTTAGTGTCATTCCTGGCCTTTTTATTTCTATGTTTTATACTTAGCAACTTAAGCAAGTTTATAAAGAAGATGTAACGCCCATAATGTAGTATTTTTTGGGTCTAATCTATATTCTAAGAAATGGAAATTTATCAATCGCATTAGAGCAAATTACAGACATATTTATTTTAAAATGTATGTGGTATTTTAAAAATGAATATTTTTTACTTTTAATGGATGATAAATATCACTAACAAAATTCTTATAAATTATTGTACAGTGCCAGTAATTTTTTTTTTTGTATATAGATTGTAATATAAGTTATAATTTTGTTTCAAGTATATTATTATCAGTAGTGTATGCCGTTAGGTTTTCTTCCTAAGGAAGGTTTAAATATTTAGTTTTGTTAATCATGCTGTCTATATATTAATACTTCGCTATTTTTTTTTCATTTAATTCATTTTTCTCATTTATATAAAAATTGTGGCAAATTCATATATTTAAAGAATATTGATGTATCTCTTCGATGACGAAGAAATAAAGTTTTCTATGAGTTATCGTATTATGATGTTTAAATATTTAAATGTGATCAAGAAAAATAAATATATTTCGCTTTGTTATTTTACTTATTTTTGTTGCGAAGAACAAAAACTGTAATTAGGATTACATAAATGTTTTTTTCTAAGTAGGATATAATCGACGTTAGGCAATTTGTTTTTAAATGTGATTAACGTTCGACTACATAGTATTTAAATGTGGTTTAAGATATTTGAATGTGCCTTATATATTTACGTATTTGAATGTTGAAACTTCATGTAAATAAAATTGCCACGCCTCCTTTTGTAATATAATTACTGTAGCCTAACGAACTACTTGGCTATATATTACATAGTATTTGTAAAATAAAACATAATGTTGGATTTATAACGAACGTTGTTTCATTAATTTTTAACTTTGGCAGACCGGAAGAACGCATCAGGCTGTTAATATTCCTAGTTATCATTTATTTTTATTCAAACGAAATATCGTAAAATCATCAAATAATTAGGAAATCATTATTCAATTTATTTATACCGTTTTTAGGGTCCCGTACCTCATATTCAGAATCATATATTAAGAATAACATGAAATTTCTTAACATATTTCTTGAAACACAAATTTTAGTATATCGATCGATGAGAATAAAACTAAAGCAAGTAAGTCTGTTAAACAGGGCCATTGAATAAGTAATAAAAGTAATAACAAGATTTGTTAAGTTAAAATGCAAAAATTATTCTAGTGGGGGACACTAACTGTGCGAGTACAACTTGCACAGCACGTCCGATTCTATAGGCTCCCGGCTCGTGCCTAGGAGTAACGACTGGCCTAGACGGAATTGGGTAAAAGAATGTATCCCACCTCAACTTTAAGAAATATAGATGTCGTGGACCTTAGACATAATGTTTAGATATTATTCAATGATATACACACACGCAGGCACACGCGCAAGCACAAGCAAATTCAGATACTTATTTTAGATGCAGGCATACAACAGATAAGGGCGCGAAGGATTTAGATGTCACTCTTTCATTTTAATCTAACAGACAAACATATACACTTAGCAAATCATTTAAAAAATGGTAAAACTAGCTTTGAATTTATAAAAGTATTGTAGTAATTAACTATAGGAATTTAAAAGTAGCCTCAGAATCCAAACGTCTTCAATTTCTCTAAATTTTCAATAACTTGTCAATCTTCGTATTGCACTGAGCCAAATTTTTGAAGCAAACTCAAGCAGTAATTCAGTTCAGATACAACGTTATTAATAATCCCGAAAAGTCGGAAAAAGGATCAAAACACATAATAGAAAATACTGAAAATAGAATGTTTCAGAAACAAGTCACGCCGGACTGACAAATTTCGACACTATTTTTTCTTATGAAAAAGATTTTTATGCTGTTCACTTTGTTGTAACCCGTCACTACATGGCACTGCAGCGCAACAACTGTTACACAGTCAAGTGCGATACAATCGACTGACATTGTTATAAGATGAAAAGTGATCGTGGTAGACGGTCTACTACGTAATAAAAAATAATAGAAATCTCATAATTATTGACTTGCGAATTCTGATAGGATATATGAAGGTATAAAATGGGACTGTGGGCTGTAATCACTCCTTTCATATTATTACAGCCAAAACCTCCGAAATTTGTTGGATTGAAATCATATATTCAATCACACTGTGGCATTTCAAATTCCATCCGAAGAGTGTCTGAACATGACTTATGTTTAACCATAATTATTATTTATATAGTTATGTATTTGTTGATTTTGCAAAATATTCGAGTTGTTTCACGTTCATCGAGTACCACATAAGTTCTTTCATCGATGTCTACTAATGCAGCGAAAATTCGTAAATCCTCAAAAAGTTGTGAAGCACGGCATTGCATTCTATTCACCGCAAAAGAGTTAAAGCTACATTTGAAGCGTCGGTCTACAATCTCAATGACCGATCATCACAGAGACATACATTGAAATTCGTTGTTCTGTGACTACGTAAGTTGAGATAGTTCTCAACAGAGAAATAATTGAACTTACGAAGGATCAACAAATAACTATAAGATACGTTTTATTAAAGAATACAACTTATCCTACTGTTAAGTATTTCTAATTATAGAACTATCGTCTGACTAAAATATACACCTCTCTCAAAGTAGCAAGAGAATAATACATGTTCGTCTATATTCAAAATATCATTATTGATCGAGGGATCTGATTTTTTGACATAATGCGATCCCATTGCTTTTGCAGTATACCCATTAATAGTATACGTATTTGTGGTTTTTATGTTTGTTTAAGAAACAGGGCGTCAGAACTTTTATTGAAATGAAATAAGTACCGTCACGTATACCAAACACATAATTTTTGATAACCGATCAAGAGACAGAAATAATCATGAAACCACCGTTAGCAGTCGGGTGTTTTTGTATAAAGATCGAAAATTTCTTAAATGCCTATACTTTCATGTTTCAAACTTATTCATATATATATTTGTGTTTTAATGTGACAATTTTGTGGTTGAGTTAGAAACCAATAAAAATAAATAAAACAATAGCGATTGTTCAAATAACATCAACAACTCCGACTCGGCTCTTCTTTGAAATATTATTAAGAAGTGACTGGCGGAGCGGCATCAAACTCGCGTATCCTCCTTTGTCAGACAATGTTTGAGATGAATAATTTGAAATAAATTGTACCATTTTTGTGTTCATCCTACCGTCAGCGATAATATGACAGAAATATTTGCAATACTTGAATGGGGCAGATTGTCACTTAAATTTTGTAAGCACAATTGTACATTTCAATTCAAATACATTGATATTAAAAACAGTTTGTTACGCAATTATAATGTGTTGAAGTAAATAAAACGGTATTTAATATCAGCCAGAAATATAGACTTCTAGAATAACACATACTGTTAATTTCTCCTTAATGTTATATTATTTATAAAATTATGAATTTGAAGATACCCATCATCGTCCAATATACGACGTACTTACATAATTTTTATCAGTATATCTTTTTCTATCTTATTCTACTAAAACTACTTTCATAAATCTATGGCAATTGTAAAGAAAACACACATGGCCAGGGTGTCTCATAAATAATCTCGGTTTTTAATGTTCACTTTTTTTATTAAGTTATCATACAAAAAGGAAACCTTAATACTTAAAGTATAGCTCATCGTGTTCTATGGTTTAACCCAACGTCCAGCAAGCTCTCTGAGACCTTGGTAAAACCATTTCTTAAATTTAGACGCCGTAAAGAATTGCCGTATTGCATTTTAAACATCTATCTACTCAATTTTTTTTCCACGAAAGAATTTCTCCATTAATCATAATCAAAACTATACTAACGGTGTAAGGTTCAAATGTTGAATATGATAGAAGTTTAATACCACCTAATTCTTTAATCTTATTTCGCGTAACTTTCGTAGTATGTTGTCTAACATCGCCACGTTTTAAGAGTATCCGTTTTCGTTTTACTAAACCTGAATATTTCTGCAACAAAACCTCATACTCTTGCATCAGCTGCTCACTTTATATCTCGATGTATATAGTGATCAGTTACTAACACTGCGTTTAATAGAACAATCGTCTTGCCATAGGATAAAGAGCTGGTCACACACTCTTATTCGACGTCTTGCTTGATTCTCGTTTACTTCGACAACTTTTATAGGGCTTACCTAATATTTTTAAATGGCGATGTGTGGTGTCTTTAGAAGGTCCAAGGGAGCCTGATAATGGGTGAGTACTGATACTACTCTAGTTTTCCACCGTTTCCTATACAATCTCAATATGCTGAACAGTTGGACGATCTGAACGTGAATAATTTACCAGCGTGAAAAATCCTCTACTAAAATAATGTTATATGATACAAACACTGTGTTGTTCGCTGTATCTTTTTCTTTAATTTTACATATTTTTCTTGCTGCTGCGGCTGCTTCAAACTTTTGTTTTCAATAATGTCTTAGCAATACACGAATTTAATAATTATCACACTCCATAAATACGCTTTATTATCAAAACGTCTTGCCACTTCAATTAACTCAGTATCAGTAAGAGAAAGTGAAATATTTTTACTCTTCATAGAACTTGTATATATTTAATACGTCGTAACTTGTCGTAAAAAGTTATGCCACTTATTAAAAGAAGCCTATGAATCTTAGTTATGAAAACCGACATTACTTCTGCGACACCCTTAGTACATCTTTAAGAATAAATTATAAATAAATGCAGAAATATAATACATATTGCCTTATTATTTTTGACCGTTTAAGCTTTAGAAACATGGCCGCAAAGGCGTTAGGTTTAGTGATGTCAACTACAGCGTCCTGAGTCTTACCTATCGTTCAACGGGCCTTTTTTATGTAATGGGTGAAACCGTATTAAGGATGTTTGGCTGATGCATTTGATGGTCTGTGATTCCGAAATTGCTGGCGAGATATATGTGTGTATGCTAGTACACATACAAGAGGCGTAGATAGATTCGTACAAGGTTGAAATCATTCTAATGATACACAACTGCAAATAGTTAACCCCAAAAGAATCATATTGACGTTGACATCTTATATAAATGGAGTCTTGGAAAAGGTATAGTGGTTAACCTTAAAGAACCGATTGTTTGCTCACAAACGCAAATAAACCTCTACAGCATAAAATATTAGCTACTTCAAAAACCGTGAAGTCGTAGTTCAGTACTCCAGAGAAAATACTTTTTAAACTTTTTAAAATCTCGTCCTCGATTCTAACAGCTGGAGGAATTCAGCGTAACCCTGCAGAATTTCGCAAATCATACGGTTTTTTATATTTTCTCGTCAGTCAACCTGAGTACTGTACCTGAAAGCCAACGAAGCACTAGACCATATGAGATACAGAAGCATGTATGTTGAACACGTGTTCATATGAACATAAAATGTTTGAATCAAATCATGTTGCTGTGCATAATCATGCACAACAGCAACATGATTTGGTTGACACCATTGTAAATTAGTGCTACGGTATTTATCAAAAAATTAAATTTTAGCGCCTAGAATATATACATAAGCATTAAAAAAATCATCAAATCCGCCTCCTAGTATTAAATATCGTTAGAAGTTTAACGTTCACCTCCTATGTTGCTAGGGTATGCAAAAAGGCTGTAGACATTTATTAAGCCATTGCATTTGCAGGGTTTGGCAGCTCTGCAAATGCAATTGTATATGCCACTTAGGTATGTCACTCCCTCCTGGCAGAGGAAAAAAATACTTAAGGAAGATGGAAGCGTTTGCAGCAAAATATAAAACTTAAGATTGTTTGAAATAAATTTATCTAAACTGTGTATATAAACTAAACTTAATAAAAATTGAAAATGAAAAATGTAAAGCTAGGAACACTATTTTAGCACCTAAGAAAGTAATGTATCACATTGTTAATAAACAAGAAAATTAAAGAAAAAGATATTAAAAGAAAATAAAAAAAAACATGTACCTGCGTTAGGCTATATTATACTAGCATGAGACTAAAAAATAAGTAATAGCTTTTTCCCACCAACGCGACTGGTGGAGGATTTAAAAAAAATGTATACGAATGGGTTGAATGAAATTGCGACTAAATAAATACCATTGTATGTTCACTCGCTAAAATGATGTAGTTGTGGTTCATATCGAGTTATTTTCAATCTAGCAGTATCTATATAAACAAAAGTCAATGTAAGTATGATTGTCCTCTATGTGTACCTAATCCATTGATCCGATTACGGTAAAACTTTGTTGATATATTGTGCACACGATCGGGAAGGTTTCTTTAAAAAAATCAGCAGTTATTCCCGGTTTTATCTGCGTATTTGTACTACTAAACCGAACTAATGAACCGATTGTAAAATTCCGTCACTAATACGTACTGTAGTAACTGAGTTAGGTGTAGCGTGTGGGGCATCCGGCTTCCGTGTTCAGTCCTGGGAACGTGGATTGTATTTGCATTCGATGTGTTAATTTTAGGTCCAGAAGCTGAGCTGGCGAAAAACAAGAGAGAAAGAAGTTGACAGTCCGTGTGGAGTAAAAAGAGTTAAACAGAGCTCCTGCTCATGTACAGCGGTCTCGATAGTAATAAAAAAGTGGAATATTAAATGTTTAATGTGTGAAATTGAGTATACATAAAATTCATAAACAGAGAACTTGAAGAACTAATCAAATAAATATATTTGTCTTTCTGCCGTTTTTAATTCAAGATCCCGAATACCCTGAAGCTCACGAAAGGTACTATCCATGCTACAATATTTATTAATTTTTTATTGAACATGTCAACTCTTTACTAACAAGTGACTTTTACCATATAACATTCATCTATGAATTTATATTCCTAAGACGATTTTAATGATTGTTTTTTATTTTGGACACCACAAACAAATTTCTATAAGATTCCATGAAAACAAAATATTGGGTAATTCATTATCGCATTACTTATTGTTTTGTTTTAATTGAATTATTATCTAGCACTGATTCCTCTAAATGCGCATGCGATTCATACAACGGTGGTTTTTTTTTTAAGAAATTTCATTTTTCATTACGCTAATTAGGATATGAGACGCGAAATGTTTCAGTTTTAATATAAACAGCTTTTAAATGTCATCAGCAAAAAATCCAGTTTTTGTGCAATACTATAACTTTTAACAGTAATACTATCCCAAGCAGTTAGGAGACCAACAAAATCCTTGGGATGCGTTTTGATTCCGAGACGCCAGATGATATTAACAACATATGCTCAATACTTTTAAAGTTGCATAGCATAAACGCAAATAATTGTGAATATTTGAAATTTTCATATTTTTATTTTTTTTGCAAACCTCTGCATTATTGGACATTTTATGTTGGAATAAATACCTATTTCTCACAGTCTCGCTAACGTACCACGCTAATAAAATCTTATTATTAAAGAAAAGTGTATCAATAAAATCTGGCAGTTAATATTATTTGAAGGGTTACAGTACAGAAAATTACTTTTGAAAAAGTATAGCATTTCAAAATGTGCTGTTAAATAGCAGCTAATTATTGGGAGATTGGTGAGTACACGTAAAATATCTTAATAACGCAAATAAATATATTATTATTCGTTTTGTAATCGGGCTAAGTATGAAAGGTTTCATCGGACAGGTAGATCGTCTAAAGTTTTCGCTCGTGAAATTATTTGCATTACCCTAGGGCAGTTAATTAAAACATTTCACTATATTGGACTTTCGCTCAGTAATAATTCTCAGAAATACACTATGAAAATAGAATTCGATGATTGGTTATTATTTCATTATTTTCTATAAATTACTGCCAGTAATTATTCTTTCTAATAAAAGGATGACCAAAGGCGTTATTTAGATGCGTATACGACATCGCTATAAAAGTTTTCAGTTTCAGGTGAAACTTTTTTATTTCAGCTGTGGAGTGGCAATTGAATAGTAACTTTTTCATTTACGCTCCCGGACGGCTTCTGAATTATATATGAAGGCACTTCCTATTCCGAGAACTTAGCCCGATCGACCGGTCGGAGTTCTTTTTGGCGCGAATATCAAAAGGATATCGACTTGGTACCACTAGGAAAATATATGGTATCACTCTCAGTACAATATTTATATTGTTCAAACTTTTTCAGCTTTCAATCCTTGAAATTCTATGAAAAAAAGTTTTAAATCTCTCATCCGGTTCAATTCACCATGATTCGAACGCTACTTCTTATATGAAATAGCATCGTTTGAGACATATACATGTAATTATGACATGGTGGTAAAATTCCTCACTTTTTTCGCATTAAAATAATGTTAATTATGTTTTTTCGTGTTTTCTGCGATATAAGCTTCGGAACGGCTACTTCGTCTGTGTGAACATGATTTTCTTTAAGTTTATTCATCTTTGTCCACATCGGCCGATTTCGCTTTAGGTTTCGACTTCAGCTTCGCTTTTGGCTTACATTCCGATTCTTCTTTTAGTTACAAAGTGAGTTCAACTCTAGATTTTTCAGAGTTTAGTACCAAGGTCAGTTCTCAATTCTGATTTCGATTGTGTTTTCGATTCTAGTTTTTTTAGTATTATCAATATCAAAATAACAACAACATTCGATTCTAGTTTTTAATAATATTAATAAAACTAGAATCCAATGTTGTGGTAATTTATAACATTAATATTAAAGTCATTATTCGTTTAATTTTTTTACGTTGAACTCCTACAAGTCTCAGAAAAGACAATTTTAACCTTATATCTTTAACAATATAAAATATAAATATTCTTTCTATTAAGTGTCAATATATACATCGCCTTTTAAATAATTCATTTGTGTTCATCAGTAGATGGAAATAAATTAAGGAAACTAAAAGACTTTAAACTAGTTGAATTATATGATTATTTGTGTGTAAACAATGCTATTTGAAATTTAAAACGTAGCCGACAAAACTTCGAATATTAAATTACTAAATTGTTTTTGTAAAAAGAAGTAAATAAGATTGCTACGTAAAAAGTTCAATAATGTTGAAAATTTTTGAAAGCTTTTAAATTATTTATCCTATGTGACTTGCAAACATTAGAAACAGTACAATTGGGGTGGAGATAGTGGACCCTGTTTTGAGGGAACCCTAGAAATGGATCTCGAATATTTAAACATCAGAAACTGTTATCAGAAAATAGCGTGAGAAAATCCTACTGCGAACGCGTTCGATGAATAACACATGAACGTGTTCCTAGTTCTTTCTATGCTCGGTGCTTAAAAACGATGGAGTCTTTTCCTAGTAGCCCGATAAACCTTTTTCGCATCGCAAGAAAATAAAATAAGCTCGCTGGAGTTGAGATAAAAATAATTTTACTGTATTCATATACTTGAATTTTAAATTGTTATTGAGAAATAAATAAATAAATAAAAATGTTTATTTCCAATAACTTAACCTACAGCTTTTAGGTTATAGCTTACATTGTAGGTACACTCTTTTTAAATATTAAAAATACTTGTGCCAGGAGGCGACGCTCCTCTGACGTCCATTTGAATACAAGATCAAGTAGGAGCAAAACAATATTATTGAAAGTACGCGCGCGCATATGCATTTAGATATATCAAGTGCACACGCGACATGAATGTCTATTTTGTGTGTATGTATGTGCTGTTTGTTCATGTGATGTGGGTATGGGTGTGTGAGTGGGGCGTATGCATGCGCACCCAACACCCCCACATAAATTTATCAATTTTTGCATAGTTTTGTTACAATGTAACCATATTAGGTAATGAATTTGAATAGACTATCTGTGTCGTTATAGTTTAGAGCTTTAAGCCAATTAGTTAAGGTTTTCTTACAATCAAAGCAATTCATACAGTAGATATTAAGTTTATTGTTGATACTGTTATATAGGTAAACGATTTTTCTGCTATATTGTCTTTTCGCTAAGTAGGTTTTCGTAGTTTGTATAGGTATATGTAGTGCATAGTTATTTATTTCGCCAGGTGTTATCAGGATTATAAATCAGGGATTAATGCACTTTTAGTATAGTATTTTAGTCAGTACGTAAAGTTATCTCACCGTTAATAGATCGGTATACTTATAAAGTTGTTTTATAGAGAATCTGTATGGCACTAAGTATATTACTTTAAACAGACATCTTTGGGCTCTTTCTAGGCTTAAAAATTTAAATTTACTTGATCCTCCTCATATATTTATACAGTAAAATAAGACAGATTGGACCAATAATATATAGACCTTATTGAAAAGAACTCTGGATGCAACATGTCTGAGCATTTTAAATATCCAAATGAGCTTTTTAATTCTTCCCAGAACTTGTTCAGTGTGAGCATGCTACGATACCCTATTGTCAACTAAATTGGCTAAATACTTTATATAGTTAGTTTTTTAATATCCATGCAGAAACAATCTTGATTTTTGGAATTCTCACACTTATATATCTTTACACAATAGTCATTACTCAGTTGCGTTCTAATATATTTAGTTTTATCGGTATTTAAGGTTAGTAGATTGCTATCCAAACAAGCAGCCATTTTAATCAGTCCTTTTTCAGTAAAATCATGTACGGTATCTTACGTAGTATAATTAAAGATTATGGCATTGTCATCGGCTTAAGAAAAAATATTTGTATTAGGTACATTTAAATTACATTATACATAGCTCATTGATGTAAACAAAGAATAGTGTTGGTCCCAAAACACTATGCTGAGGAACCTCAAATGATATTATTCCTTCGTTACTAAGGTAGTTTCCGACTTTAACACGTCTACGATCATGTAGGTAATCTCTAAACAACGCAAGGGAAATTTCCCTTATACTCAACTTTTCTAGCTTGTAGACAAGAATGGCAACGGAGACAGTGTCAAATGCTTTTTTAGTCTAAAAATACTGTATTACATTTTTTACCTTTATCAGTTTGTTCCACCATTTCATTAATTAGTTCAGTAACTGCATCGTCAGTTTGTTGTCGAAATCCGAATAGTGAATGTTAAATAATATTAAATAATCTACTAGGCTAATATTTATGATAATTTGTAATATTTTTTGATATTGCCGTTAGGGCTGAATTGGGGCGGTAGTTATTTATATCTTCCGTATCGTAATTTTTGTGAACCGACGTTATGATACATAAGTTCAATGCCGAAGAGAAAAGGCCTTGCTGAAAACCTAAATTAGTATTATCTCTGTTTTGGCTACTTTCAAAAATTTTGTAGATTTGATGTCCCAACCGGGAGTACTTTCGGTTCCAAGACTCATTAAAATAGAGCAAACTTCGTTTGGGTCTGTTTCAAGTAAGACAAAAGACTTTAGTGGGGTTAAAGTGGGTTAAGAACTGAAATTCCTAGTAATGTCAGTATTAGTAATTATGTTAGGGAATGCTGGGTATACGTGTTTAGCGAGATTGGTAATTTCTCTACTAATGTTAGACTTATTGCGAATAATTTCTTCAACTGTCTTGGATGTAAAATAAGAGTTTATAATATTAACGGATTCAGTAAGTGATGATACAATTTCAAGAAGATATCCTGATTTTCTAGAAATTAGATTTTAAAACATTTTATATGTTTACAATTAGTAATTTTAAAAAACATTTCCACAGGAATTTAGGGTTGCTACTGGATATAGCGAGTTTTCTCTATTAAATTTTCTTTTTAGTTTTTTAACTGGCTTATTAACATATTTTCTGTATCTTTTGTATGTGAAGGATTATTATTATTACATTATTAGGCTCTAGTTTTAGTTTTTTCTGCATTTTGTTCCCGTTATTGATACTCTGCAATATATCAGTTATTATCCATGGCTTAATGATACGACTTTTCTTAGTTATATTTAAGATCTTGGTATCCTCTTTCAATGAAGTTTGGATTATGTTTCAAGTTTGTTACGTATAATGTTAAGATCATTGCATTCTAGTAATTTTGTCACTTGTTTTTTTAATAAACTTTCAGTGACTTTTTTATAATCTACGATTAACTTACAATTATTTTGCTTATTGTTTATGTTTAGTAATTTGGATATACTTAATAGCACTACACAATGTTCTGTAGTTGTAGTGTTTAATATTGCAATGGAAGCTGAGTTATTCTTATTGTCAAGCTTTTGTATAAAGTGATCTAAGTAATTTGTTTCTCTGGTTGGAAGTGAGTGACCTGGAAACAATCCGTTCAAAGATAACATAGATAAGTATTCTAATCTGTTTTGGTGGTCTTGAATTGGTTCATTATTTTTAAGCAAAATATTGATATTTATATCTCTAGTGATTATGACATTTTAAAACTTTTTGATAAATTCTAAATGTATGTTTAAGGAGTTTGTAAATGCTTCCGCATTTGCAGTCGACGGCGACTTATATATTTCAAGAATAACAGAATTGGATGTAGTATATTGTGGGCTGAAAGCATTTTCAAGATTCAGTTCTTAACTGTTAACTTTGAGATAGCTTTTTATGTATATACATAAATTAATGTGATTGGTTGTTGAGTATGTATTGTAGTTTGTAATAGTCGGGACGGGTTTATTAACATTTAGCCCGTGTTCAATAAGAATAATGATGTCAAGGTCAAAATTAATTTGTGATAGTGTCAGCATTGTCATCCAAGTTATTGTGTATACTTTTGATGTTTTGGATTATCACAGTGAAATATTTATTTGTTTTGTGAATATATTTTGAGACGTCATTTATATCATATGAGACGGCTAGAGTAATATCATAGACGTATATTTCGTTCACCGTGTTTAAAATAATATTCACTATGGAGCATGTAAATTGTAATATATGTTAATAGAAGTATACAATGCTGCAAGAAAATTATTTTATGATACATCAAACAAGAATTAGCAGTGTGAGTACTACATTTTATTCTTCGTAAATAATGTAAGTATGTATGTGTCGAGAAAAAAAGTGAGATATGTGTAGTAAATAATATGACAACTGTAATAAAATAATGTGTCATATGTGTGTAGTATAAAGGCATGTATAAGATTTAATGCACATGTACGCATATATATGAGTGTGAAGAACTAAATTGATATTGTAAACAGTATTTCTTAAATGGATCTGAATAAACAATACAAAATATAAAATTACATTTCATTAACAATCTAGTAATTTTTCCATTTTAAAATTATGTACCTGTGTTTCGCTTCTGATAGTAAGTATTAGTATTATTTCATATTTTTTCACATAGACTTTACCATAGTTAGTCCAGTAAAATTTGTAGGTTTCCGTTTTGGACAACTTCCGAGCGAGGTAGAACAGCCGAGATCCTTTAGTTGTAAGCTGCTCTGATAAAAATATGGGCATGTCTACATTAGTATTTAAACCGAGATATTTAGCTCGCAATATATGTTTGTTTTTAATGTTATGTTTCGCTCTTTTTTAGGATATCATTTTTTACCAATGTCGAGGAGATTTTCACGACGATAGGAGTATTAATTTGTCCTTTATTACTTTTCACTTTTTTGTATATCCTTAATATAATCCTTAGTCATATTACTATTTACGGTTTTAGACGAACCATATTTATTAAGTTATCCTTTGTCTCATTATTCAATCTTGGCACAATTTTAATCTCGAGACTTGTTTTGCGACTAATCTTCTGTACGTCTTCGATTTTGTCCTCCAATATCGCTATATATTCCCGGTCCTTATTCGATTTCATTTCTAGTTGCGTTATTTTCTTTTTAAGCTCTTCATTTTCCGTACAGAGAAAAACAATTGAGTTTTCAATATTTTTCTTTTCTTTTTTGTTGTAATAAGTGTAGGAGTAATTTTTTTTAAGTTCATTTTCTTATAAGATTATACTTCGAATCATTAGCTTCATATCTTCTTTAAATTTACTCAAATGTGACTCGAGCTCACTTTCTCTCCTTTTTCTTTGACATTAAGAAACGAAGTTAGGTGGTATAGCATCTGAAGCGCCTTTTCTGATTATGTTTGTATGTAAAGTATGTCGGAAAGTGATTTGTTCATAGAATTTTCCATGTTACCAGGAAAATTTGAGCGCAGTGTGGAGTTATTTATATTCTCCGAAGAAACTGTCGATGTACTTGAAAGTGCCAATGGATTCGAAACTAAAATTATTACGTTCACCAATTAAATGTAAGTAGGCGTGACCTAATCAATGATGTGTTCGGTGTTCGCGCCGGTTCGCGTCGATTTGATGACGTGCGGCAAAAGTACTAGGGTTATCAGAAAAGCGACTTCTTGACAGTTGAATTTCAGTTTTACCTCCTAATGATGTATGCACTCCTATTATTTCACTTGTATTTAATTTGTTATATTAAAATTACTTATATATTAATTTCAAATATAACTGGGGTTGAAAGTGCGTACACCTAGCGCTCCGAGAGGAAGATATAGAGGAAGAAATAGAACACAAAACATAGAGATGAAGGGCTTTTGTAAGTTTTTTGCAGGGAATGTTTGAATAAAATTACAGAGCTTTATTGTTTCTCTACCAGGCTGGATTAAAAGCAGAACAATGCCGTTTGCTGCCGCTGCCGTTTCTGGCTATTTTTCTGAGCGTGTAGTAAATAAATAAGCGCGAATAAATCTTTAAATATAAAAAAACCATTTTTCAGATCGAGCTCCACAAAAAAACATTAAAGTTAACCCTAGAATATATATAAATTAAAAAAAATTGAGAACGTAAGAATAAAAATGAGATATTCGGTATATAACCATCGTGGTGAAGATGCAAATGAAAATGCTTCCAGAAGTTCTATTTTTTTCCAGAGCGTATCCCATTTCTCACCTGCTCTCGATGCATGCCGACGCCGTGACGCTTTTTCATGCTCGGCGCGCCGACTCCGCGCGGCGAGTTCATGCCTCAATGGGCTTTCTGTTCGGGGCGCGGACTTTTGTTTTTTAGCCACTCGACCCCACGTCTATACGACGTCGAGCTTTCGCCTCGGAGAACCATTTGCGAAGTTTTAACGGCGAAATTCGCGAACAGAAAAAAGTTTTAACGGATGATACGTAAATGTTAGATTTTTCTTCTTGTGCGCCTCGCACTTCTGCACTGATTGCAAAATATGAAATAATATAATTCGGTGATTCGAAACGATAATTCCTTTGAATTTTCAACAAATAGGATAACTTAAACAATTACTGTAGTTCGAATAGGAAAAATCTCTTTATCAGTATAATAATAAAAGTAGTAGTTGTTTACGTATTCGTATTCCCTAAACACGCAAATACATTTCTTGCATCTAGATTTTTGAAAGTCAGGACGTTTGAAATTAACTCAAAATGAAATAGAAGTTTAAAATGTCAATATATCATAATTTGGGTTCATGTTAATGCAAAAAGTACAAAAATATTCGTATGAAGTTGGGAAAAGTGTAAAGAATTGTTATTATGTTTTTCATATGAAATGTGCAAAGAGTCTATATTAATAATTTATTGACAAAAAAATTAAAATAGCATTGTGTAATTATACATATTACTAGGCTGATATTTGCTATTAATTCGTACAAAATGTGTATATTAGGTTTTTATGACTTCTTAAACTTTATTTCTTTCATTTTCTTGGTTGTATTATATTTAAAACTTGGACACGGATCTAGAAAAAAGGATTTTTCAGACAGATCACATAGTGGTGTAAAAACCATAAAAAGTTAGTCAAAGCGCTACCACGAAACAATATTTCATATTTAATTTAATAACAATGTATACATAAGGTTTTTAATTTAAATTTTCGAAAACTCAAGCAATTGTTAGTTTGTTAATTATTACTGATAGTGCATCTATATCTATTTTGTATGAACTATATCTGATGCAAGGGTCATATATAATAACTGTGTGTTTTCCTTCAAAAAGGAAAGCAAACATCTCGAGATTATTGTTTAATATGATATATACCACTGTAAAGACAGTTAAACGTACACTTCGTAACATTGTCATCCTTGGCGTCTGTATAAGCTCACCTACAAACGTAAGTCTGAATCATGAGTTCTTTATCTCAAATTCGTTTCAGCCTATCTAAATTATCGTAAAACGTTGTACTGATTTTAATTTTATTCATCAGAATAATAGAGGTGAACTCAAATCGAACGTCAACATTAGAGTTAGGGAGGCTTTCGAGCAAGCGCTGCGCCGGCTAGAGCCGCCGCAATTTCCTCCCTGAAGTAATAATCGGGGAATTTGAAATCTCTCAAAGTTTTTCGCCGGCCGCCGCCTCTGATTTCACTCTATTCGCCCGCTCGTGACTGGAATAACTGGAGGCTGTTAGCGCCGCCCTGATCACTGGAAATCTATTATGGTGTTCGCGAAGGCGTCGATAAAGTTTGTGAAGTAGTTTCGATTCTCTTGATTTGCGATTTCGCAGAACAAAAATCGAATGAGAACTATATTTAAACGTTGTCATAATTAAAAAAGTGTGTATGGAGGGTGAGTAGTTTGTGTGTGTGCGCGCTTGCATATATGCAATGTGCGTGTGTGTGTATTGGTGTGTGGGTATGTGTGCATGTGTGTGTGTGGATGTGTGTGTTTATGAAAAAAGTTTTTTAAAAAACATGTTAGACGTACCAAAAATCAACTTTTGAATGATTAATTATGGTCTTTGTATGGAAAATAGTGAATATCATCTAATAAAAGTTATTATTACAATTAAATAAATACATATTTTGGCGTTTTTAGAAATTCTACTCCTAAATAAGATAAATGGGATTGAAAATTTATGTAATTGCTCCGTTATTTTGAAAGAAAGAACAATTTTACATTTTCAGA
Organism: Eumeta japonica; assembly: GCA_005406025.1. NCBI lineage: Eukaryota > Metazoa > Arthropoda > Insecta > Lepidoptera > Psychidae > Eumeta > Eumeta japonica. The sequence goes on along the minus strand of BGZK01000628.1, from coordinate 227,075 downwards.
TCTATTAATATAGAGGCGAATGATGTATTAGATATATAGAGTCGAATGTGGAATCAGGATAGGCATCGAGAGCGTGATTGTGATTGAAATTAAGAACGGGATAGGGATGGCAGTCGAGAGCAGAATCATTGTTCGAATCGTCAGCGGCTTCGGGAGCAGAAACTAGTGCAAGACCGGGATTGGAACATAGAATGAGACTCAAACTCTGATTTGAGTCTCATTCCAATCGGCATTGGAATTGGAAACAATGCCAAGAACAGGTTAGGATCACGATTTATATAAAAATTCTTCTACATAAAAAGTGAAGAAATTAATTTTACGCCTGCGTGAGCTAAGCCGAAGAAGAAAGCTTGTAAGGAAAACAAAGGTGTTACGAACAGTAGCGCTCTTAATGATTACTTGTAAATAAATGTATTATTTTGATTTATAAAAACAGACTCGGTTAAGAATTCTTTTGTGTTTCATTGTATTTTGTGTGTGTTAATTAAATAATTTGAATAGTTTTTTTCTTTGTTACCCGGACAGGGATTAGTTGTTAGGAATTGTTCTTTGTATAATAATCGTCTATTTTACCTATTTGTGTATATTTATTGTGTTTAGTGAATTTCTTGTCTTGTCTTGTTTGTGTTTTACCGTATTTAATTACGAAATCATTGTGATGGCGAAGTGCGGGCTTACGCGGTTATGCTGAAACCGCCGCTGAAACCGCCGTTACAAAAGGAAGTATTTTACTTGTTACTAACATCGCTCTGTAGAGACGGTATGAGGCATTTTTTGATGTTTTAATAATTTTGTTGTATTTGTATTTTTCAAAGCTCATGGTCGTGCTAAATTGACGCCGGGCTTATCCTGCCAAAGTCAAAAGAATTATTCATTAATTATTTGCAAATTTCAGAAATTTTCGAAATAAAAGAAAATAGAATAAAAGCTAATAAAAATTCACATCAACTATCTGCTTCTTAAATTATCAGGTTTACGCAAAAAATTATTATTTTTTTTGTGTTTTATGTTTAATGAGATTAATATTAGAAAATTTCAATACAAAATTTAACGAACGCAATAAGGGTAAATTGAATTAAATAAAATTATACATAAATAAATTATGGATATTTTTTGACTGAAAAAATCATTGTTGCAAAGATATAAAAACTTTTCTGGAAAATGTAAGATTAAAAAGCAAATCAAAAATATTCCGAATGAGATTTTTTTTTTCGAAAATGCGATTGTAATAGATTAAAATAAAAAAATAGATCTATTTTTTTCTGATTTCAGTATTCATTAAAATTTACAGTAAAGATAGCCTACTTTAAGTTTAAAATATCTTAATTGTGTTTGTCATGAGTTAATATATATTTGTTTCAATACAAATTATTAAGTTTCTAAAACAACAACGAGAATTGCTGGTTATGAAGCCTTATAAAGGAAACACAACAATAATCATGCGTAAGGTCGCCTACCGCAAGAACATGAACAAAATGGTTAATAACCACAAAAAATATAGTAAAAACGGAATTCCCCGTCGATATAATTCTAAAACATCAGTTAGTCAATCAGCTTAGAAGGGTACAAATGACACCAAAGAAGGTAAACATATGCGTACGTCTAGTGCATTGTCACCGACGGTCTATTAATTGACACAAAACCCCCGAAACCAGGGTATAAACTCGGAGCTTTTGTGAGAAAATGGTTAGAGTGGCGAACGTGAGGTTAAGAAGGATATAAAATGTCCAAATTTGTTCACAAAATTTTATCTCTTTACATGATACGTTTGAAATTTGACGTAAAAGATTAATTTCATTTTATGCAATATATTTAAAATTTGTGGAATACGTTTTAGTTTTATTGTAGGTTGTCTCGCTTTTTACAAATTTATATAACAGCTCAATCACAAAAATTATTAACAAACAATGAAATGAAATAAAGAGCATGTAAAAATGGATAGAGACTTACTTCTAAAACTAACTGATTTCTGTTTTATTTTATTTTTAATAATTTTTATCTTTTAAAAGAGATTGTAGTATGGAGAGTCCAATTAATCCTTCAATAGTTATCGCCGTACTTACTTATGTTAGCTGTAAAGCATTAGCTCTTCTGAACTTCAGAGTTCCAGTGATAACAGCATACGTAGATGATGTGTTTACGTCTGCACCTAAAAATCAGGTTGACGTTGTGTAAGTTATGTTAACTGAATTGACAGTGACATCCAGTGACAACGTCGAAAATAACTGCTATCTTCCGTACTTGGAGTGCATCAACGGGGACATTCGACAACATCGTGGTATCAGAAACCATATAGCGGTAGACGAATTCTGGATTTAAATTACAACCACCCACTCAGTCAAAAGTTAGAAATGGTACAGGGTTTTCTAAACAGGACTGTAAGCTTGAATCATAAGAGTAAACTGAAGAGTAGCATTAACAAGTTGAAGCGTTTGTTTCTGCTAAATGATTACCCGAAATCGACTATTTTAAGTGTAGAAAGACAGCAACAAAGAGTTAAGGAGTAATATCAGAAGTAATACTGGTGAGAAAAATAATCTGCAAACAACTGAACATAAACGGTGAGTTACCAAGCCTGGGTCCCTTATTCACGCGTACAAATTGCAAACTAATCTAATATAATTTGGCTAAGATTAAGCTGTAGTCCAGTTTAGCTTAAATACAAAATAAATAAGGAGGACCAGTGATGCCTGGTGTATAGGATCTCACGTTCATGAAGCAGATGGCACGTGGGACAAACAAACGAAGTCGAAAATGAAAATAAGACAACACAAAACTGACTGCAAACCTAAAAATTATAACAAGACAAACAGAACGTAGCTGACCATCATTTTGAAAATGGTCACAACTTTCATTTTATTTCATAATGCAAAAATGTAAGATTGTAAAAGTAACTTTTTCAAACGAGATATAAGCGAGATGCTTTTTATACAAGTATTGGACTATATAAACTTTAGACCACAGAGGAGTTAGTTCATTATGTAATAACATGATAAATGTTATTAAAATTTTCTTTGAATTTAAAAGTTTTGTTTATGCTGTTATATTCATTTTAGCACGTGTTTGTAGTTTTTAATATTTGAATGCATTCATTTTTATTATTATGTAAATAACTTCTCACGTTTTTGTTCATTCATTAAGAAATACTCTCTTAATTACTTTTACCATAGTGTTATTTTATTTTGTTAAAATTATATTACTTATCATACTGCGAATTTTTTATGGAAAAAAATATTTATTCATATACTCAATACGTTTTATACATAACATTTGCGACAACTTATTTTATTAATAGTTGAGTTTTTATGGGGTACGTAATATTGACTAGGATTTTAATGTAAAATTTAAATATCGATATTGTTTTCTTTTTTTATTCACTTTATATGTTGTGTTATTTTATTATGATAATTTTTTTAGAAATAAAAAAAAATAACGAAACTTTGTAAAACTTGAAAACTTAATATTTTTTTTAAACTATCTAAGGACTAAGTACAATAATTGTCTTTGAATATACAATAAGAAAAGAGGCTAAATAAACACATCTCTTATAGTGCTAAAAGTACGTACGTATTTTTTGTATTTTTATTTATAATTGTCATTAAAAATAATAAAAATATCAATAGATGCAAATAAATAAAAAAAAACCTCTCCGGAACGAAAACGCATTCCGGTTTCCTGCATGACAGGTGGCGATACTGACCCCTACTCTACCGACGATGTTAAAATATATATCGAAAATCTATCAATATTATGAACGAGGAAAGGAAAAAAATAAATAACGCTTTTTGCTTAACGCTTGTATTAATTTAAGCTCACATAAAACTTCCATACCGAGAGCTTAATATAAAAATCAATTCTTAAGGAGTAAACTCCAAAATTGAGTGTGAATTCATTGAATTATTGCAACTACAATACGATTATAATTGCTCTTATAATTGACGTAAATTACTATTTTCAATATTTATCTCAAATACCAAATCGGTCTTTATTTAAATATGCCGCTGTTACGAAATTCGTTACCGTTATAAAAGCGGCGATAACGGGCCACTTCCCCCCGGGCCTGCGCCGCGCTCGCACTCGCCCGCGTCGCCGCCATAACGATGTTTCACGTATTGTTTCGCGCGCCGGAGCAGCGCCGATAAGCCGCCCTCGGCTGGCTGCGGCGATAAAACCCGACGACGGGCCCTCTGAAAAAGCTGCGATAGTAGAGGCGAAGCGATATCGTAGGCAGATGAAATGTTTTTTGTATGAAAATAACAATAGACGTGCTAAAGTTTACGATAACTGTTAAATGTATATTTGTACGCTTATTATTTCTTAAATTGTATTCGCGTTGTCTTCCTCCCCCGAGATTGATATTCATGAAATTCAAAGGGTATTTATTTTCTTATGCGTTTTTTATAAGAATCTATTCGAGTTTTATTTATTTAATTAATTCTATTAATATAAATATACCTAAAACACTAATATTTTTCAAAAAAAAAATCACAAATTAACGTAATAGATAATATGCCTAAAGCTATTTTTTGTCGTGGGAATGTTCTATGCCGCTATTCTAATGCAACTAAGAAGAGCTTGTAAAGCACGGAAGAGGAAATTTGGCCAAAAGTGTGATGCTTCTGAATGATAATGTTTCATTTCACGCCGCTCAGATTACAAAGGTGCCCAATTACGACTTCCTATTCTTGAATTTGAAAAAAAGATCTACAGGGGAATCAATATGTTGAAGATGAAGCACTGGAAGTGATCGTGACCGAATATTTAAGCAAACATAAAACAGTTTTCCCAAATATAGATTTTGGACCGCTTTTAAAGGCCTATTAAAATAATTAGTCGTTTTTGAAGGCGTTGTCACCTAAAGATGGGCCAGACGCAGTACTGTTTCAGTTCTTATAATTTGACTCAGTATTACAGATTTAGTATTCCTCTTTGTAGACTCAAGTATTGATTTTAGTCATTGTTTTAGCTGAGACAGTCTCCTTAACAATTAATTATTAAAATATGTTTTTGAAAGTTTTTTTTTAGGCACGTTGGACACTTTGGGAAAGGGGGAAGAAGCATTGAACTCACGAGAATGTCACGCTCAGATACATATATGTTTCACTACAGAATCGCTTAAATACTTTTAAATGGTTGTATTTAATTTGCGACCACATTAATCGCAGAAAAAAAACTGATTCCTCAGCATTGGAATTTCGATTTACATCAAGCTCAGTAAAATTTTTGAAAAGCTTATTTTAAATCAATTATTGCAATATTTCTATAACAATAATTTGATGAACGTTAAACATTTTGGATTCACAAAGTGTCGATTAACAACCGAAGCCGGTGTCGAGCTTATTCAACAGATTTTTGATGCTTGGGAGGATTCACCGGACGCGATTTGTGTTTTCTGTGATTTATCTAAGGTATTTGATTGCGTTAATCATGACAGATTGATCAGGAAACTGGCATTACGGGTCAATTCTTTGGATTTCTGGAGTCTTATCTAAGTGATAAAATTCAAAGGGTTGTCATTAATGGTGAGAGGTCGTCAGAATCTGTAGTCAATATGGGCGTGCCACAGGGTTCACTTCTTGGACCATTTCTATTCCTAGTGTACATAAATGATCTACCACATCTTGTTAAGAACGGTAATGGGATTGTACTGTTTACTGATGATACCTCCTTACGATTGATAGGCATCAACCAGCTTTTGACGAAGTAAACAGTACCATCTCTGAAATCGTTGAGCGGCTCAGTATTAATAATCTACTGCTCAATGAAAGGAAAACAAAATTCGCAAAATTTTCTCTATCTGATTCTAAATTGATCAACACAAATGTAATGGTCAAAAACGAGATACTGGATATTGTGGACACGATCCTATTCTTGGTCTCACTTTAGATTCTAAGTTACGTTGGGATTCGCATATTACGAGATTAGCGAAGAGACTTGGTTCTGCAGCATATGCAGTTAAAAGCATTCGGCGACTTACAGACGACAGCACCGTGAGACTAGTTTATTTCAGTTTTTTTCATAGTCTTATGACCTATGGAATTTTGTTATGGGGTCACGCAGTCGATATTAACACAATTTTTGTGCTGGAGAAGCGAACTATTCGTGTTGTTTATGATCTGAGACCAATGACATCTCTCAGAGAAAAATTTAAGAAAATTAATATCCTAACTTTAGCATCACAATACATATGCGAAAATAGTATATGTCAAGAGACGTATACAATCGTTCCAAAAAAGGAGCGACATCCATAACATTAAGACTAGACATAAGAACGATCTTGCTGCTCATAATTATCATTTAAGAGGATGTGTGTGCGCTTTTATAATAAGATCCCAGCTCAAACTTAAAATTTACCATTTGCTGAGTTTAAACGTTTCGTTAAAAGAAAGTTATATGGGAGGAGCTATTGTACCGTGTTGGAATATCTTAATGAAAAAAGCCCCTGGGATTGAGCTGCTCGCCTATCGGGTTATTTCATAGTATTTTTAAATGTAGACTAAATTATTAATTACTAAATTGTTATTATTGATGAGCAAAAAGAGCAAGCCTTGAGTTTCTTGCCCATTCTTCTCTAGGTGAATCATTATCTGGAATGGGTGGTAACGTCGAAAAGAATTTATTAATAACGCATTTCAAGTGTAATTTCATTACCTACGAAATAAAGATTTTTTTGATTTGATTTGTTTAAATACTTTCAATTAATGCCTTTGATTTGTGTACGTACAGACCCCAGAAATAAGACACTGACTTATCAGCATTCGAATTCCGATATATTGATTTATCCCTTGACTTGTGATCTCAAGCGTTTTTAGAACGTAAAGAAATCATAATTTATTTTTAAGGAAACATTACATAAACATGTCAAATGTTACATAAACAAAATTAATTATATTCTGGAATTTCGTAACTTAAAAAAAAACCTGTAACATATAAACAAGCATAGGTGTCGTTTGCAGAGTAGTCGTGTGGGGTGGGAGATTTGCTTATAATTTAAAGAAAAAATATAAGGGATTATTCTAAATTTTTTTAAAGGAATTATTTTCGACGGCGATTGTATTATAACAATGTAGAAAACTAGGAGTAGTGGGCAGCGTCACAGTAAATTCATAGAAACTGGTTTACCACCATCTTCGTATAAAAATGAAAGCGACGGCCTAGTTGTGACACTTATGTACTGTATAACGTATATGTATTTTGTACTGTATGGAATCGATCATGCGTCTTTCCGTAAATATTCATAAATTCGTTCTCTTTTAGAATAACTTTGCCAAAGAAGTCATAGTTATTGATGTAGCTAATTCTGAGAAAAATAGCTTAGAACGTAAACGTGTAAACGTACTAAGTATAAACCCTAATGCTCAGTAACTCAAATCGGCCCATACCGTCATGCTAAGCTCGAACCGGCGAACACGGCGAGCGTCGGCAGTCAGTGTCTAAGAAGTCCGCTGGGGGTTCGGACCGGAAGCACGACTTTAGAGATGTACGTATTTGTTATATAAAGTTAAGTTTACGACATTGGCGTTTTTGAAAATAAGGTGTGTGATTAATCTTGATGTGTTTAATAATAGCTTTTCACTGCTATCTAATATACAAACATGATTTATATATATAAGACATTTTTCTCAAAAATGTATTTTTGAGATTCCCAGAATCTACCAGGCGACACTAGTTCGAAATTTCAGGAAATTTTAGTCAGGTTTATCCCTTTTGAATGTCACAAACTTCGTTTCGATTGTATAACCTGCTTAAAAGTTATGAGAGGATTACATACAAACACGTACACACACATTCATACATAATTCACCATAATTGAAAATAGTTGAAATAAATTCCTAGGACAATAAAACGTCAAGTTCTGGTGATAACTTGATTTTAAAAAATCGGGGTTAAAACAGAAAACAGTAGGATTCAAGGTTTATGACTTTTTTATAGCAGAAAGTCATAAATATTATCGCTTTGAGACCCTTCGCTTTTTTCTGGAGCTGAAATAAAAATAAACACAATGTATTACAATTTATATATATATATATATATATATATATATATATATATATATATATATCAGATCTAAGAAAATAATTGAGATAATGGTGGATTACGATAAAAAATGTATTAAAATTACATTAGAATTTTTTTGCTTTAAAATTTATACTTCCAATTTATTGAACGCTCTCATAGTAATTGTTTTAAAGTTCTATATTTATTTTATTTCCTATTTATTTATCTTCATGTTGCATAAATGTTTTTTATCGTATAGCTGTAAAACTTGTTCATTTCATGCACGCTTTACATTCTAATTGAAAATTTTAAATTTTATTGTTTCTTGTGGGCTCACAAGCTTGTCCGGAGAGTTTCAAAGGGACCGCAAAAATGAGGCCAGCAAAATGCTTAGCCTTATCTAAAAATAACATAATAAATTAATGTATTTTTTTTATTAGGATGGGCAGTTGGGCTGTTTTATCCACTGTTCCAATCCGGTGCACACATGCACACACACACACACACACACACACACACACTACACACACCACTGCACACACACACACACATGTACACTTTACATTTACATCACATGCATGCCCATATAAATATAACAAAGACGCTTTTGTAATCTGTTTTTACATACTTTTCGAAACATTAATTAATGCAAACTCTTATAAAAGCAATATTCCCTAAACAACCATCGAATACAAGATTCATTTTTTAAAGTATCTGAAAGCGTCCAGTGTCTGCAGAAAGCTGAGTGAGTAGTCCGCGAGTTCGTCCGGAGGGCCTCAAAGCGACCGCATAAAGGGAGCGGTAAAAATGTTTCATTTCCCCGTCGGAGATTACGGCGCACCTGGCCGCCGCCGCCGCGCCGCCGCCGCGCCGCCGCGCCGGCCACGTTATTGAGCACCTCCCCCAACGTAAACTCGAGAATTTCCGGCTGATTTATCTACTGCCTCGTTCGAAAAATTTAATTATCTAAAATATCAGTAAATAAATTTCTATTTTAAAACGACGCTTTTTAGAAATGTTTTCCGGAAGAAAGATAAATTGTATTCGCTATGACATTCAGTGTGTTTTTATTTCTTTTGCACGTCATATTATCGTACCATTATATAACCTTTATAGTATTACCATAATATTATAAAGAAATGGACAAGCCCATACTGCATTAAAATACAGTTATTAAATATTCTATACTACAAACTAGCTTATCTACTAATATATCACTAACGTTTAAAAATTCACAAGTAGAAAAAATCGTATACAACATAATTAGTAACAGCCCATTTTACATAATAAGGTACCTACTAATTTGTTACTTTTATTTAAAGATTCATAAGTATCTATTGTTTTAAATTTGAAAAGACTAACTACTTCCGGTAACATATTATATTTTCTGAAATAAATATTTAATTTAAAATATTTTTTCTGTAATCTAATAAGTATTATACACAGTAAAATAGCATTCATGACATCATTAATTATTTACGTGTTCTAGGACATAAACATTTAAATGAATCGTCAACAGCAATGTGAGAAATTAATGATATTACGAGTATGCTACAAACCTCAGAGCAACAGCGTACTCTGAACTGATTTTAATTGGCAGAGCGATAAATTTAAATCTGCGCAAACAATGGCGGGAATGCAGGACAAACACCGACAGCTTTTAATAAATATGTGTAGTGATTGATTCACGTCCATAAATCAGTTACATATATGGATGTGACACAGCTGGATGTGACATTCTCATACATTAATGATAGGTATTGTGAAAATAATGTACACTAGCTACGGCCGCAGCTCCGCCCGTGTGGACATAAAATGAATTCTTTTATTTACATATCGATCGATCACGCTGTTAAGCACGATACCGGTATTGTTCCTGATTTTTATCGCACTCCTGACCCCGCTTTTGATTCCGATTCTTTTCAAAACGTACGTAATTAAAAAAAAATTAACGAGAGCTGCCGTCGGACACCTGGTAGGGACAAAGTACTTTTCGCCGTTTATTATCCATAATTAAACAACAAGCACAATGAAGTAATGAAATCGTAAATAATAATTTTCTTTTAAATTTTTGTTTATAACGTTACGAAAATGACAATTTTATTATTAATTATTATTATGAAAATACAAAAAAAAACGTACAATGTTAATCAGTACATATATATATATATATTGTTGACACATACACTCCACGTCTATACTGCAGGAATATACCTATAAATATGTAGACATAAGTTTGTACACAAGCTATAAGATGGTAAACGAATCTAGAGGAGTAGTCGCTTCTCGGCGCCAAGAACGTTTATCCTCTCTTTCCCTCTTTTTCATCTGTCTGTTTTGCAAGTGTCGGTCGGACACTTTTTCCCATTTAGTTCCAATCCGCGAAAATCTCGATAAGAAAAGTCTTTCCAAAAATGTATATATAAAATTGTGTGTCTGTGCTGTTCACCTTTAAGGAGTTCCCTCGCCAACGCCAACTCTGGGTGTAACAGCCAGTTATGATGGGGTTCACATCAGATAATAACAATTAAAGTCATACATAAATTTCGTGTCTGTGCCGTTCGTCGTTAAAGAGTTCTCTCGCCAGGAGCCAACTCTGGGTTCAGCATTTAGATCATGATGGTTTTTAAAACGGGTTAATGTGATTAAATACAAATAAAAAAAAATTGTGTCTGTGCTGTTTACGTTTAGAAGTTTCATCGCTGGGAGCCAACCCTGGGTTTAGCAGCCATGAGATAATGGTGTTTAGCGGGCTATCACAATTAAATGTATACACAAAATATCGTGTCGGTGATATTCCGTTAGGGAATTCCAGTATCCCTCTCCTGAGTCTGTCATCAGATCAGCTCAATGCAACTAGAAACCGAGAAGTGGTCTAAGCTTAACTTGCAAGATTTGATTACAAAACATACAGACATCGTGACAGGTGAAACTAAATAAAAACTTGCAAAAACAGTTACCATTTGTATTAAAAAACAGATATATTTAAAAAAAAATCTAACTTTATTAATGTATTTAACTATAATGTTGACAATATTTCACTAATGGAATAATATTCTTTTAATTAGCGTTTAATTTGATTTAAAATGAGTCAAACCAACAATCGTTGTGGCCGCGATTTTTAATACAATTTGGATACAGAAAACACATTATGTATACCAAAGAAAGAGGCGTATAGAAATTTAATATAACAAACGACTAGATTTATCGTATTTCATTAACACAATATTTTAAGCATCAATTAAAATCTTTTGTTTTTAAATCTATTGCAAGGTTTTAAAAAGTGTTATAAAGATTGTGTAAAAGAAATATGTCATATGTATTGCATAATATTATTTCTTGTATGTCATATAGTTATTATTCTACTTGCGAATTAAATATTTCTTCATAATGCTGATAGACGGTTTTTGGTTTACATCTACAGGTCATCCCATACAAAACATTAATCAGTAAAATATCTAAAAACACAGAAATATATAGTTTGTAAATAAAACATGAACGATATACCACAACATCTTTTGCGGCGGGGCGAAACCCCCGCTTCGGCCCATCAGTCACACAGATTTAATATCACCTTCTACATGTTGCGTGTAACTCAGTTTTGATGATACGTTTTTGGAGATATATCATCTTTTATGTTTGTTTGGCAATATGTGACCTCTGTGTGTTTCAAACAGAATATGAAAGTATAGAGAGAAAATTTAATTGAAAAATTCTATCATAATGTAAGTAAATTTGTTTCTTACGATTATATTAATTAAAAGTCTATTAATAGTTGTGACTACGGGAATCGAATATTAATAAATTGATTGACATATTTTTAATAGTATTAAAAAAATTTTTCGGTTTTATTTTTAATTTAACTGGGATTCGCTCGCGTGGACTTGGAATAAATTCTTTTTAATTTTATATTGACCAATTACGCTGTCAGTCACGTTTCCGATCCGGTACTGTTCGTAATTCCGGTCCCATTTTTAATCCCAATCCCGGCTCTTCCCTTTGATTTTTGTGCGCACAAAAAGACATTAGAGAGAGACAGTTATGGTAGGATTACGAATAATAATAATTACAGTATTTTCTATAGAAAAAAACATCTGTGAAGGTGCTACATACATTCATAATTTAATTATAAAGATTTATTTTTTTAATAGGTCATTATTAACGAAATTTATTTAAGCATTATTAATGAAAATTGAAGAAATAACGAATTAATATAAAATTAGATGTTATATTATAAAATTAAATGCGTGCAGCTCTATGTTTTGACAAAGTTTAATAATAAGCTTAGAAGTAAAGTTAAATTAAACCACTCCAACATGAAAAAAAATGAAAACTTGTGACCTGTAGATATCTATAATTTTCACTGATCAATTTAAATGTGCAGGTAAAAAGTGTGGCCGAAATGGATCTGGGCATCGCGCAGGAATTTTGAGGGTGAGCAGACAGAATCAAAAATTAGGAAGATAGAGCTTAATGCTGTTGTAGTAAAAACTGAAATCAACTGATCGAGAATATGCTTTATTGATATATCACACTCATCAACAACTAGCCAGTCTCGCTGACTTGAAATGCCAAATTCCGATACATCAAATGGAGCGTAAACATATAAGGGGAGTGCTGGTATCAGTTTAAATTGTGAGTGAAGGGAGTCTAGAGTCAGCCGGTGTTCGTGTAATTCTTAGCCAGAACTAGGTTTTGAGCTTGAAGCAGTTCTAATATTGATCGAAGTTCATAATATCGAAAACGTAGTAATCAAATATATGATGTACAAATTAAACCATTTTCACGTAGCGTGCTTACATGTTTGCTTTAGAAGTAAATAATTATTGATGAAAATTACTTTCTTAAGTATCCTATCAATCTACTAATCGCTAGTTAGATTATAATAGTGATTATTTGCCGCCAAACACAAACAGGCTGACTGAAACTTCTGAAAATTATTTTACTATCAATTAAACAAATCTTCTGGAATTGAAATTTTGGTAATATAAAAATACAATTGTATAATATACATGTGAAATGAAAGACGCATAGAGATAACATAAAATTGGTCTTATATGTTTAAAAAGAATTTACGATAACTTGAAATATATATGTTAGCCTTTTTAAAAATCTAAATTATAAACTTAGAAAATGCAGTGTACCTAATCGCTCTGTAGTTTCTTTGCTTTATTTTAATTCTTCTTTAGTAACTCAATGTGATAAAGCTTTGGATTAATAATTTTGTGTTTAAGCGTCAAGCGCTCGAAAAGTTATATATTTGAACTGCGAATACGAGATGTTCCAAGAATAAAACTAAATTATGTCTCTTAAAGAAACAATTCGACGAAGGCTTTTGTATTAAATGATATTTGTTGAGGCACCTCGATTCAGTGGCGAAATCGTTTTGCATAACTGTATATCTTTGTCTAGGCGTATAAATATATACGCCTAGACAAAGGAGCTGTAATGACTTTCGTTTTCACTTTTAATTTGCTGCATGTATGGCCTTAAATTTTACGTCAAACTTTGATATAGCTACAGCTCTTATGACATAATCATTCATTTGAAGGCGAAGGTAATAAAAGTAACTACTAAAGAGGCAAATAAAATACAATTAGTCATAAAAAAAAATTGAATAAAATTCGTTTAGGGAATTTTCGCTTTAAGGGACAAATCAAGATAATGGATTTACCGAAAGACGAATTTTGTTTTCTAAAAACTGCCTAAACTTAATCAACTGCTTAACCTAGCTACCGTAAAATTCGTGTATTCGTTTGTGATTTTGCTGATTTCTATTAAGTATTTTAGTTTTCAAAATGATAATGTCTTATTCTTTTATGCTTTTATTTTTCATTGTGCGAATGTACGTAAATAAAATATTGAAACATACATATATATTCGTTATGATTATTACATATTGAGCGGTAGAAGCGCAATAGTTAAGAGCGTTGCCCTCGAACCAAAGGATACCTTAGAATTAACCGATGTATTTAATTTCAGTTAATTTAAAACTACTCGCTTGTGCCTTGGAGAGTACGTCATCCGCGTTTAAAAGGCCATTGGTCTAGTCCCGTCAATCTGAAATTGAGGATTGTGGGAAGGTAGGCTTCAACTGTTTGCTGGTTAAAGCCTCACACTACAATAAGTTATTTAAAAATCGACTTTAGCATGCAGTATGTCTTATGCTGTAATAAATTTTATGGTTTTTACATTAATGTTTCAATATTAAACAATGTTGTTGTAGCAAATTCCACAATCTCACACGAAGGTCCTGGCAAATTCCATATCACTTGAGCAGCCGTGCAAATAAGAAGTAAGTTTTTTATATTTTGCCATTATAGAAATCTATCACATATCAGAAATAATTATTTGTCAATTGCATTTTCGGAGTCACGGAAGGCGAAATCACTTGAACACTACACTTCAATTTTGAATAATCTAATTTTTAAATATATTAGAATCATGAGGAATCCGGATATGATGTATAATTTAATGGTAGCATATAAATCCAATTGAGCTCCGTTACACATATTAATGTCGCAGATTAAACACGGGGAAAAAAATGAAACGCTATAACGGACGGATCCCCGGGCCAATTTACTTAATCTCGACATAATAAAGTGTTCCTAAATCGCGAAAAAGTTATACGGAGAGCTTTTTGTAATCCCCCACCAGATGGGGGTTGTTTCCTTTAAAACAGGAAATTACGTGAAATTTATTATAACACTTAACCTGGGCTTTTTCCCGAATAAATAAAAAAATAACCTAACTGTCGTGGACAATTCTAATATGATGACAAAATTTTTGATGTATATATTTTTTTCATTTATTTATTTTATGCTACTGTTTCTGAGCACAACTCCTATTAAAAATTTAATGGTAACCCTTAGTACCTGCTCGGCAACTTGCAATTCATCTTCATTCAACTTTGCGATTTTGGATTTTTAACATCATTTATTAGCCGTCATTACCCTCGAACGGACGAACATAGACGATAACAGCAAGACGAATGATAACCCACCGAAACTTTAAAATTAAGTACATTATTAATACATGGCACAATAAGCGGCATTCATTTAAGTGCTAGGTATTTACGGCAGTTAAAGGAAGAACACGACGACAAACTCATTTAAACTACGATTCAAAACGATTTATATTTTAATGACCTTTTTACGGGATCTAACGACAAGAAGCAATTAAAATACATACAACAATAAATTCAAAAGGTATTCAAATCTGGTTATTTCAACCTAAGGAAACGTGAAAGTAATGTCTTTGCACTTTTGAAATATTGATATAAATAAAAATGACAATAAGTCGACAAGTATTCGTGGGATGGGTTAAGATTCTTCTACTGATGCTATACGTTTGCCTTTGAAGAAGCTTTCGTGTGTTAAAGATGATGTCGTAATGAAACGATTTACTTTGTCTAATGTGCTTTAATTTGTTCGATCCTTTACATCTGGTAAGCTAAAATTACTGAAAAAACTATAACAATAAAAAGTAGATTGGGACCAACCGGTGTCTCAAGATATTAGGGTGATTAGGGCAAATTTAAATTATAAACAGTTAATCAGATAATTTTAATTATAAGCACATAATAAAAATGACAAATGCCTAGATTAGTTTTAAATGATCAACCAAATTTAAAACAAAACTTATTGAGTTGCATACATTGAACCATGCCTCATAGATAGCCTACGATGTCATGATGTATTACGCTGTTGTTACGATGATATGAGATGTATTATTCGTACTGGTGAGGTCACTATCAGATTATTGAACACGAACCACTTTTTAAGCTTATAACTTTATCGCCTTATGAGTCATGTACAGCTTTATTCGTAGCAAAACTTTGTAAAACAGTAACGATATCCCTTCGATATAAACTAGATCGAGAAACCTGAATAAAGCATAGTGCTAAGTTAAATTAATAACGATGCGAACTTCTTGAAAACATTCGTAGTTAATGGTATTGGTGAAACATAATAAAAATAACCTTATGGGAAAAATTTGATTGCTGTGAATCTATGCTGGTCCGATTGCAGCTTACCAAATAAACCTGAATGGGAATTATCTGTACTGATATCGAATCACAGAAACAATTTTACAGAAATTAAGACTCATATACTAATGAATTGTGATTCAGTTATCAATTTCGAATAATTTTCGTCCGTTCAAATGTGAGAAAGATCATTCGCGTAAGTCAAAAGATTTATATTTAATTTCAATCAATCTCGAAACAAACTTTTTGGTATATAATCAATTGATGAGCCACGAAGTTAATTTAATTCATTACATGTTTAAGCTCAAAATAAGTCCTTTCTCTTTGACGTTACTTACTCAGAAAGTCATTGCTGAGTAAGTCACGCAAGCAAAAGTAATGTATTACCACTATTGTTATTCTCAGTTAATAAATTGATTTGTGTAGGTGGGCACTTAAATGCGGCAATTTGTTCCTTTGAAAAGACACATCCAATTTTACCTCATGCCGAACATAAACAATCGAAATTTTACTTTGAGAATGAACACATAAAAATACTATCCTACAACTATTGTTAGCAGTGGACGAAAGTAATTGTTTTTGTGTAACAATCTCCTTGACGGTGATCAAAGAGAGTGTGTGGCTAGTAAAGAGCGTCGTTTAGCGGACACGCCGTCAATAACCGTGTGCGTTGTACACGTCTACGCATTGCCAAACTGATTTTTAAAATGGACGACTTGCCTGCCCAACAAGAGAGTTCAGATTTTCTATTTCTTTCAATTGAAATGGAGTTAGCTGACTCCTTAGTTGACAAATCGAAAATGCTATGGAAGTAAAGTAATCGAATGTTATTTGTGTCGTTTTTCATGACTCCGTTACAAATGTATAATACACCAAGAAACGGTCAGCGATTTAACGGAAGAAGCGTTCATTATTATGTTAAAATGTTTTACCGCTCTCCTAGGAAAATCATTGGAAATATTAAGTGACAATGGATGTGATTTTGTGCCAGCCGCGAAAAAAATAGGAAGTTTCATAAAATAAAATAACGAACCACTGTCTGATTTTGCAAGATCCCAAGGTATAAAATTCATGTTTATTCCTACGTACGCTCCTCATTTCAACAGCAAATGGAAAGCCGGGGTAAAATCTTACAAACACCATTTAAAACGTGTTATAGCCAATAGACATCTCACTTTCGAAGAATATTTAGTATATTTTCTCAAGTAGAAGCCATTCTTAATAGTCATCAATAGTGTCTTTTATCGTCCAGTCCGAACGACTTCCTTTTCTTATCTCTAGGATATTTTCTCATAGGAAGACCTCTGACCTCGTTACCGTCGCCTTGTCTGTAATACTGTAATGCGAACGGCCCAATATGAACCGGATACGAGCATTTCGAACAAGTTAGACAACATTTCTGGAAACGGTAGCATAGAGAGTGTTTGTTAATTGGAATTATTACAAAGGAAAAAATGGTGAATGAATACTGCGACAATAAAAATTGCAAATATGGTACTCTCATACGAAGACAATTCTCTCCCCTCGTAATAGCGCTTTGGACGAGTTCGGTGCCTTTTCCCAAGTCAAGAGGAGAACACATGAGTATCAAATTTCAACACAGTCAAAGGCATTATACGTCGAACCAGACCTTTGTCTACAGCAGAAGAACTTCAAAGGTGAAAGTAGATCTTTTAACGGCCGGGAAGATGTTCCAGCGCGCAACTCCTATGAAAATGTACAATATAAATGACACTAAGTTGTGAAGATCAAATGTTTATGAATTTTATCTTCTTCAAGACTACTAATAATATTAAAAGGTAAAGTTTTGAAAACCATATTTTGTCTAGTTTCAACATAAGTACACTACGGTGTTTATTTATTTCTCTTTTTTTTAATAGCATTTTCGAGGGGCGAACGAGCATACGAGCCATCAGAGAGCTGGTGGTCATCGCCGCCCATGGACTTAATCATTATTTATAAATAAGTTCCTTTTGTATTCCGTTATATAATCTGTTTTAATGTTTAATTAGAATATCCATATTATGCAGCCGATTAATCTATTGGATGTTCGAAAATAAATATTAACACAGTAAAAAAACTTCTATTTCGGAGTATTGTTTATCCACAGCTATGCGCATGATTCTTATGTATTTTACACATTTAATTTTAGTCCCAATCTTGGTCATGGTTATTATCGGGTAAGTACTTGGACAAATAACAGTCATATGTAAAATTTTCAAAAATCACAACGTTTCGTTGATTTGTTTAAATTTTTGCTGATCAATCGATAATGACATAAAACAATTAAACAATACAAAATTAATACTTCATGTAATTATTGAATTAAATACAAATTGGTTCCTCATGAAAGATAGTTAAAGAAATGTATTTCAATAATTTTACGATATGTAGTATTAATATTGCAATATTTAATTGTTTTGTCTCACAGCTTATGAAAAGAATTTGAAATAATCATCGAAACGTAAATTTTAAAAATTTTACATCTCACCTTTCATTGCCCAAGTACCCGATAATTAATCACTTATTCTCTATAGTTTATTATCTCTCGTTTAATTTTTGTAGCAAACAATTAACGAAACAAAAGCTTACATGTTTACTACAAGTTTGCATAGTTGTACAGAACACAATACATATTATACAAATTATTGTAAATAAGTACTCCACGTCCCACAAATCGCCCACGTTTATGATCTCTGTCGGTATCTACTACATTATGTCGATTTTTGTATGTTAATTTTTTTTCTTTAAAACCTTCAATAAATCGAGATGAAACAAAGAAAAAACTACAAATAAAAATACTAACTTCTGTCAGCGAATGTTTTACTAAATTTCATTTTCGAGTCTAATTTATGCAAATATATAATTTCTAATTTTTGTAAGTTGTCTGTGGCTCAAAATTGCCTAGCTAACATGTCTTACTTTGGTATCGTTATTTTATTGATAAGTACAATTAAGTTTTAATTCATCTGTTTGTACTTTGTATTGATGGCTTGAGAGGTGACTTCACACAGCGATCTGCCTGTCCAAATAATGGCTTCAAGGTCTTGCTAGGGTTACCACGCTTTTGCAGCACTTTCGGTGTGTTCGCAAAGGTTCATTAGGAAAAGGTGAAAAAGCCTGCGCCACAGTCCTAGCGACATCGTAAAACGCAATGGCAGGGACGTGGGACCGGTAGGTACGACTTCCCACACAGGTAGTGAGCACATAGGGAACGTTTTTACCGACCTAATATTTATTTGTAGTATTATTTTGTAATATTAGTTAAACGATGAACCTAATAATGCTTTGGATTGTGTAATTATTAACAGAAGACCTAAGCGTACCTATCTTACTAACACTATACTATGGATGTTTTGTCTGAAATTCATGTTTATTATTACTATTATTGTTATCATTATATTGTACATGAGGAGAAAAAAAAATTGTAGTATTTGTACAATCTCTTTCCGACACAAACATACAAACCGATAGCGTCCACACAACCTTTCCGGCGTCCGCGCGCGTTGTTTGTCTGTCCGTCACGGCCGCCCGCCCCCGGACGCGCCGCCCGGGCTTTCGTATGCAAATGCTTTTGTATCGCTTTACGAGCGAGCTTGCACGCCCGTTTGACCCGAGCGCCCCCATACTTTGATACGCGTGGAAAAACTGATCCCGAAATGAAATATGCCTTCACGTTTAGAGGGTATCGCGTAATTTGGGATGTTTTTCAGATGAGCTATTTTTCATGTTTCCTCCAGCACCTTTGTGCGGATAAGAGTTGGGAAGTGTAACACGTCTCGTACAGAAGTTGTGGTAGCTTTGATATTCTCGAATTATATACGCCGTACAAGAATGTGGTATTAGATAATATATAAAAAGATATTATATATTTTAATAATGTGCTTTTAGAACACTACATTTGCATAGATTTTATATGTAAAAGCGGATTCCACGACAAACGAAAATATTTGATAATAATTGGATGTTGATAGTTAAAAGTTAAAACATGTATATATATATATGTGTGTGTGTGTGTGTGTGTGTGTGTGTGTGTGTGTGTGTGTGTGTGTGTGTGTGTGTGTGTGTGTGTGTGTGTGTGTGTGTGTGTGTGTGTGTGTGTGTGTGTGTGTGTGTGTATGTAAATATGTATGTGTATAGCTGTGCTATAACTTTGATGTAGTAACTGATGTGTAGTGCTACTGTTATGGGTTCCGAAAACGAGCGAATGTAAAAAAGAGTTGATTGCGGTGCCTGCCCGCGCATAGAGGCCTCGATAGCGAATCGGGAAAACTGAACGTCAAAGTAATGAGTAGTGTAATACTGACGGCGGTGTGTTTTAAACTCACATTTGAAATAATTAACTGTTAAAGTTAAAACTAAACACATCAAAAGACGTTTTAATTTGTTTTAATTTCATGATTGGCAGGTAGTTAGTCTTAATGATAATAACGTTTGTGACTTTAAATTAATATCGTAAATGCCAATATCTCAGATATTACCTATATTTTGACATGTATAGTTTTTAACTTTGTCAAATAGCAGTTAATTATTACAAATGAGAGTTTCAAGTACACCGCTGTTAGTGTATCTAAAGTTTGTGAAAGGAATATTTCAAGAACTGATCAACTAAACAATCTTGTTGCTGCTAAGTATTTCATTACGATCTTAGGTACCGAAACCCGACGAGGAGTAGTACCTTTTGTGCTACTATATGAATGTTGCAAAACAGGAAGCATATTAGTAACATTTCTTAAATACTTCTTGAATACAAATTAGAGCATCAATAAACTAAATTAAAATACATTTTTTCCTGGTTATTGTGATCTTTGATTTTTTAGCAACCAACACATGACATTGATCAATGAGTTATTAATATACATACTCATTGCAGTTAATCTTTTGAATGGGTAATAATACATTGATTCCTTGTTTTTAAGCAAAATTTGGTACTCTAAGCCTCAACTACCCTAATAAAATATTATGATTTAGATTTACATCATCGGGGAAAAGTTTTTTTTATATTTTATGTGCAAATTCAAATAATTTTTCATCATATTTTCTTTGTATTTAATCATAATCTATATAGGCCATTTTGTTCAACAACTTGTTGCCATTCTGTAAGTAGTGACATTATCCCATTGCTATAGAAAGTTTTAGACTTCTGATCTAAAAATTGCGACAAGTAAATTTGACAGTGCTTTCTTGATGTTAACCTAACACTACCTAAATAATTTTCAAGAGACCGAAACAGCTGAAAATCTGAGAATTCAAGGTCTGGCTCTATGGTGGATGCATTAACACTTCCCAACCAAACTCTCTCAATATTTGCTGAGTGGCTAAACATGTGTGTGGTCTGACTACCGGTCGCGGCGGAGTTGTCGGTTCGTTGCTTTCTAAAGTGCAAATAATCGATTCGATTCTTGATCATTGGCGTTTCAACGAAATAAATTTTTTAACTTACTTATGCACTTTTTCTATGCATTTGAGACCATGTTAAGCCGCTGGCCTTGGAGATTTTCATCTCATCTGTTACCCTGGTCCCCAGTGGATTCGTAGAGGACCAGCGTTGTGAGTATAAAATTTGAATACCATCCTCACTTTAATCAAAGCTCCTAATGGAATGTCCTTTTTGGAGTTGCTTAAAAATATGTTTAATTTTCCTTAGCATTCGACGAGTGCAAAAGGGAATTACAGATGAGCGTTATTTATTTAAGTGAAAATGTGGCTATTAATTAATCGAAGTGAAACCTAACTTGTCGTCCATTACAATTTCAAATTAGTCAGTCTCTCAGTAGTAAGCGAACCGACAAAACGATATTTGATGTGGGCTTAATCTACGCGAATTAATGGAATTCATAAAACCACCGCGAGATTTACGCTAAATTATATCGCGTTTTGCTCGAAGTTAAATTATTAATATACCTAGAGTTATTTCTGGTGTAAGCGAGTTTATTAAAAACATTCGTTTATTCATATTTTATAACTAAACAGAACTGATGAATTTCGTTTCTTTTCTTTTACAGTTCGTTTATAGATAAATTTGAACAATATGTATATATAGAATTAAGTTGCTAGGTAGTTACTTTGTTAATTATGTATCATGATTACATGCTCCGTATATACAATTATGTGTTCAAAACCACACAAACATAGAAATAACAAAACAAAAAAATTAGGTTAGTAAAAAACGAATATTTCATATATGCATGCGATGGACTTCAATAAAGTTTGTTTCAAATGTACGTATTTGCAAAGTGAGATAATATATTATTAGAATTATGATGCCATACAGTATCTCTTTGGTATAGTACACAAGAATATATTCCTTCACCAAACGCGCTTTTGTTTTATGTTACAGCTAGCTGCTGCCTGCGACTTTGTTCGTTTGGTGGCTAAGAAACTACAAGTTTGTTAAAAGACATGAACGCCATCCTAAATTTCTTCGTTGCCTCTCAACTCCCATAGAAAATCTTAGATATCAAGTCATGTGTTCTTTTTCTAAGCCACAATGTTTACAGAGAATGTTCTTTCTTTTCATGAGTGTCATTTATTTAAATAAATAAGAAAATTATGGATAGTTTGACCCATTTTTTGTGACACTGGCTCGGTTAAAAACTCAATAGTAAGTAAGTACCATTTGTTTAAATTGTTAGTAGGTATTTCACATTAAATAGAGGAAAAGAATTGAGTATGGTTTCTGCCTAGCCCCTAAGTGATGTAGCGGATAAATTGTGTTTTAAATTTTGCAATAGAATACTGCTAGTAAAACACATAAAGTCTTGTTTAGAGTGAAGCTTGAACAAACAAATAGGCAAATTTAATATACGGATTTTACAATTTTAACAAGCCCAAAGACGGCTAGAATATGTTGCGCAACGGCACAACATATTCTAGCCGTGTTTGGAGTTCCAGTGTTAAATTTTCGGCTATATAATCACACCGAGAAAACCAAACCGATCATGGCCAAAAGCATTTAAGGCAATATCAACAAGTCCAAACACGCCTAGGTTATGTTATTCCGTTATGATATTTCTGTGTTTACCTTCTGGGACCATTATTAAATCAGTCCAATGATACCACATTATTGTATTGTCATTAAAACTAAATCCAGTCGCCAAGATGCATGACGATTTAACAATTACCAGTATGTGAAATTCAGTGTTTAAAATTTCATTACATGCATACAAATAAGTGAAACTAATAAAAGCGTGTTAAAACATTTTCTTTCCGTGGCGTAACGACCTTTTTGAATCTTGGCCTCCTAAACGATTTTCTTACATTTTTTTCTGTCTTTAGCTTCTCTTTTCCAAGATGTTTTCCTGCTCATATTTCTCAGGTCTTTCTCGATGCAGTCCTGGCCCCGCTTCTTGGGTCTTCTTCTGAGCTTTTTCTGTTGCGGAATCCAGTTGAAGATGGTTTTGACAGCTCTAGTATCATCCATTCTTTTCAAGTGGTCTACCCATCTGAGCCTTTGCTTCTTCCAAAACTTGACGATTGTGCCTCCAGTTCGTGATTCATCCTTATGCGATTTTTCTTAGGACTTTCTTTTAGAATAATGCCAGTTTAAGTTCATCTATTTGCGTCATGTTTGGGTTTTGCGTGCATAGGTAATGAACGGCCGGATGATAGTTTCATATATCGTAAGTTTTGATTTGGTAGTTAGGAACTTATTGTTAAGCATGGCCTTATACGCGTGGAAACATTTCTTTCCAGCGGTAATACAAACCTTGTATTAGTGATAAAACAAATCAGTTGATTTATTTTATCACTTTATATTCATTCATCCTTTCCAAATAGCCAAACCACCGTAACACACCTTTATCTAACTCATCTTAGATCACAGTACACACTCTTTGACGTCGCTGTTCCAACACCTATCTATCAAAGGCACTCCTCCACATTTATTACGTAAACGTCACATCTCCACGACACTGATTCTACTTTTATTTGTTTTTCTTATTCTTGGTGATATTTACTTTTATACCGTTTATCTTAATTGAATCTTTCATTTTAGTTTCAATTTCCTTCAACTAGAACGCCAATGGCGTAAAGATTACTCGGTCTACGACATACAGGAGGTAGTTGCATATTTTTTGCTATTCTTTTACGTTTCATGCAGCATAAATACGTTTTTTCAGCCGATATAGGAAAAATGTATCTAGCTATAGAACTAAATCAAGATCAACAAAATTTACAACAAATTATTTTGCGTTATGACTCAAGTCAGTCATTAATAACATTTCCGCTGAATATTTTGACCTCAGGAACCGCTTCAGCTCCATACTTGGCAACAAAGTGTTTGCTAAGACTAGCCACACAATGTTCAAATTAATGCAATTTTACATGATTTTTATGTCGATGACTACCCAAGCGCTGCTGATACTGTAGAGCCAGCGGTTGTGTTATGTCAGGTAGTTATTGCATTTCTGTCATCATCTAAATTAATATTTAATTTATTAAATTAAGAAAGTGTCGCTCAAAAAATAACTGCGAAATATTAAATTAAATCTGTGAGAGCACAGGTTATCAAGTAATATTTTAGATTTATCGAACAATAATAAAAGTCAATCTTCAAAAACAATGGGTTTATACTGGTTGTGCGATACAGACAAATTTTCATTTTTTATTAATATACCTTCACGAAAAAATGTTTGATCAATTGGGCCATGTGACTCCATGAATCGTTGAAATAAAAATTACTTTAAAAGTTATGGATAAGAAAATGCAATTGGGACAATATTGTACCACATAAAATAAAAAAAAAATAGTTATCATTCCCTAATATATTAACCATGCTTTAATAATGTAAAAATTCAACGTTAGGTAATTTGTGACAATCATAAAGTAATAGAAATTCATACATTTATAGACAAACTATGTATGGTGCATGCCTTTATATTCTTTCCATCAGTTGAACAGAGGATCTGAAGACCTCTAAAAACAAGGTTAATTTAGGATAAACTTTTTAATTTAACAGACTAAACAATTAAACCTACGATAATTCCACCTCTCAAGCTTTTGAGAGCTTCACTTGCTGCAAGACCGTGAGCTAAAGTAATGTCGTCTCCTACTGTAAAGGTCAATCGGTGTGTGTTCTCGTGCGACTCAACAATTGTATTAGGATGGTTTTCATTTTCTTCTACCGACCTAAAACAATTTGTACGTAATCGAGTTAACGAAATCCAAGAGACAACAAGCGGTCACAAATGGGGCTACGTGCTATCGAAGGAAAATCCTTCGGATCTCGTTTCTCGCGGGGTCAGAGCCGATGTTATCGGTGCAACTTTGTTGTGGTGGTCAGGCCGCAAATTTTTATGTCACGATGAATATGCATGGCCCACCGCGCCTAGTCAAAGTCCTACTCGCGACGCAGCAGACATTTTATTACAATACGTTAAAGAACCAAATAGTTCTCTGTTCTTTATCGTATTCCTCAAAATTTTCAAATTTCATGGCTTTGTAGCGAACTTTGTAAATAAATTTATACATAACTGCAGGAATAAAAATAATAAACTATAAGGTTTTTCATCAACTCAAGCGCTTAATTCAGCTCAGCTACTTATTATTCGTATTGTGCGAGCGACACGTTTTTAGAAGAATACTTCATTGTAAAATCAGACAAGGTTTTTGCCAGTCAAAAACAGACTAAACTCATTATCGTCATTTTTTGATGCGGATGACGTCATGCGCGTTGGTGGAAGACTTAATAAGTCTCCATATAGCTATGTCGTAAAACATCCAATTTTGTTGTGCACTAATGATCGCGTAAGTAAAATCACTTTTGAATTACAACAAAATAAATTACTACATGCCGGTCCTCAACTTCTTTTAGCATGCATTAGATAAACTTATTGGCGGTTAGCTGATAAAAATCTATCCAAAAAGGTAGTAAATAAATGCATAATGTGTTCTAGATTTAAAGCTCAAGTGATTCAATCAGTAATGGGACAATTACCTTCTAGTAGAAGTGAACTAGAGTGTTAACAGTAATACGAAGAGTGTTAAATAACATCTGCCCCTTACCTAAATCCCTTAACCGAATTTTTGAAATTCTTGAACCCGAGGAGCATATTGAACACATCACTACTCAACAAAGACGAGCGCGTGCGGCAGAACACGGCACATCACTGTCATCGCGACCGTTGACAAGTCCAAATCCGCTTTAATATTAATCGCATCATTTTATTGTATAGTATATAAACCAGCTAAATTACAGGCCGTTTGTGTCATTTATGACACGAATAGACTTTATAAAAAACTCTAAACAAAGGAATAATAAACGAGAATATTATGTATAAATGACGTACTACGTCCAAACAAATTTGCGTCAAGACAAAATTTAAGCAGTTTTAACCTTATTTTTCCTTAGGAATACACATCAAAGCAATAATTTAACCAGAGAGGCAATCAAAAATATAACTAAGGTTTATTTTCGGTGTCTAAAAACCAAAATTTCAGCCACCAATACTGTGTTAACTAACTGAGCTTTAGTATTTACTATGAAATCTAAGTTGTGGTCATGCGAATATAATATCAAAGGTGATTTATGGGCAGCGACCTAATCCCGGCCCTCCGTCCGTTTGTTAGCGTAAGCTCCTGTTAGAGGTATTACGGTGGGAATATACATGGAAATGCCAAACTACCTTATTAGTTTTCGGCCATCGAAGGATTGCGGTGGATCCGCTCGCCAGTTACAACATCTATTCTGAAAAGATATCTAAATTTATGGATTTGTATTAAAAAAGTATTGAATTTTAATCGGTGATTTTTGCAGGTTCTTATGTCTTTCGTATTAAAACAGGAACTGTTTTGGAACGAAGTTCCTTATTACACGTTACAATTTAGGCGCTTGGCGAATGAACGCTAGGCCGAAAACGCATGCGCCACGATATTTTTCAAAATTTTCTTTTATGTACATAGCATGTTAAATACACCGATTCTCGTTCGATCATCGAAGTTAAGCAGGGTCGGCCATAGTCAATATTTCGATGGGTGACCGGCTGGCAACACCGACGTCGGTGTTCCCAGTGTTGTATATATATATATATATATATATATATATATCTATATAGAAAGGAACTTCGTTCCATCCTTGTACACATTTACTAGATGTATTGCTATTTTGATTATGGTACCCAAGGAGCAATTATTTTTGCTTTAGCCATATGCTTTATATTCTATACTAAACATATATACATATATATATTAATATCTGTACACTATGAGTTCCAATTATAATGGAAATTTACAAAAAACCTTATTAAAATAAATTTATTTTATTCGACTGTTTTCTAGTATTATTCTTGCATTTAATCCACATATTAACTGTGCACTAGAACTCGTTACGCCACATAAAATAAATCGATGTACAAATTAGACGTGTCCAAGATTGTACATCACGGGAAGTATTTAAAGCGTGATCTCGTTAAAGCTCTATGTGCCATCTTGTAGCGACACTATGCATTGTGGTACGTAACTAAATAATATATTAATAATACAATAACGTCAATTTGGGTCATAAATTGATTTATTTTGTTTTATAAATAAACAATTAATGCATAAAATAAATGAGTGTAATGCATTAATTACATTCGTTTATATAATGTACGCATTACGTCTTACATTAATGAATGCATTACACTCATTAATGCAATACATTTGTTGTATCACATTAAGCATACAATTCTAATAAATTTCGTTATGAATATTATATATGCCTCTCCATATGGAATTTCATGGACAGCCGATGTGGGTTCCGTACGTTGTATGGAACGCCTAAATTTTATTCCTTTTAGGTAGTCGCGTGAGTAAAATAAAACCCCGACGATGTTTGGTTCTAAGTCATCATCAGTGTGATGCATTGATCAACGACACGCCACGTGGCTGTCTACCATCATACAGAAGTTCGTGGGCGTGGATCCTTCGGCTTGTACCGAATATCGAAATAAACTAGTTGAACTGTGTACCGCCGGTGCTTTTGCCACCGTTTACGGGGTTTCGCAGTTAACAAGAGAACCTTATTGTATCGCCATGTCCGTCCGTCTATCTGTCTGTCTGTCTGTCTACGACTTAGCTCGGAGATTCTCAGCAATTTAAAGTTGTAATTCGATACGATAAGGGTAGTGTGATTATGCCGCTTAAGTGGTAAAATGAAATCTTGCATTTTTTTTTTATTTCGGTACCTTCCCTACATGTAAAGTATGGACATTTTCTTTCGCGTTTATCTCATAGTGTGGGGTATTGTTATGTGGGTAGGATTTTTAATTTAACGAGTAATAGTCGACCGATTTTTGAAATGTACTCGGAAATGTAAAAAGTAAAATTTAGTACAAATTCCTTTACAAATAACTTATACTAATTTTGTTACTTCTGTGAAACAAATAGTAAATATCAGTTTATGTACCATATAAAATGATGGAAACATAAAATCATAGAATAACATCCTTAACACCCGTCCTACGTGGGCCTGTTTTTATACGTTATTAGCCGTTAAACTGTGAACTCAATAGGTTCATAGTATGAAAAAAAGCGTCCTTCTTAGTTCGCATATTATGACAGAAAACTACAGAACTTGTACACATGCTCCGACACGCACTTGAACGGTTTTTGCTTGTATGCCGAAAAATTAAGATTCTCTATTAAGAAATACCTACTGAGTCTTAACAAAATGAAGTTTAACCGACAGTCAAAATTCTTCCGCGTCGTTAGCATCAATATTCCAGAATTTTCATACAATACGTAACACTGAGTTTTCTAAGAACGCTGAAGTACGTCCTTATCGTCTAACCAGAAGCCCAAGTAACTGTCTCAATGTTACTAACTTCACACATTACGGGTTTTTTTAACGATTTCCAACTCTCATTTAGTCTCTTCAAAGGTTAACTTTTATTCGGTTAACTTTAAATATTTTAGGGTTCTTGTGCAAAAAGAAGATAAGTAATTTTACCATAACGTAGAAAGTTATCTTAATTTCTAATCAGAATTCTTAATATATATTTTACATAATTATAATTTCAAGAACGAGATTTATATTTCCACATAAATCTTCTTCTTCCATTTTATCCTCTGATCGAATTAATGTAAATTTTATATAAATTTTATTTATTATAAATTTTAGAACACTTCCACCAATTATATAAGTACTGCTGACTGTTTTAACGATGTACACCTGTTGTATTTTTTATTGACAGACTTTAAATTTTCCGTAATGTTTGTGATGAATCAGTAGTATTTGGCGTTCACAAAGTATTGGATATGTATTCAAAGTCTATGGTATTCCACTTTTATATACGAATACGTATTCTCATACACTATGCACATGTTTTATGTGTAGTGCGTGGTTAGAAAGAGAACTCCTTTGCGTTGTTTAAAGGTGTATTTTTCAATTATTATGTAGTATATTTAATACTTCTATATAAGAAAATATATCTATAATTCTTTTTTCTAGTAAAAAAAAATATATTATTCAGTTTGACGACTCCAGAAATATAGATGCTAGACGTATATTTCTATACTTATATTTTATAACTATTACACATTTTTTATCAAAAGAAACGGATGATACTTTCAGGCTGTATTTGGGTTGAAAAGGCATTGGAATATCACATTTTTTTCGATGGACGATCAATCCAATGCAAAAGAGTTTTTTTTTGATTTCGAGACCAAACGTCATATTGGATAACTTGGATTTCGAAAGATCCGATCAGCATCGTCACAATTACGATGTTTTGGTATCAAGCTTTTGCATGTTGGGTACTATTGTGTTTTTTTTTTGGTATTTTTTTTTATAATGACTCAAAGTCTATTTTACATACACATTATTTTGTTTTGAGATTATATCACTTGCTATTGTATCAAAAGTGTAGCGTGAAATTGTTGGATTTTTTTTTTTACTATATTTTCATTTTGATTTCGGTCTTTTTTGCATCTGAATTTTGCTTTCTTTTACATCTGAAAGATGTGGAGAAGATGCACGATGAAGAAATAGGTCGCCACTTGGAAGAAAGTGGTGGTAGTTTGTCCCTGTGTTTAACACAATCGTGAGACGATGTTTTTAATTTTGTTGATTTTGAGGACTGAATTTAAAAAGTCTAATTAAAGAAGTAAAAAGTCTATACAATTTTGTTTTTTTAAAAGGTATACTTCTTTTGAGGTGTTATGGAAAAATGATGAGAGTGAATTTTTATAGGGGTAACACAAAAATCTACAGTATGAATTTCTCGCAAGCGGTTTAGTGAGCAACTTCAGACCACTAATAACTGATGTCCCAATCAGGTTCGCCACTAGGTCACGTTATAATTATAAGAAATTAATATGAGTATTTGTAAGTGCCTCGTTGTCTTTCGACTGGTGTTATTTCCCGCTCTTTTTCAAAATTTGTCCTTAGATCACCATTTAGGTGCCATCAAAATACTAGCTCCTCTGTCGCTCATTTGTTTATAGTATGAGAGGTAGGTTCTTATTTTACTCCCTATTTATTTATTTTCTATTTTTTTCCTTATTTCCTATTTCCGGTTTTTTAAGTTTCCTGTCATCAAGTAGGTGACCATAGACCTCGAGGGGTATACCCCCCTGCCCTTCTTCCTTGTCAATTTTCTAACATACCCTACTTCCCCTCTGGCATAACTTAACTCTCGGAACTAATGTCGTTGGTGGGTGGTTGTAGAATTTTGAATTCGGGCTCGTTTGAGTCGGTAATAAAAGCAGAGGCCCGGTCGATTTCCAAATTCAATAGATCCGATGAGATGTAGGAAAGTGAATTAGCAAGTTCAACAGTGACAACAGTCGATCAGTTTTGTGTAGCTGAATGCAAAATAAAGGTACCAACAAAATAACATTAACACTTTTCAATTTTTCACTTAATAATTGTTATAATTTCAAATTATATTTTCAAACAAAAAGACAAAATTGACACTTTGTATAAAAATACGTTTTTTTTTATTTAAATTAAAAATTATTAACCTTATTGAATTTACCACTTCAGTTTTTTTATTATATTATTGTAATCAATTATTTGTATGAAATTAAAAACCATTTTTTAATAACGCCAAAGAAGTATAACATTTTACGCTCCATAAAAGTACATACACTGTATTTTTTTTATACCTACACTCTACACTCCTACACTCCCCTCATATAATTACGCCCCTTTCGTTTATCGGGACTTATCCCTTTCAGTCATTGCGACTGGCTCAAAGTTGAGTGTTAATAATGATGACGAATGGTACCTAAATTTTGAAAAATTTCCCCAATAATTCCTCTTGAATAAATGAACCGATTTTGATGGATTTAACAACTATAGACATTATTATTTAACGATAACAATTGAGTAAGTTTTCAGATCTATTAGTAAATAATCTACAATATATTGTAAAAATACTCTTATTTTTAAAAAAATCTCCAAAGTTATTTCTTGAACAAATCTACAGATTTTTATGTAGCTTGTATGGCTATGTATGGCTAATCGTCTAACAGTTATTCCATAAAAACTTTTTTCTGAACAGTTTATTATTGAGATTCCTCAAAATTTACTAGGAAAAACTAGTTCGATGTTTCAGAAGATCTAGGTTGAGTGGATTTATTTTGAATGTCGTAAACTCATTCCGATCGTTTCATAAGTTAAAAAGTACACACACATGCACGCACACTCGCATGAACGCAAGCATGCACACACACACATACTCACAGATACACAACGAAAGTACAATATTTGAATATAAAATAAAAAAACAAACACTAGAAATAGATATATAGAAGGACAAAAATTTCAAAAGTGGTAAAATTTGTTTCAGAAAGTCATAAAACGATTGATCCCAAAATTTACCTACACCACGCACACACCACGCAGGCACGCACGCGCACACACACACACAAACACACACACACACACACACACACACAGAGAGAGAGAGAGAGAGAGACATACAGACATCATTGGAAAAATGATCGAAAGATATTTCTAGGGCTCTGGCCCTAAAACCCTGATCTAATGAAAGATCTAATGTAAACTCGATTTTCGAAAATTGAAATGTGAACAGTAACTTTCCAATTCTATGAAAACTTTTAAATTTTGATAACGGAAAGTTGAAAAAATATATAATAATTATTCTTGTTTCAAATTGAATGTCATCGAATGTTTCTCTTTGCTGTGAACGTGTTAGGTTTTTCAATATCTATACACGAAATCGGTGTGACGAAAATAACGACGCACTAAAATTTCAGCAATTCTTTGTTGGTGCTGAAATAGACTGCCACTTTTTCAAGAATCCCTCACAGAAAATAATTTCACCCCCACCTCGGCCTGACCCGCCCCTCGCCGCCCCCGCCGCCTGCGGTCGCGGCGAAATGTCGCCGTGCAGAGGCTCGCCTGAAATTCAGATCTGAACAACAACGCTGAATAATGTACCTCGGTACTATGAAACATGGTAACCCTTTCCGAGCAGGCTACAATTTTTGGATTAAACTCGCGAAATTACGACGAAAGCTTGCATTTCTTGTAATTTCTGGATGTGTTTAGTATGTTTTCTTATGTTAATTAATTGTATGTTTAAGATAATAAGGATTATTTTGTCTACAACAAGTCCATATGGGTTTGAGTAGATAAATTTGTCGACTCGACTTGTATTTGTGGCTTTTCATGGTTTCATCTTTTTCAGCTATAGTTAATTTCAATTTTCATATGAATTCTCGACGGTAATATAATGACTGTTGTCAGCAGTAATAACGAAGTTAACTTTCAAAAGTAGTTTGTTTTTGAAATAGTATTTGACTTCTTCGTGATTTTTGATTTGGCACGTACTCTTCAAGAAACACGGAGTGATGCGAGTTCAATCTCACTAGGTTGGTGTTGCATAGTACATTTTTTTTCTAAATTTATGATGATTTTTATTATTCCCTAAAACATATTCATAGAAACCATTCAATTAGTCACTCTTTAATGGAATTCAGTCAAACAGTGGCTATTTTTCCTACTACAAAAAGGGAGAAGACTTTCAATTCTTCTGTTCTTTAAGATTGTGACCGAAGAATTTCGTCGATTTTTTTATTTGAATTTAGTTTCGGCATCTCTGTTTATGTACAAAATTTAATACAAGTAAAAAATGTGCTGCTGAAGAAAAATAGTGATCCAGATAGACTTGGTTTGTACTATACAAATAGAAACAAACTGCCTTTACATGTCAGTCAATTATATATATAAAGCCACAAACTCGTAATGGGAGGTTCTGTGTGCGCATGATCAGTAAAATTCCTGTAGATAATCAAAACTTGCCTTTGGATAAATTTAATCATTAATAAATACATACTTATTAAAAAAGTATACTTCAAAATTTCCAATTATTTTGATATCAAAAATCTAAGAATATGAACAATTCGAATTCTGATCGCATTATTTCTTCTATAAAATTTTGTTTCTGATTGTAGCTGTACAGTGTACACAATATATTTGAAAAGAGCTCGCACTAAGTTTTCTGTTCGTTTCTCGTGAGGAAAAACAGACTTTTTCATGTAGGTAACCAATAAAATAAAGATATTCATAAATTTGAATTCGTATAATTGTTTTTGAAACAGACAGTTGCTTCTGTTTTTTAATGTTGGCCATCAACTGGAAAATCGATTTAGAGTAGTTACTGAATGTCCGAATATACGTGAATGGGAAAGTTTTATGTTTGAAAAAATCGTATAAAACATTGCTCCTTTGTGTAAGAACAACATTATTTTTATACACGTTATATTGTTTGTTGTTAAAATAACTACCAAATAAAGATCGAGCAATCGACTCAGTCATTTAGTTCGATACCGACTGTATTTTTCCCGCGTGTTTTGCCAATACCCAGTATTTTTATCGTCGTAGACTCGTAAAACGTGTTTACGTTTGTTTTTTACGATGTTTTCTTTTTTTTATTAGAACTACTCCATAGTTTCAAAAGACGGGACTGAACACCACTAGTGAATACTAAGAATGCGAGATTCTATACAGGCGGAAACCTTCATAGTCACACATTTGTATGGAATTCTCATCAACGTCATATGTATTACAAAAAAATGCTATAAATATTGCATTATATTTTGGATGAGATGCAGTGTCGGAAGATAAGCACAAAATCCTCATATTTTTTGTTATCAATACTTTTGTACAATTCGTGATTATAATACGGCTAAATACCGGATCAAATCTTTATACGTTTTAGCCACACTCGGTGCGAGCTAGAAAAATGAAGAGGAATGGTGCATTCTTCTGTCAATTTCCTTTTTAGTTTATTTATAAATTCGCCTCTATTTAACAGTAGGGTAGGCCAAGACCGCATGTCTTTATTGGATATGAGTGAAGCAGGAGAAGTCTCTGCCTCATAACCATCAATCGTTTCATGAAAACTTGTCGATTTTGGGTGCTTAAAATTTGAATTTTAATGGTTTACAAATTTTGTGTCCGTAAGATTTTCCAGAGCGTCCATTAGCTGACTATTCCACCACATATATTTGCTCCATAAATATCTTTTATCAGTATACTATTAATACATCTTTTTCATTATAGCCAAATCGTTACAACATACCTTTTTCTACTCTAACCGCTACACGTTCTCTCAAAATACACCGTCTTCTGACATCATTATTCCTACAATTATCTTTCAATTGTCAATGGGAAGCGATAGGTAATACGAACGCCTGTGACAGGTCATACATATTGACACCGAGGCGATTTAACAATTGTTTAATAATCTGTAATTTGTGCACGGAACCCTAAACATGCCAACTTTGAACAATATAAGGATTACCACGTTTAGAAACTCCAAGTCTTGAAATTACTTGGTGATAAATCGTCTCAAAGCGTACGCGATTCTAATTGGCTTTCGGGGATACACCGACCTGATTTGGAATGCAGAAAACGATTCCCCATAATTGTTGGCGTTTAGACGAATAACGTACTTCGGATACTGTTCGCATCCAAATAACCGTTATCCTAATGAATCGCAATAATATAGAGATTAATTCATTATTTTTTTTACATTTTTTGTGTAGGTGTAGTTTCTGTATTAAAAAGCTAGCTAGAATTGTCAGTTTTATATTTTTATATAAACAATATAAATTTCAACTTTTATATTTTTGCGATGTCCGTCCGTCCGTCCGTCTGCATCTCACAGGCATTTTATTCAGAAACTACAAGACCTATATTGATAAAATGAATAGCGTAGGTATCTTGTATAAGCCGCTACTTAGTTTAGTAGTTAAATATCAAAACTAAATATTTATAGGATGAGGAGAGGCACTTCATACATGTAACAGAAGCTGAACAAATTTTTTCCAGCAAATATCAACGTGTGGTACATATTTTGACAGTTCTTTTAAATGCATTTTAAGGTTTCTTAGCAATTTTTCTGATAATGTGAATAATTTCGGAAATAATCGCTCTGGAACTTGCAGAAGTTGTTTCCTCCGGACACACCGTTTAGAAAGTAGAGCTTTCTAAACGGTGTGTCCAAAAGATGAGAAAAAAATTACAAAAGAAAGCGTATTCCACGAAAAATATTTTGAGCGTTGACGAATACACCGTTTTTGAGTTTTTACCGAAAAACTACTTTTCTCAAAAAAAAGAACATAAGAGCCATGAAGATACGCTTTTTTGCTGATGCTTTTTGGTTTACACTAGTTTAAGAGTAATAGTGGACATATCTACTTATTTTTCTAGTTATAGGCGACTAAAGTGCATATAACTATTCAGTGCGAGAAACATGGAAAAAGTGTAACAACGTTTTTCATCTGCAGTGTCTTTCTTTGTAATAATATCATCGAAACCCTACAGTGAGCGTGGTCCGACATGGTCTTGGTCAGTTTTTTTTTTTATTTATACATTGTTACATTTATGTAATAAATGCTTATTAATTACTACGAGGGAAACAAACATGTTTTTGGGATATCGATGTAACATTATGTTAAAGTTATTATTTGAAGTCGGTTCAATTTTTAATTTTTTTAATATTAATGAGACTAGTGCAATTAAAGCATGCATTATCTTTATCATCTTATAAAATGAAAAGTTTATCTGTCTGTCCGTTTGTGCGTTTACAACTCCAGAACTACTAATCAGATTGTTATTAGTACGAAATATCTTATCTGGCCAGGTTTAAGCATACATTAGCTTATAATTGCTTTGCTTGTGTAATGTAAACAAAACTCTTAATAATGAACAGAACACACCGGATCACAAACGGAATGAGATTCATTCTAAGTAAAGAATTTGATGGGCGCACGTATGTTCCGAATTTAGAAGTACGCGTTCTTCACGGTTAATTTGATCGGATTTGATTAAGGACGAAACCGGGATATAAAACGTTATGGGTGACGGAATTGTATATTTCCAAGTTTCTAAATTTGTTTAGAAGTTTCTAAACTTGATTCAATTCTAAAATTGTAAGCGAAAATGGGATCGGGATCATGGTTGACAACATCATCGGTCGATAAAATATCATTTTATGTCACAATTTTCATTGAATCAGTTAAGTCATTGCTGAATACTTTTTGGTTCTGGCTCCTAATTTTCAACTTTGAATGCGATTTTTTTTTACAGATTTAAATGAGACCAAATACAGTAAAAATCCTACCCAATAGAAAAATATTCATCTAAATCATCTCGTACAGGAATGTTTCCAAATGTTTCTTTTTTTGTCGTTTGCTCTTCAATCCTTAGTGAGATTTTATTTCTAAAATTGGATACAGAATATACTTTGTAGTAATCCTTCTAAATAAAAAATAATCATTAAATCAGATCATTCAGTAAAAAGTTATGCTTAATTGCATGGAAGCGAGTACATTTTCACATGAATACGTCTTTCAATTTGTTTTCTTAGTGGAAGGAAATTCAGGAAAACTGATTATAACTAAATCGGTGGATAAAGTTTGATGCTACAGTTACATATATATCATCTACATCAAAAGTTTAATTACATCACTCGATAAATAAAGGATCAAGGAGTTCGTTACGTTTAGTGAGGACTGCCAAGCATCGGGTGCCGTGAAGGAGGAAGAGCCGATATTTTGAGGTCGTTACGCTGCGTTACTAAATTTCTTTTTAGTGTAAATTTTGACTCAGAGAAGCTGCGATCTTCATCGCATCTTCTCTGAGACAAATTGTAATGCAAACGAAGGTTTGCATTTCAATCGTCAGCTTTTATAAATAATTATCGATCGTATACATAAAATATTAATGAGAAAAAGTTATAGAAATTACATATAAAATGATATTAAAAAAATTAAATAAATAATGTAATATCGACCTATAATCGTCAAACAGCCAAATTAAAATATAGAAATCGTATGCAGTTGGAAAGCTTCTCAACAACAATCCAGGGTTACCCATAAAACAATACATGGTTGCCGGGGACTTAAAAGAATAAAGGCGTCCGAGCAGATCAATGACGGCGCCGGTACATGTGTGGCTGGGGTGACCGACGCTAAGCAAGTAGATGAATTAATCGCTTCTATATCAAGACTGGATTATATAACACCGAGTATTAAAGGCTGCAGCTAAGTTAGCAGCAGCTCGTACTCGTTCCACTACTTCGTCTATAACTACACGAAATCCGAAGGACTCTTAGTATTCAAAAATAATTACAGTTATAAATCACTCTAATAGAATACCTTCCGTTACATACGCGTATTCACGTAAAATGCACGACATTGTCCTCGACACAGCCAAACCCCGATTTTTTTTTAAGATGAGCCATTTCTAAGCGTTAGCCATAATTTTTATTCCAAATAATTTAAATGGGATCAACTTTGAAATACATATAACCTAATTAAACAATCAAAATCGGGTCATTTAGTATAAAGTTATATATATACACGTAGTCATCCAAAATTAAAAATATATACACACCTTTTCTTCTTATAAACATAGTTTTATGGTTACTTTTAAACATAGTTTTTTTTTTCGAGGATAATATCATGTAGATTAATAAAAGAACTTAACTCAAAAGCAATTATAATAAAAGATTCAAAGAAATTTCGAACTAAATTAATTTTAATTTAGTTCTTGAGGATTTTGACATGATATGCTAACTTCGTGTCATAATAACTTAAATGTATTACACGAAGAAGATTCAAATGTTAAATCAGAGTTGAATCTTGTTTAAACATAGTTTAGCGAAATTGCGTCTTTTATTGAGTGAATTATATCTTCATTATTCCACTCTCACAGATGCGTTTAATTTCTGCAATAAATGAGTCATTTAGTGAAATTAAAATTATAGCTAAAACAATTAGGAAAATGAGCATAAACATTTAAAATTCTATAAAGGACTTCATTACTGTTACGTTATTCCAAAAAGCATTTCTTCTCGTCTTTAAAAGCGAACAAAACGCTTGAATTTTATTTCTACAATTTAATAAATAACATTTCATTGAAGCGTAAGCTTCGTAAGGGACTACACGCCCAAGACCGATCTTAATTAAATTTCAAGCCTATTTAAGGTTATAGAGAAAAAAAAACCCTTTCAGTGGAGTCATTACGGAGGCCCGCGACGACAAAGGGCCCGCCGGGGCTCCGTAAAACGGAATCGAGGCGGATGCGAAAATACAAAAGTTAATGAACGTCAGCCACCGCGAGACGCTTAACGGCGAGCTTTTTTTTTAATTCTAGCTGTTTTATCTAGAATTTTCTTTAAAAATAACACATTCCAATTTTTCCTAAGCATGACTGCTTGGTGAGATTACTTACATCTCCAATGTCTGTAAATAATGAATTTGAATGTGAGATATTCCGTAATAAGTTAATTATCTGGACATTACATCCATTAAAGGCCTCGATGATATTGCGTTTCTTTAAAAAAAGTCGATTTTTTTTATTATCTGACTTTTTAAAATCTTAAGTTTTCATAATATGAAGTGAAAATGTTCTCCCATATATTGGCCTAAATCATGGTCCAAGCTCTAATTGAGAGCGTGTCTGTAGTTACAAAAAGAAATATATATGATATAATTACCAATGGCACATTAGTGGTATAATGAAGGAGGGCCAAATTTCAAGCACACGAAATCAAGGAGCTTGTATAAAAAGATTGATGGATGTCAGTCAAGCAAGAAAGATATGCAAAGATCGTACCATCTGGAAATCTGACAAAAAGGTCTAATATTCTGGGAAATGGGCTAATATAACTGTAAATTAACAATTTTCAGATTTTTTTTCCTTTACTTGTACTGTTAGACGGTTCTTCTTGCTGAATTTCACGATTCTAAGTTAACGGGAGGTAATCCTCTAGATTTTCATTTTTTTTGTAAGTTTCAGAATATAAGGTATAAGTGGTTGTATTTTGGCTGTATTTTTCATGTCGACTTAAAACCTTGATTTTTTTACAGCTCCGAGGGATTCCCAACTTATGTATTTGGCATGGATTCCAACTTAGAACCTCCACGCATCCTTGAGAAATAACAGACGGGCAACGAAGTGCCCTTAAAAAATTTCCTTTTTTTTTGAACTACACTTAGCCATAAAAATGTAATTTGTGGATGATAAAGTTAGTCGAATGAGGAAGTAAGTGGGCAGACTTAAGTCAACGCTTGTAGTGGTCGAATGTGTAACTATTGCAGTGTTAGGCAAATTTGTAGCTTTTATTAAGGTCCCCGCAAATGATGCTAGCGACAGAGTAGGAGCGCATAAATGGACAATATGAAGAACATAAACTTAAAGAACTAACATAAACGTTACATCCAAGGTTGAACAGCATAAACGCTGTATCCAGAGACGAAGAAAGGTAACTACAGTTCTGTCGGATATGGGCGAATTTGGACGAATAAATTAAATTTGAACTGTAATATGAGGAGATAAGACTAACTTATCTAATTATGGGATCTATAATAAAAAAAACAATTATTATGGGAATCTCGCAAATGCCATGAGGATTATCGAAGTACACAATCGGATTCGTTCATATTTCGATTGCTGGTGTGCAATCATAATTAACATAATTTTGGGCATAAAACTTTATGAAGGAGATTTGACCAGTGGTAATTATTGAGAAATTTCAAATTACCCAATGGAAATATAAGAGGATTTTCAAATTAATCTAAACGGCAATGTTTACTTTTAATTAAATTGCGCGCCTGCGCATGACTGTTTTAGAAACAGAAAAGTTTCGAATACACATTTTGCCAACAGATGGGCCCATTAACTGGCCGCCGTGTTCTCAAGATTTATCGCTAATGCATTATTTTATATGAGAGTGCTTATAAAACCTTAACATAAAAATCCTTAAGATTCACTTAAATATTTAAAAGTTATGTATAAGCTCGTCGTTTTCTTTAAAATTTCTTTTTATATATTAGCGATAGCGTTCGTCTATGCATTTTACATTATATTTATATTATTATTTAGTAACGATTTGTATAAAAAAAAAGTTGTTTCTAAAATTTTATTAATAATTTCGTTTTCTGTTTGATCATATTATCCGTGCAGATCCAATGGTTTTTGTATTTTTTGTCATAAGATAAATGCTAAAATATATAAATATTAAAACGCTAAAAATAATATACCATGTTGTCCTCGCTCGAGCAGGTTATAGTACATTTATTTACAACTATTTGTTAACTATGTAAATGAGATTAAATTTTAAATTAGATTTAAAGTTTTTAATAGACACAGTAGTCGATTTTCATCCTTAGTTATTACTGAAATATTATAGCGGAATTTATGGTGTACATCCATTAAGGATGCAAAAGCCTGAATCTGAATTACAATAGCAAATCTAGATCTAGACACATTACTTTACCAAAAGTTAATAAAAAATTGGTGTTAATAGCTTTAGATACGTAACAAAAAAATATTTTAAACACTATCCGAATGAATTAAAAAAATTGTTCATAAAAAACAAAGTTCTAAAAACCATTAACTTCCGGACTTGAAAAAATCATTAGCTGTAGATAATCTTCATTTTTTTCCTTTGAATTATTTACAAATATTAGTGCTACTTAACAATGAATAACGTACTTTTGTTATGTATTGGCATAAATGAACATGTATTTATTTTGATGTGATCAAGGACATGCACATATGATTATATCGTCTCTATAGGATACTATGTATTTTCTGGTAAATAAATAAAAGTCTTACAAAAAGCACATATGAAATTTGCTTCAGACCAAAAGCTGTCCAACACACCGAAGGTTAGGTACAGCGAACAGGCGAGTTTGAGTTAGTTTACCATCTTTCTATTAATTTAAATAATTTAGCTCCTGCAGTTCACGTCTAAAGGAGGAGATTACTGAATATAAATTACGAAATTTTTAGGAGAACTTCAACTCAGAAAGCGCTAATGATCTCCATTGTCGAATCTCCGTAGTTTTTTTTTTTTCATTAAGACAGCTTAATTGAAAGTAAAAGTTTCCGACGGAGAGAAGTTTTAAGCAACTGCAATAAAAGACTTCCGAAGTGAACCGCCGAGTTAAATAACGACAGTTGAAATAAGACGAAAATTCCTGTCTAGTATTAGGGGCACTTTTTAATTCTACGATCAGAATCGTGAAGCTTTGGAGTATATAGAAAATCCGTTAGAAAACTGGGAGGCCTTCAACGATACGGTGCGTATAAGTACGTTTATTTTTGTTCTAGTTTGAAATGCAAGATAATTTATTACGGCGACAAAAACGCGCAAAATAATACTAGGGGCAAATATACGAGGCTAAAGAAAGATGTTGAATATTCGTACGCATACGCTTTTTTCTATTTTCCGAAATACGATCCTCGGCACTTCTTTTTGATAGTCAGCAGAAAAATTGCTCAGCGTATAATTGTTGGCACCAGTCAAAGGCGCCGTATATCTTCCACTGCGGTGTAATTGCATAGACTGGGGAATGATAAGTTTTCGGGCTGGAAAACATCAGTAGTTTCTTCGAGAATCGATGCTCATTACCTTCTGAATTATGATGTCTAGCACAAAAATCATTGACAGGAAGACTTCATAGAAAGGATCCGGGTGAAAGATCAAATGATCGGATTTTATTTTGCTACTGCTTTGGGTATAACCCGATTTTTTTCGTGTACGCGACTGCTGTCGGTATAAATTTACGGCCAAATGATGACGAATTGTTCAATCCGTTCGTCTCCTTAGCCTTAATAGTCGTCTATCAAGATCACATAACATTCTTAAGTTCACTTGACAATAGAAGACAATTTATTTTCTTCTAAAAAATATGTACATTTTGCGGAGTAAGTTACGTTCTTATAAAAATACGACATCAAATTTTAAGTTTTGAGACCGATGTTAACAATTATATATAAATCGTTGGATGTCCTATAAACTGTAGATAAATAAAACAACATACAATCCTTAGTACTGACATGTTTCAATAGAAATAAAACGTAAATGTAGACTTTTACAATATACTTTTGGAC
Organism: Eumeta japonica; assembly: GCA_005406025.1. Lineage (NCBI taxonomy): Eukaryota > Metazoa > Arthropoda > Insecta > Lepidoptera > Psychidae > Eumeta > Eumeta japonica. The sequence continues at coordinate 184,728 of BGZK01000628.1, read as the reverse complement.
AAACAAAATCCAATGCAACCTACATGGGATGAGGCTCTTGAACACAATATTTTAATTTAATAAGAACAGAGAAACTATTTCAAATCACATTTATGTGTGCAGCCAACACGCTACACGATTAAATTGTATTATCCATAAATATGAAGAATTATCCTGAAAACATAAAGGTCACTGCCACGCCAATCGGCTTATTCAGAAAAAGAAAAATTAGATGAAAAATCCGACTGACAGCGGCTTACCTCGTCGCCTTTACCGATCAGCGGAAATGCAGGAAGTCGTTAACTCATCCGATAAAAATTTCGTTTCTTCTCCGATCCCTAACTGAAACTCTTATCCGTGCCAAGAAAAAATTCACAGATGCAAATGTAAACCATCTCTCTTCACAGAATCCTTTTGGCACACAATTTCACATAACAATTGTTTTCTTTTTTAAGCACTAAATGGAGACAATAAAGATATTTAGTAATTGATCAAAATTAGCACTGTGAATTCGCTTCCCTTCGTTTTTCAAATCCCTTCAACGAAAGCCATATAAATACGGCGTTTCAAATTAAAACATCAAATGTTTAATTAACAACTGAATTCACATTTTTATTACTCACATCATGTTATGAAAAACACGCAAATCTATTCTATAGGAGCTTCTTAAAAACTGAGATAAGCAATATTTTTCAAAAATATTCATTATCACGTCACGATATAAGTATTTGCTGCTGCAATTCCTGGCCTCCTGTCTTATAATATTTTTCAAGCAAACAGTCTGTATCACACTAATCTGTACAAAACGAGAACTAATTAAAAGATCGGTAAACGATGACGTACCTGCTTTGAGCCCGAGCTGATTATTCACAAATGAAAATTTATTTTCGCGGGCCGCGCCTCAGCGAATACCCCTTTTTACCAGGATAAAGACTTCCGTTTGTTGCCATTTACAGTTGCCGGCGTCACTTCCTAACGACCGCGTCATTAATCATACAAAACAGAGAGCCGGCTTGCTGCGGGGCGCGTACGCACTAGGAATGTTTTTAAGGCGCGTGTGTGGACTACAGGCGCAGAAGCCAAAACTGAAATCCGAGTATGGGGTAACTCAAAATTAAGAAGGAGTCGTTTACCACAATAACGATGAAACATCGAGACGAAAATCTCTATTTCAGCGAAGATTCACCACGATTCATCAGACATGTCACTGAAAAGGAAGTTAGCGCTTAGTTGTCAGACATCATACAGCCATGTTTTTAAGCTTTCTATCGAGTGATTTCTTTCATGTGGTGTTATGTCTTTGTCGCCATAAAAATACCATAAATTGGTTCAAACATAAACTTCCACAGGCTGTATTCCCAAATGAAAGGATTCGGCTCATAAGCCACCCACGCCGGCCCTATAGGGCTGACGACCGCTAAGCCCGTCGTCGCCGCTGCAGCGGCAATGTCTTTCACCGCTGATTCAACGTGCCCTTGGAGGTACATCGCAATTTGATTTAAAAGTTCATTGGCCACTCTTGTATCACATTTCATTAACTCCAAAAGCGCACATATTTCATATTTTATGTTTTATTTTCCCAATCAATGTTTTCCTTTTTCGATTTGGCTTTTAAAATCATTAATATTCCTGTCATATCTACATTAATTAGTTCCAATATAAGTCTCACAGCCTATTGTTTTCAATATTATAAATCATTTTGATTAGAAGTTTTCTAATTATGAGATTTTAAACGTAAAATGTATTTTTAAAAGACGACTTGATTTTGAAAAGATCATATTCAACAAGAAACTTGTTGAATATGTTAAAAAAATATTTGAACAACACCATACTGTAAAGGCAAGAAATTTTATTTATCATTCCTAATTTTATAACCGATTTCAAAAAAAGGGGTGGTTTTCAGTTTGATTACATTTTGTAATGTTATTAATTTAGAACTTCATTGTTCATTAATCGATCAAGACATTTTTTTTATTTGAAAAATTGTTCTCTCCTGATGATCCTCATTTTTTTTTATATTTGAAACTTCATGATATGACTTATGGAGAATTGAAGGAACTATTGTAATATCTATACGTATATAAATTTGATCATTTTCTATAGTAAATCATACATTCAATGTGAGAAATCAGCATTTAGTGAAGTAGACGATGATGATAGAGATTCCGATTAGAGTTCATTGAGTTTGTTAAGCAATTTGCGCTCAAAAAAATACACTTTTTGAAGTGGAACTGATGTAGTACTAGCTAACTTTGATGACGGAATCCATGATGAGCCGATGGAACTCCTCAAATATTGCAGGACACGTAAAGTACTTTCCTTATATTTTGTTGTAGCTTATGCGTTTTATTTTGGAAAGCAAAAGCACTTGATGGAGTTAAACGACTTAACAATATCGAAATGCATGTAGTAAAGTGGAAGTGATAATGGAGTATGAGCAGGACTTCTCAAAACTTCAAACTTATGTAGAAATCGTTTGAGCACATTCTTAATATTCCCCTATAAAAGTAGGTCGTCTTCTTTACTTTTACAAGGAAAAATTGGGAAATCAGTTCCTATTCAAAGAAGGAGATAATTACAAATATATATATTTGTCTTTAGTGATGAGAAAAAGCTCATTGATTGTAAAGTTTAATTACCCAATTATTAAAAAACATGAAACGAATTTGAAAATTACCACACAAGAAAAAATAAATCCGCCATAAAAACTATAATAAAATAATTAGTGGTGTTTGAGGTCGATGTCAGTAGCATCAAGACAAAATAAAAATACCAGGAAGGGACGAACACGGCTAATAATGTATAACGAAAATTAACACCTACAATTAGGAATATAAAACAAAAAGGTGAAGTATTGAGTCAAAAAGATGCCGAATTATGAAAAATAAGACATAACTGCGTGTAGAATGCCAATGACTGGTACCAAATCCAAAACCAAAAAAAAACATTTAATAAAGTTTTCATAGGCTCTTTTATTTTTTTATTATAGAAAATTTATTTTATTTGCCTCTGCTATGTCGATGTCATTTTCATTCTGAAAATCGTTGACGATCAACAAATATTTTTATACTTAGAATTAAAGAATCACTACCTCATTTGTAATTGATATTTCAAATGGTAATGTAGAGCGCTAAAGCTATGCACATTTTTACTGATGATTAAAAAAAGTTTTCGAATCCGATTGTCAGATCGCTTTTTCCTGGGATCCATTTAAAATCACATCGCGAACGAAATGCTAAGTAATGCCAGTGACTCAAGAAGTAATTTGCTTTTTTATTCAACTTCAAAAATGGACGCGGTTCTCATTTTGACTACATTTAGATGATAATTTCTTCATTTGTGAACTAAATTTTAAGTTTTATTTTAACTTCTCGCTAAAAAAAAATGGTTTTATTAAAAAAAATAATTTTTTTGACAAAGAATTTCCTTTTGATATTTTTTTATCTACTTAACCAATTAATTCTAAACAGCGATCAGTTCTATTCCTTAATATACTACATCGAATTTCGTAAATTACATTAGAATCGATTAATTTAATTTATGACAATAGGGATTTTTTTAATGATCATGTGAACTTTGCAACCTCAGAGGAATCACAAGTGCGCTACCGGAACTCTAACTCACTGGGCGAAATGCAACAGCGGACTTTACGTGTGTATTCTGTGAAACTGTGACCGCAGCTGTCGAGCCGATCCAGTTTAGCGTTGCATCCAAGTTGGCCAAGGTATGGCTCTACAACAAAAAGCTCGATTTGTTTACAAAGTTTAGGGTAATCGCAAAATGAAATTATTTAAAAATCCATTATTTAATTAATTCCAAAATGATGAAATCGATCACTACCTCAATCTAATCGACTTCGAGACTAATTAAACTTCGTCGAGCTCCGCAAAGTTTAAAAGGATAAAAATTATTATTAACCTTAAGCGTAAGATAACTCAGTCTGTACGTACACCGTGAGTCTAGGAGAAGTGGTTCCATTCAAGCTGACGTCGAGATGAGACGAGACGAGACCTGCTGAAAAATAGCTTTCCGGTCCCTAAAAGGGAGCGACTCTTTAACGGTGCATTGAATACACGCCTTTTGATGAGTACCTACGTCCCTTCATCATGAAGTCGCAACGAAGGGTTAAAAGCGTACTAATTAAAATGTTTATTGACTATATTACGGTTTCAGACTCAAAACTCAGCAATTCGATCAAAAAAGTATTAGAAGTGAATATGTTTGATACGTGCTTCTTTTTTGGAGTCTTGTATTGTTTTGGAATCTTGTACCTAATACTCAGTTTTATATACATAACAACATAACTATTAGTGGTTTAAAATGGTTATCGAAAATATGATTACTTGTAGCGGTGTGGTGACTTTTTATTCCTTTATTTCTTTACTAGCTTAATACTCCATTACGACTGTTTTTCGTTTTCACATGATAATTAACATAATAGTCACCATACTAATAAATGTTGTTAATTGCGTCAAAACTGCAAAAGCGTGTTTTTTATGATTTCCTAATTATTTCTAAATGGCATTTATGTAAAAAATTAAATAACGTCTTAACACACTCCAAATTCTAATTAAGGAGTATTTTTGTACATTAGCCACGAAGTTTTGCATTCCAGACTGGATCAAAACATTTTAATATGTCTAAAGCTTCGATTTTTGTATTGTTTCAAAAAACCCGGAATGACGTGAATTGTGTAGCATTTGCGGAACCAGAATTATAGTTTTAAGCAACAAATGAAAATCGTGTCCTCAGATCAGTTGTTTTCATTATTTGAGAAAGAATTCGAATGAGAATATACGTAAAATGTGGAGTAGTTTAGTTGAGCGTATTTTACATATATATTTGTATTATTAGAAATTAATTACTATGGACTGTCACAATTGATTAATAATTATACAAATTGATATTATAGATTTTATCAAGAATGAAATATTAAAGATTTTATTAAATAAGTGCCACAAAAGCATATGTATAAAAATATAAATAAAATAACAGCGATATGAATAAAAAGACACAAATTAATGGTGGGAATAAGTCTCGATTATTGAGTGAGTAAACTAACAACATCACAGACTAGCAGTTATTATATCTCTCTCGGCGGATAAAACTCGTAAAATGCTGTCTGTGAATCAACCGCGCCATTGTTGCCAACAAAAGCTCTGAAATACGCTCCAGGAAACGAACTTCCTTGCCGGAAATTACTCTCTCTATCTGAACTATTGCATAGAAAAACGGAATAATCTACTAGTTTTCGTACATTTTTTGCTTGCTCGATAAAGAGATATTTAAACAATGTAATTTCCATGAGGTCGTCTACGTTTAGATATTTTGAGATTTTCAAAAGCGATACCATATTTCGTATATGAGGGTGTGACAGAAATTGAAACATGTTATCACAACAAGAAATAAAAAGAAATTTTAAAAATTGTAATAATACATAGGTAATATAAGGATTATAAAAAAAAATATTTCGTATTACTAATTCAATTGTATCGAACTTTAACTGAATATTAAAGTAATTTAATTTTTATTATTTCATTTAAAAATTCAGTTATAAATCTAGCCGCTAGAACTAGTGTTTTTAATCTCATGATGGAGATAAACTAGTACTGTTTGTAATCTCATGGCAGACGTGCATTTGCGCGTCATATTTACAAATATTCAATGTGCGTTTTGATTATGAACTTCCAATCTTGCTTTTGACTAACATTTTCTAGTCAAGAACAATATTTGAATGAACTAATGAACAAGCTTTGGAAGAATGAAAGAATAAACAAGTTTTTAGCTAAAAGCATATTCATTTTATATTTAGCCGAGTTTGGGTGGATAGCTTGCTTGCTTTAGTCTTTCAAATTCAAATACGATGCTTTTATTTCGCTGGGTAGGTGCATGGCTTGAAAATTGCGGTATATGTCATCTCGCAACTGTGATGCTTGTATCGATTTCTAGTCTAGTCTAGTCGATCTCTAGAGCTAACAGTAGCTCTTACTAAATTATACTAGATGACCCGTGCGTATACTTCGCATCAATAATGGTCAGTTACGTGATATAATAAAATAGAAATAAGCAAATGTAATTATTTATTGTCTTTAAATATTTTATTCGAATAATAGTAGGAATACTGGTCTTATATTAATATTATATACAGCATTGTATACAATATATTATAGACGATTTTTTACATTTACAGTATATTTTAGACATTTCTTACCGACCAAAAACACCTTAGCGAAATGATATATAAAGAAGTCAAGAGATAAATAAGCTTTTTATAATCTTAATTTTAAAATATAAATATTAAAATTGCAATTGTTTGACGGAAATAAACGAAAACTTATCTGAACTTATTTTTGTCATTAGGGTGAAAAATAATCTTCAAAATGGCATATAAAGCAATAAGTTCGATAATATATCAAGGGAAATGTTTAATACCGACAAAAAACACCTTAGGAAAATAATACATCAATATACCTTTATTTATATTTTTGTACATAAAGCTCACACAATTCTCGTTATCAAAATCGACAAAAATCAAGTTAATATTTAAGTATCTCATTAAAACTTCCTGTTTCATTTTCATTAAAACTCAGAAGCCCTTCATCTTAAATGAAACACCTAGATGTACTAGTTCTAACTCTAAAACTCCACCCACCTTGTTTGTCGTCGGTATTTAGGGGGTGGCTCCGTGCAAAGTTAAACGAAAATAATATGAAAGAGCGATTAAACCGTAATTAAAGTTGGGAAGGTCTCAACTGAGTTGGGAGTCGAGTTAATCCCCGCTGACCCTGCGGAACCCCGTTTAATATTCACCGTCACACTTGAACTTAGTTGAGGATTAGACTGTAATGCGTAATTTAACGGCCATCGGTTCCGGAAGCCTTCGGAAATATGTTTTTGACCTCCATAAATGTTTAGCGTCCCTAACAGGCAGATAGTGCGTCTTGTCGTAAATCTTAATTATATACACTATCATAATATTATAAATAAACTGAATTGCTTCGCAATTTATGATGAAAAGAGTTTTTAAGATATCGTTTTAAAAGGTAACTTTAGATACATGAAAAAATAATAAATAAAATGAACCTATAGGAATACAACAAATTGATTAATTTGATAGGAAAATTATGTAGTTAATTGTTGATAATTACTAATTATTTCATTTTTTAATTTTATCGACAACATTATATTGTAAAATAAGTTATGATTTTATAAGTAATAGTAAAAACCTGACACGTATTTTCTCTTGCAATCTTAATTATATTTCAAAATAAATATTTGCTGTAGCTTTATACAGACCTAAAAATATATGGTTGAATGTTGAACGCATTTTAATCACATTTTAACGTCGAATGTTCTTGAAGTTCTTTTCTTAAATATGTCTTTGTAATATTTAAAAATATTTTTTTATATTTTCTTGTATTACTTCTATTGCTTCCGTGTAGAAATACGATATTAGTGTGTGTGTTTTTGCCCCAACTCCCTTTAGTACCTACGGAATATAGAAATAAATACTGTGTTTCGCTCGTGTTTTTTTTGGTAAATCGTTTTATTTTTGGGAAATATATTTAGATACGAATAATATACTGACGAAATATGGTAATATTTTTCGATCTTATAGACATGATAATAAAATACGAACTGGCTATTTAAATAAAAAATTACGAGTGCAATTAGTTTAATATTTATAGTTTATCAATCAATTACGTGAGTACATGTTTTCATCATTTCATCGTCAGTGTTGCTTAACAACGCGATCTATTGTCAAGTTGTTTTAATGTTGTTGTGTCAGTAAAGTAGTTAGTTACTCCCAATAATAGTTTTTCTCACAAAAGAAGAAATATGACGTATTCTCATAAAAAGAAACTTGGAAAAAAACCTAAGAAACTCGAAAAAAATGATCATGTGGAATGGAACCGGGCTCTGCTGGATACGGGTCCGCCCGATTTTCCAAATGTGCTATTATAATCTCGTTAGAAGTGGCTAAATTTACCTTTGTATTCTAATTCTAATTCATTGCCTGAAAATATGAATAAAATGAGGTGTTTTAAAAATGAAACATAGTAAGATCCATTTATCATCCCTGAAACTACCTGTTTACTAAATTTTAAGTAAATCTCTGCGGCCGTTTTCAATATTCAGAATATATATATACACACAATAATTTATCGTTTAAAGTATTAGAGGTGTAAAAATGCACAGGGAAAGATATCTTACATGCGCAGTGAATACTAAATGGTAAAAACTCCATTAGGTACTGTACAAATATTGTAGACTGTAGACATAAAGAACGAGAAGAATGAAGAACTAAGACATCTTTGTTTATAGTAATTAAATGAAAAGAAAAAGAAAATCGAATGACAGAGGGGAAAAAAGGCACTGATTGACAGTTCTGTCTGTAACTCTTTACGCACAGAAGTTCAAACTCATTACGACACCGTCAAAAATTCAGTACTTTACATTGATACATTACTTAGAAACCAACTACACGACCAGTTAAAAAACTGCACGTCGAACCGCAGCGAAAACTAATTTATTTCTATGTTTTTCGGTCTTTCGTCGTACTTGTCTATATATAATTATTGAACTGATAATTTATCGCTTTGTTAAGTAGAATAAATACACAATTATATTTACCTATTGAATTTGTCTCCCTTTTATATTAGTTAGATTTATTGACAAAATTAGTCATTAACAATTATCATTTTCATTTTTTGTATAACAATTACATCATTTTAAAAAACTTCAAAATCCATCTTTGTAATTTTGCAAATGCCTAAAAATATGCTTCATGAGAGCATTGTTCCAAAACATCAAATAAAGACAGATTAGCAGGAAAACAAGGTCAATTTATTACATACATACGTGCATTTAACGTTTCTTATCAACTTTAAAAAGCCATCATTTTCTGTTTTCCAATATTTGTGGCATGACCACTTTTTGCATCCATCATTAAAATATCGTCTGACAAACGACTAACAGATATACAGAATACGGTATCTTCAAAATAAGTTCTTCAAGGGAATTAAGATGATCGCTTTAACAAAATACTAGCATTAATAGAAAATTGAATGATACGTGTTAATAATAAAAAAAAAAATTTGGTTGCCTGTAAAGTCGGTATACGGGCGAAAGTTTTACGTGACAACGACTTTGAATGGTAAAATCATTTTAATGTGAATATTCATTCGTATAGTAGGAAGAAGGATGAAATAATAGTAACAATTTAAAACATTTATTTATACAAAGAATTATATTTAAAACATTAATTTATACAAAGAATCTCGCACTGAATTTCATATTAACAAAATTTTATTTTACCTTTACACATACATACGTATTTATATACAAATATACATACAATAACTTGCAATACATTTGCAAGCTATGCACTACTCTCTAGTGCTGCGCGCGGCAGACCGATCATAGTTGAGTGGGAGAGAGACGCAAGGCATTCGGCGGGCCTCTCTCTCGTTCGGTGACTCATCGTTACGTTACCGAGCGTTACACTTTTTCATAAGTGACTCCCAGCCGCAACCTAATTTAAGACGTTGTCACGTCAATAGGAACTAAACTTGTCAAGTCACTTAAAGCTTTAAGAATATAGAAAAATCACTTCATGGTGATGAGCCTTTAGTTATAAATAGAGAAATACTAGTTTATACCCACGACTTCATCCGCCTGTACATAGACTAAATTTCTTCATCTTCTAGATCGAACAATCATTCTGTAAATAATGATTTCGCTCCCATCCTGCTTTTGATACTCTCTCTCTCTCACACACACGCACTCACGCACACACACACACAACACCAATACAAAACAAGTGTATGCAAAAATAAACTCCAAAAATATGTTGCAAAGCTCAACGTCAGCGTCTATTGTTGAACGACTTTGAGTAAAATCGACCTATTAATTAAACATTAACTTTTACTATAAAATATACTAGCAACTGTATTAAATTTAATTTTTCTAAAAATTTTACTATGTCGGTAATAGTTCTAAAGTTGTTGGGGTTTGATGCACTGCCGCCTATAAATAAAGGAATTATTTTACATTTTTATTAAATCGGAAACATCCCTTCCTCTAAACTTTTATTAAGGTGCAATGTAATTTATAATGGAGCTTACAATCATAATAGAAAAGCAAGGCCAGCAGTCCTCTTTATGTTTAACGATTTAAATGTTTTAATAACTTCTTTGAAATGACACATTTAAATTCAAAATGAATACTACAGATTAGAATACTTTTCTTTAGTAACGATTTGGTAAGAGTGGGAGATGAGTTGAGAGACAGCAATGTTAGAAAAGAAGTTTTCTAAAGCTTTATGTTCTTACTCAATAGTTTGTAACCTAACATATTTAAAGCCAATAATTCGGCCCTTAATTTTTCTAGTCTCTTTCATTATGATACCCCCCTCCCCCCAAGTCGTTTTGATTACACTCTTGCTTTATTTTTATTTTATTATCGATGTGTTTGCCTTTACCAGCAATGTAAACGCTTTAAAAAATTCGAGTATTTTTTTTTGCATATTTAGCAAAATTCTCTCTATTGTTAAAAGTCCTTTGGTCATACAGTAAATTTATATGCTCGTAATGTAAATTCTCATTGTTGTCACGATTCATTTATTTTAAAATTTCTTGCCTAAAATACGTTAGAATGTTCAGTTTTTATAACATTAAACATTAAAGCTCAATAGAATCATCACGCATTGAATTTCTAAAGTTCTTTGTGTAATATTTTTTCTAAATTGAACTAGGCATTTTTCGTTCACTGTACACAAATTGAGTTTCTTTTTAGTTTTTTATTAAGCGGTACTCATTCAAATTCTTGCAGAATATAAAAGTGAAGTAACAGCTTCCGCTGCTGCGTTTCATCCAGTAAGTGAGAGTTCTGATGGACCATTCCTCCTCCATCAGATCCTTCCGCCTCCATCAAATATTTAATTCCTACCAAAAAAGCTTGCAATGGAAGTGGAAGGCTTAAGATTTAGACCCCTCAGTCTGAAAATAAAAAAAATTGGGTCGTTATTACTTAACAGTGGGATAAATAAAGCCTGATGTGATAGTTAGTATGGAAATTTCGTTGATAACAATCAGTACGGAAATTTATAAGGAAAGTAGTGCATGTATATATTAAATTCATATATGGTAATATTTCCGTTTTTGCGGAGGAGCGTAGGTAGTTTTAAAAATGGTTAATCAATTTTGTATTAACTTAGGCAATAGCTCATATATAACTATTGTAGATAGTTATATATGAAAATTTATGTAAATTTATCTTTGAAAAATCTAGAATTTTATTTTATTTTTTATGCTACATATGTACTCCATGCTCAATCAGTATGAACTAGTGCAAAGTATTTTTAATTTAAATTCTTGGGATTAAGTGTACATATATTTTGTCGCACATTTCTGGGTTACACATTTAAGATAACTCTATTTAAAACTAGTAAAAAAAAAACAATTTTTTGAATTTATAAAGCAAACGTTTTAAATTATACTATATATTGTATAGAATAAAAATGACGAGTTTTGTTTATACATATTTGCTACAATTTAAAAAACTTAGAATTATTCACTAATAATATATATTTACAAATTGACCCATAAATGGGGCTAGTTTCAAGTCAGTTATACCAATATAGTTAACGAGGGAACGCAGAGTCATTAACCCACAGACAGACACCATTATATCAATATAAAAATCACATTTAGATCCATTGAACTCTGAAAATATTTCATCGCTGGGAACAACCCTATACGGGTTATTCAAGAATTGTTGGGTAAATAAAATAATTGTACTTGATAACTGATACTAACACAAATACATCGACATTAAAATAAATGCTTTAATTATCTGAAAGTCCGAGTTATCTCAAAAATAATATCGCAAGTTAGGGTTGTCAGATATCAGTTGTGATACTATATAAATGATTTAATATTGTCATATTTCAATATAAATAATAATTAATAACTTATTTGATTATGGTCAATTTTAACTAGTATTTACACTATTTTAGTAATTCTTTTTGCAAGTCCAATAATTTACAATGTCGTATAATAAATTTTCGCTGTGGAATTTTTCGTTCTTGAATAAATTATAAATAAATAGTTTATTAAACAGCGAAAAAACGAAATTATGTCGTACATTTTGTCCATCGATATTCGGTATACTTTGTCCTGTGACAAATTCATAACTATTTATAGCTGTTTGTAAATAGGAAAGTATTGAAGCTGTAAACATAATAATATGTGGAAAGTTATAAAGGTAGGCTAAATTAATTTGATTGATTTTATATTTTAATTGATATATAAATTCAGAAATGTATAAGAAATAGTGTGCGATTCTGATAATTATAATTGTGGTTAACTGCTCACACGTAATTGACTGTTAAAATAAATTAATTCAAAGAAAATTATGTGGTGAATAAAAAATTACTAAGTTGTATTGGAAATCACAATTCAATTATCTAATTAACGTATGAAGTTTTTTAATTTTTCTTATCTTTTCATAGCTTCAAATATTTGTAGATTAGCAGATATAAAATCCAATTTCCTGTTTGGTGAGTCTATGAATACGCATTAATTTCTTCCGCGTTATAAATCAAATTAGCCATCGAGTGAGCACTTCATGCCGCGAGAGGGAAGTTTGCGGCAACCCTGTTCGAAACACGCCGTCGGCGAAATTCAACAGGGGATCTTTCACTTTGATCTAAAGAAAATTAAGGTTTTTAGAAGGAACAATTACCTTTTTTTTTGTTACGAGGAAATTTATGTGCACTCCGAGAAATATCCATGTGAAAGGAAAAAATTCGCCGACATAACTACGGATTTTATTTTCCCTGTTGCTTTCGTTCCACTGTTTTATTTAGATGACCTGAGAAATCCGCATCGCCCTTTATTTTTGTTCGCAAAGCGGCGGGCGCTGACTTTTTCTTAATTGAAGGACTGCGAAATCGGAGATTCTGCAAGGGAAATAAGAGTTATTTTTCTTGGCGAACGGCAAATTTAATTTTAAGTGAGACCCGCGCTCCGCCGCTCGCCCGTCTCGCCTCGCTTAATTTTTAATAAAGAAGCGATATTGCACGCGTTCTATTGTGATGTTATTTCTATTGTACATTGATATACATAAGAATTTCACACTTTGTTTAGTGGTTGACATAAAATTAGCATTGAAAATATTTACCAAAACATGGAAAATGAAATCTTCTTTAATTATTTATATGAATTGAATGTAAGGATATGTAAAATTTTAATGTATTGAAAATAATAGAAAATATGTAATTTAGTAATAAGGGCCACATGTGGAACATTAAAAAGCGATTTCATACATGAGATGTTGTATGGACGTGGATAGGTTGGGGAACGTGTGTCAGCATCATACTACATGTAGGGACATGATCTCTGTTTATCCCTCTAGGAGATAGACGTGAAGTATATGTTTACAATTTTTTTTTTGTTTTTCTTCATAACAGTAAGTCCAGCTTTCGTCACCTGTAACTATGTCGTATACAGCATTTGAGTCACCAGCGGAAAATCTTTGCATTATTGCGCGGCACCTATTAACGCGACGAAGTTTTTGAGCTTCGGTCAAAGTATGAGGCATCCAGCGAGTACAAAGCTTCCTGGGCGTTAAATGTTCACGAAGGATTTTGTGAACTTGATTCATACACAATGCCTAAATTTGTCCCAATCTGGTAGGTTACTCTCTTGGCAGTGACTATCATGAGACGCAAAGTACTGATGTTGACATTAGTCTTCGCCGTAGAAGGGCGTCCCTCACGCAGATCGTCAATCAGATTAGTGCGACCACGTTTGAACTCGTTAAACCAGTTATAAACAGTGCCAAGGGATGGAGCTACATTATGAAGTGCCAACCGAAATCTGTTATGACTTTCTTGTTGGCTTAAATTGTAACGAAGTTTATAGAAAATAAAAAAAAATCTCGCATTAAATTCATGTTGACGTTACTTTTCTTTTTGCTTCAAATTTGTACAAAGCAATGACAGATGAATGTAATATACATAATAAGGTCGGCAAAAAAATCCATTATTAAAATTCAAATATGGTTTTTATTTTACTGTTTGTAAGCCTCTGTATTTTATGTGTCGCCTGCGTATAACAATATAATAATGACAAATACAAAGTTTGCCGACTGCCAATGTTAAATAGCAGGTTGGAATGGAGTAGCAAAAAGGCATGCCAACATGCTTACAAATCATTTAGCTTATCTCTTAAGCCTGTTCACCTATTTACATTTTGAAACCCTTCAAAATGACTTTATCAAAATAAGAGAAAATTGTTAGTAAAAATCATTAAAAACTTTTAATAACCTTTATTGGTAGTATGCCCTTATTTCATTATCTTACCATAAATTTTCCATATAAATTTATTCGGTCGTTTCAGAATCTATTTTTTAGTTTATACTAAATACATTGTACGTGTATATACACGTATGTATATACATTAATATCGATTTTAAAATTAAGGGACAGACAATTCAGTTTATATAGATAACGCTACATTTTCAATTTTACAAAATTCTTGTCTATAGTCTGCAATTTTCTTTTTCAGCGCCTAGAAATATAACTTAATTCTGTACCTGAAAGTTCAGGAGCAACTTTGTCGTGCCCGTGTACAGGGAGACAAAAGTGGCGAGCTGGCTTCCACAAATTGAATTTCACATTGTGAGAGAATTTCTCTTATAATATTTTAGAGCGATCTTTCTTATTAAATGGGGAACACCCGCGATCCCTAAATTTTTCTTCTTTATTTTCATTCAATATCGTTGAAATGAAACTGATTTGGTTATTTCTGTAAGAATAACAATTGAGTAGGACGCCACCTTAATTTGCACAAAAGGAGCAGTATTTAGGTAAGGCCGTTACTGAAGCGGAATTCATTTTAATTTTTCAGGGTTCGTGAAACACCTAACCCAACTCAAAAATAAGTGTATAAAAACGGGCTAGGTCTGCATAGCGTTTAGATAAAAGTAAAAAATAATTGATATATGAGAATTATGAATCTGGTTATGTCTCAAATCAAAAAAAAAAAAAGTTACATATAAAGATTGTTAAACAAAGATATTAATATTGTCCAACTTTATTATTAATTTGTTTTAGTATTTATATCTTTATTCATACTTTAAAATAGTAGAAGTCGTTCGTTGTCTGTCTATTTGTTAATTTGTTGATGCATCGTATAAAATAGAAAAGCTTGTCTGATGTCTGTCTGTCTCTTAAACTTTCGAAAATTGAAGAGCTTTGAAGGTAGCGTATCATAGGCCGAAAGAAAAGGTCATGATCGGGCGACGGCGGGAGTGAAAACAAAACGACTTGGGGTCGTTCGGTGCGCCCGCGACTAATACCGAACGATTCCGATGCGATTTCGAATCGTACCTAGGAAAACAGAAGACGTTAGCTGGCGAGCGGTCTTTCTAAGCATTGAGTTGTACTGACACAGGATGAACCGCGCTAACCGCAGGCTATGTTTATGATGAGCCATAAAAAATCGGATACGAGGAAGGTAAATGAACAAGGAACGGGGTTGGAGTAGAGAAAAGAGATGAGTTCATAGCGAGGTTAGTGGGAACGTGTGAGAAGTAGGAGTAGAAATGGGGCAGTGAAGAGAGATTATTGCGTTATAGTTAGTTATCCAGATCATAGGAAAACACGACAAAATAAAAACCGCTACAAAATGGCATCTCTTACCAGTTAGTTCTCTTTGAACATTGTATATTTTTAATTACCAAACTCATTGCACATAGTTAGACAAAATAAAGTTCCTCTTCGTATGGTTCGTAATATTATTCCTTTTCATATGTTATTTGTATAAGTCATCAAGTCGTGAAAACACAAATAAAAAAGTTATATTTGAATTAATTATACAAGTAATTAAAACATATTTATTCCAGTTTCTACAACAGGCCCATTACGACTTCAAAAAGTGAGTGAAAGCGATTTAATGATGTTTGTCAAAATTTCATCAATGTCCTTTATTCATTTAATCCAATTCGCCTCGAAACAGTGACAATGAGTATTTATTAAAAAATATTGCGATGAAAATATTAAAAGGAACATGACCTTTGTTTTCCTCTGTAATACTTTTTTTTTCTAGTTTGTTCTTCTATAGGCTAAGCTTTTACATTGAAGCTCACCTAGTAGCTTAAATATTAGGAGCACAAGTGTTGAGAACAATTTATTAGGCATGTAACACGAGAAAGGTCGAAGCAATATTTGTAAAGGTCAAAAACAAAATTTTACGTAGACGCCTCTCGGTGGCGGCGGTCAGACGTTTAATTTAAGGGCTACGTGAGCCTTTTTATACGTTCGTAGAAATAAAAAGAGATATAAGTTTACATACAAAATTTAATAAGGGTCTAGACTTGATAATTTATAAAAGCGAGTAGCAAAAGGTAAACAGTAAATAAGGAATTAACGAAGCGGGTATATTCGCGTTAATATTCTAGATAAACTAATGTGAAATTTATACACCTTTATTTACCTGATTCCTTTAAAGTTGCAACAAAATCAATTAGCAGTTAAACCTAGCACAAAAATATATATGCTGCCCAAAGCGTTCATCAACTTAAGACTACACCGATATTCGTCTGACTCCTCATACAAGGTATTTTTCTGAAAAAATTTATTGTTTTTGTCTTTTCCAAAATTTGCAATCCATCAAATATGGAAAAAGCTTACCTTATCTCACTCTCGACTGTCGTGAGTTTCATTTTTAGTTCGTTTCGGTAAAAATTGTGCTGTGATTTGAGTAAGTATACGCAAGAAATAATTTAAAATGAGGTTGAGAATAGTTTTTTTTTAAGTAAGTTGCCGTAATTAAAGTCATTATACAAATGAGTGTTTAACAGATAAAATACAAAAGTTTAGTAATAGAATTAAATCACTCGGTGGAGTTACAATTTGTGATATGTGTAGATTTTCGTATTTTAAATGCACAGAATCCTAGACGTCGGGTATAAGTCGCGCTTGGCTATTTTCTCTTCTAATAATTTCGTGGTAACAAAAAATGGAATTAAATATGTTGTTTATGAAACAGAGTCTAAATGTGATTATTTTAATATTCAATTTATTCGACGAAATACAATTTCAAATTGAATCAATTACAGTCCTTTGTACTTAAAGCTTTTTTCCGTTTTACATTTAAGTTTCTCAAGATAATGCTTAGATTATAAATATAACATCGAGTTTCGTTACATATTTTTTAGAATAAGCAAAATTAGAATCTTGTCCGTTTGAAAATTCATACCAGTACTCAAGTAGAACATTTAATTTACACAGTATCTAAGCTTAACTGCTCTTAAAACTTCTTTACATGTGTATGTGTGTTTGTTTGCCATAGTCTTAGTTTGTTTGCATTAATTAATATAATTACGCTTAATCTTGTATTGTTCATTGTGTGTATTTTCATATTTAAGCATACGATTTTTATTGAAGATAAACGTATTAGAATAAAAAAAAGTAAACAAAAATTAATAAAGATTTTATATTAAACATGAAGAATATTCAATTTTCGACAGTAAAAATAGAATTTGTCTGTTTTCAAAATGCAGATTGAATCGTTATTCACCTACCATCATCATCCATCATCATCAATACAACATGTAAAGACTCTACGATACTAAACCATGAAATTAAGGTTCGATACTAATTTTTAGACTGCCAAAAGTAAAACAGTTTTTCAAAAAAACACAACTAAATAGCAAATGTCAAAACATCATAACCATCTCAATATAAATAATAACTTAGATCGTCCAAAATCGCAATGATGTTTTCTAGTTGTCCATTACGTCGGCGCCAATTCACCAAAAATTCTGTTCAAAATACCAGTCTGTTACAACGGTACTTATATATTGGACTTTTGTACGTGTACTCACCTCTATTAATCTCCGGCAATTTTCTGCCTAAATGGAGGGTGCGCGTTTAGAATCACTTTTGTGTGTTAAATTCTCTAAAGCTCTCGGGGGTGGCTTTTATCTTGGGATGTGTATTCGCTTCTTTGATCGTAATCAATGAATGCGCTGGATACAGTTAAAATTAATTTCGGTATTATTTAATTCGTTTCACTGTACTTATTTAATTATGTATTTAACTTTCTCGTAAAGTTAAAAGGCTTCTGTCTGATGCAATTTAACATAATCGTGAGATGACGTGATGTATGTGTATGTGTTCGATATATGCATTTGTTTACTTTAGACATTTTCGAGTAGTAAAAGATAAATGTTATTATTAAAAAAATATATTATTATGATTACTAGCGAACTTTGTGTATGTAGGAGTTTCTAATGTATGGCAGAATTATAAAAATTCAAAATTGTACATTTCAGACCGATCATTGGGGTGTTACAGCTTCTTTTTTCCTGTATGGCTTGACATACGGACATTTTCTTTGTTGTAATTGTACTTTGTGGGTTACCCAATCCAAGATATATTTACAATTTAATTTAATGGTATTCACTATGCCAAGGTGTCAAATCTTTTTTTGTAACGCTCTCAGACAATTCTTAAAAATAAGAAACGTATTAAAAATGCCTTTGCACTATCATGACATTGTCCGGATGTGGGCTAACTAAAAAACGTTAAAATTGAAATTCTAGTAACGATTGGAAAAAAATATGTAACAACTTTGGTGCAGGAACAATTAATTACTAGTACTATGATTTACATTGGTATTTATAATTATGTTCAGCTCGCTGAACCGACTAGGCGTAATGTTAAAGTATTTTGTTTTAGATGATTAGTTGAAATACAGATGACTTCATTGATTCAGATATCGAAAATTGATTTATTTAAAAATAGTCACTTGATATACATAACACTAGCAATTGATATACGAACAATATTAAATCCATGTAAATTGATGTACGACAAAAATTTAATAAAACCTGACCAAATTCCCAGCAAGAATACTCTGTACAGTTCTATTCATTCTATATATATATTCGCCTCAAAGTGAAAAACTTCTCATCGGGGATAGACTGTAGGTGTTTTGAAGATAAGATTCTGGAGGACGTATCAAAAGATCTTTCTTATTACTTTAACTTTATAAAATAAGAAATTCCAAAAAACTGGATACATAGCGAGAAATTAACTTCAATAAGACTGTGTAAATTTTATTTTTCATTAATTGCACTAAACCTGTCCCGTATTCTTTTTTTGAGTTTTGACTCTCAACAGATACAGAATCTCAATCACATGTGGCTTTATTTTTAACTTCGCGCTACTTAAACTAAAAATTTCTGGGGAATTCCGATAGATATCATTGTCAGCGTTCGAAGTCTGCATCTGATATCAATTAATAGGATTTTTTGTGAAAAAAGTTCTGATGAATTGGTTCATTGAGATCCGATTCATAATATATAAAAGAGTTCTCGCTGTACTTATCTTCGTGCTCGACAAAGTGTATTTGGATTTATTGTTTAGTTTTTGAGCTGGATAATGCAGAAAATTTTGGGGTTGACCTGGGTAGAATTTTCGATTCAAAATTCCGAAAACCTTTTTGGGATTAAAAACCGATCATTTGTCAAAAATAAAATCTAAACTAGGCCGGCCATCAATTTTGTATCTGAGTGCGGAGATCAAGTTATTGTACCTACACCTTTACTTGATCAGAATTTCTCAAGAAGCAATAGTCATGAAAAACAATAACAAACAATACAGATCACAAACGTGATTGTAATTTTCATGAAACGCAAATTACTTGCCGCCGAGCGTCACCTCCGGGCCGATCTACATATGCGAGTGAACAGTGTTTGAATTTTTAACACCTCTCCACTGTGCCGACTTTTATACCGGCAGAGCCACACAAGATAACGTTTTGTTTCTAAGCTAAAGGTGTTGTTATGTCTTCCGCTTAAGCGGCGGTTTTAGGTTGCTGTTGGATGGTATTACGTACTTGTAAGTACCTAAGCTTGGTTTTATCTCACTGTATTTAATGCGTTAAAGATACCTAGATGTTTTTCCTAGGCACGTGTATTAGATGGACGTATTAAAAAATGTGTATTTTGAAAATGTATACGACAGTGATAAACCAGAATTTCATTTTGTTCCTATAATTTTTCTAAACCGAATAACATAATAATAATTATCTTTATTTTAACTATAGATGACGTGTAAACTAACTCACTAGTTAACTTTAGAGATACAAGTACTTATTTGTATAACGTTTTTATTATCTTCATCTATATATATGTATGGATGTTTGTTTGTTCGTAATCGACTCCTTTGGACTCGATTTTGATCCACTTTGAACGGTCAGATTTCATTTAAATTTTATAGATTTATCAAGAACCGATGGCAATATAATAATTTCATACTTTGAAAAAATAAATTTTGAACAATTTTATTTTCAGCGATTTTGTATGATTTGAAACTGAACATTTGAAAAAAATTTAGTTATTTGAAACATTATAAAATTTAACAATTTCGAAAAACGAAAAAAATATTATAATTAAAAAAATCGAAATTTTGAAATTACTTAAAAAAATACGAATGATATGCACAGGCATTACGGTCTCCGACCCTTCTTTCTTCTCCTCTTATTTTATGCTCGTGACGAACTTCACAGCGGTAAAGTTTCGTACTGTAATAACAATGCGTTATATCAAATGGAAAGGTTACTTAGGGATAAGGATATAAACTTAAATACGTTACCACACGTAAGATATTCTAAAATCAAAGCTCTTGTTTATAAATACTATTGATATCGTTTTGACGCTAAAAATTTAGAAAACAAAAAATAGTTTTAAAAAATTAAAAAACACTTCTATGATAAATCGAACTAAAAATGAAAAGAATTCTTAATACGGGAATAAAATAATGAACAAAAAATATTAGTATTATTGTGAAAAAAGCGTGAGGTGCTCGATTAACCAATTCTGGAAAGTATTCGTTCGATACGATTAGTCCAAAAATGGTACGAAAGATATGGCACAAAGGGCCCATGCTTTTTTTACAACAATACTAATATTTTTCATTCGTTATTTTATTCTTATATTAAGAATTATTTTTCACTTTTTAGTTCTATTTTTATTAGTGTTTTTAATTTTTTTTTAAACTATATTTCATTTAACTTAAGATATACATCATCACTATTAAAGAAAATGAAGTACGAAAATTGAAAATGTTAATATCATTTTTATAAACCAGAAAGCAATATGTAATTACGTCTAAGCATGAGTTCTAAATAAGACTCAAGACGACGAGTCTAAGACTCATTTTTGTAAAAGCTCGTCTCAGACTTAGTCGGTGAAAGTGACGGTCTTTGTCATTCACTTTGTAC
Source organism: Eumeta japonica (assembly GCA_005406025.1). NCBI lineage: Eukaryota > Metazoa > Arthropoda > Insecta > Lepidoptera > Psychidae > Eumeta > Eumeta japonica. The sequence continues at coordinate 163,450 of BGZK01000628.1, read as the reverse complement.
AAGAAGACACAACTAATTTAAATTACTTCACAAGCTAATTTAAAAATTCGATAATAAATTTAGATTTTGGATAGGTCGAAAGGCGAACCTTACAGACAGGGATGACGTGTCCATAAATAATTACGATGAAACTTCATCAGCCCCACCGCTCTGGTGTAAGGTTGCGATTCTAGCTAACGAGGTCGTTAGCAACCGTTATCCTTTAGCCTATAAATTGTTGCCGAACGGCTTATCTGTCGAAATCCGATGTTGTCAGATAGATTGATGAATGATCGGCCCATATATGAATGTGCAAGTTTGTGCGTGCCTGCGTGCGTGTGTGTGTGTGTGTGTGTGTGTTTATTTATTTTTTGTAATTAACAACTGACAAGGTTCTCTGAACTATACACTAGATTTGCGATTGTTGTCATATGGCGTCATACACGCCAGCGAGGGACATTGTACTAAGAACCCTCGGTTCCGAAAGTTCTGCTACAATGATCAGTGATTCGATCTGGCAAAGTCGAAAGGATGTAGTTTGGCGTGCGATAAAAAAAAACGCACATTTAAAATATGCAACGTATAACGTGTTCTGGTACTTTTAGTTTACGTCAAGCCTGAAAATAAGAGGAAGATTGGTCAATTTTTAAGTGAAATCGACCCGACATTATACATAGTGAACATCCAGAAAGTCAATTATAATGGCTCATAAGGAACTTAAAAAAATTGCTGATAAAATTCTGAGAGCTTGCAAAATTGATATTTATCATCGTCCATAATTCATTTCATTCATTCATACTCATCAGACGTAAAAAGTTTAAATGTGAAATAAGGATGTGCAAAAGATGTTCCTTATTTAAAGACATAATAGAGATAATATATTCTTTTTGGGAATTTAATTCTTACTATCCCTTTTTTACTTTTTCTCCGATTTCATAGTCACGATCCATATGTCTGATTTACTCCCTAACATCAGGATCCTTTTTCTAATTATTATTTATATTCTTTTATATTCAATTTTATAAAAAGATTTTTATAATTACACTCATTGCATTTTAATTACTAGTTACTTCTAAATATTATAGGTAGTTGGAAAATTAACATTTTTTAGGATAGTCAGGAAAAATACAATTAAGGTTCAACACAGCAATGAAGTTGAACGACAAGCCTAACAAGAAGACAGGGACCTCAAAGCAGTTGTCGAATAAATTATACCAAAAAAATCTTGGAGTTGGAGTCATGTTACGTATATGAGCAAAAAGCTACTGGGAGGAATGGGACGGTTCATGTCTTGCGAAGATCTATTGTACTATAATATCTTATTATAATATACAATAATATCTTGGATGTGTTTCAAAATGAACTATCCGAAGGGCATATATGGGTTAAGAAAACTTTAATATGGATCCAACAGCACTTGTATTGGGTGGTCTGCGTGAATAAGGTAAATATCTAGTGCAGAAAATGTACAAACTGTGCATTTTTGAAAGTATTCTAGACCAAGAGCAAGAGCAAGGAACAGTTGAAGTTATACAATATAAGTAAGTCATAAGAACTGATATCAGTAGATGTAGTACTTGTGTTTAGTTGTAGCTGGATTATTTTCCGGTAACTAGTAACATAAACAAATACATATTGTCTTCATAAAGTACTTAACAAAGTGGTTGGCAATATTTGTTATACTAAATCAAAATGTAGCAACGGTGGCAGAGAAGTTTATCGACTAGGTCTTTCACCGATTTGAAGTTCTCTTGGAAATTTAGACCGGCCGAAATTTGGATATCCATAAGAAAAGGACGTCGCCATATCATCCACAGTTTAACGGAATAGCGAAGTGATTCAACTGAACTTTGAAACGATATCTTGCAAAAGTATTTGAATTGCATCAGAAGGACTGAAATTGGCACATACCCTAGTTGTCGTTTTCTTGTAGAACCGCAATACAAGAAAATACAAACCAGGTGTCGACTTTCATGATCTTCAGCCGGGAGAAACAGTAGACCTATTTGTCGGTGCTCCGTCACCAATACATAAGTGGTTACAAAGATTTGCATGGCGATCATCTCACTCTTGAAAGTTAATTAGAAGATGAAGACTTGGTAATTGACTGACACTGCAATCAAGCTGTGATAACAGAGAACTGGTGTGATTGTACAACTCTATCCGACGTAAGGGAAAGTCACTAAAATTGCAAACGAATAGAGAGTTCTTTCTTAACATCGAACCTTTGATATTGTTATATTTTTGGAATTTCAAGTAAAACACAACTTAATGTTAAGCCCCATACGAGCAATTCAAACAGAAGAAATCTAAGTCAAATTATATTAAAAATAAATAAATATATGCACATACAAAATAAACTGTCTAACTTAAAGCAATTCATCAAGACAGTCATGTTTCCATTTTATGCGACTCGTACAAGACTTAATCATCAACTTAAAACACCAATCATAGCACACGAAGAACTAAACAAACGTGTATTTCAAGAATATTGAACAACGAAAACGCAAAGTGCGTCTCCAGCTCATGGTTTTACTTGAATTTTTTTATATCGTAGAGCGAACCCGGCCGGTGCTTGACACGGTTAGGGGGATACTTGGCATCATTTATCAGATCCGTGCCTCCGTCCGTCGGAAATCATAGTGTGACGCGGGTCGCACTTACGCGCGTCCCGCCGTTTGGGCCCCGAACGAAGTCGGTTTGCTGTTCCGAAATTGTTTCTTGAGTGGTTTTCTTTTACGTCTCTCCATATTTTGCGTAGAGTTCGGGAAGAATTTGGACTATTTGAATGAAACTGTAACTAGCATTTTTTGGTTTCACACAACACTGCAATTTATATTGTAATTAAAAGAAAATTGTCAATTTTGTGTATTAGTATAATTTAATTTTAATATTTTTTTATGCAATTTTTCGGGTTCAATGAGAATGCGGACCACCAGAGAGAGCAGCATAAGTGGTCACCGCCGTCCGTCCATAGAAACCCGCAACCCGGAGGCATTAATGCGATACTGGCTTTTCCGAAAGAATATGCTGTTTTCTTGTTTATGGTCTCCATATATTTATAATTTTTTTACTCATCTCTTAATTGACTTCGTCTAATTTAAATACATATAACGTGCCATTTTCTTCGATAATTTTGCCATTTTCCATTTTATTTTTCTATAATTTTATCTTTCTTTATCATATTCCATAAACAATAAGCACTTACTTTATTGTTTGTTAAATACACATACTCATCTTCAAGTAATCCTAGTTAGGATGAAAAATGTAATTTATGTAATAACGTAGCGCTTTTGGGCGAGGCTGCGAAGAAGAGGGGTTTTCATCGATGAGGCCATTAATCATATCTTGTCTTTGGCTTAAGTTTTCAATGTCCTAGTAACTGGGTCGGCGCGAGGAATAAGGTAAGTTATTACGACATCGTAAAGTTGGCGAAGTAAAGGCTTCATAGGGCAATCGTGATTTCAGAGTGATTTTAAAAATGAATAGAAGAATAGAGTGTGGCTAATGTAAATAGAAAGTTGTCAACCAAACATTTAACGACAAAACAAATACGTTTAATCCATAATTAATACATTGTTCTTATTGACGTCGTCCGTAGTAACATATTGTTTATTCTTCACACAAAAATCAAACAACTAATTGAGCTCAAAAATGAAACATAGAACGGCTGTACTTTTGGACAAAACATAAATTGCATTAAACACAAATTTATTAGTCTGTTTTTCTTTCACTAAAGAAAGAGGTACTGAATTGATTACCTTAAAATTTTATGCACAGAGTGAATTCACTTTTAGTTAAAATATCTGTATTATGTTTTGATCCGAGTTATATAACTCCGTCAAGGAGAAGACCAAAAATGGCAGTGTGCTCAAGATTGTAAACGGAATGGAAAACGGGCTTGGGTCTGGAAATTGAACCAAGTACAGAACAGGAAGAAATCGTGATCAATTTCAATAGCTAAATTACTATAACAGAATCGGTATCAAAAGACGATCAAAATCGCTAAAGTAATCAATGCTAATATATAAAGCTGAAGAGTAGTTTATTTGTTTGAACGCAGTAATCTCTGGAAATGCCAGTTGGATTTGAAAAAGTCTACTATTTGATAGCCTCATTCACAAGGAAGTTGTCTGAATAGTTTGTCTTTTTGTTAGTTTGTATGAACCGTTGGAACGCGTTAACTTTTGGAACTGACAATCAAATTTTAGAACTTTAGTTTTGTATTTCATTGCCTATTTATTGTAAGTTTTTTAGACTACTTACAATCTTCCGGAGTCCAGTTAGACAACTTGTAATCGTAATGTTGGCACTAGGCTACGATATTTAAGAGCATAGCTATCGTGGTTTTTATCATGGAAGTCGACAGAAACTGCCGCTTTGATAAACATCCTTGCGTAAACTGGCTACACCGTCTCATTAATAAAATAAATAACGTACGAAACAAATCGGCCTTATACAGTTCTACATAAAATGTCACGAGATATGTGCGACATATTTCATATGTCTATTATACATTATTTAATCAAAAAACGTCACTTTTATATAATAGAAATATTTGTTTCGCTAAGAAATGTTCAGGTTGATGCCACTATGCTCACACTTTGATAAATGATGTTATAGGCGAATACTTTTGAAATGTAGAAGATAGCATCATCACGGTTGAGAACTTTATCGACCGATATCGACGCGAATGGAGCCGCGCGTATTTTATGTACATTTAAAACAGAACAATACATCGGGACCAGAATTAAAATCAAAAGCGGAGCTGGGACTGAAATCAAAAGAAGGAACAACATCGGGATCATGGTTGACACAGAGATCGATCCATATAAAAGATAAAAGAATTAATTCGATGTCCATACGGTCAGAGCCGTAGGCGAAAGCTAGTATATGCATAAGAGCATGTGTGATCAATGAAACATTTTGCAGTACATAAATCATACTAAACATTTGCACATACATTTATATACAAAATATTGTACGTAAGTGAAATAGCAGCTTTCTCTGTTGAGTTTCATCCAATGAGTAAAAGTTACGGTGGCCCTCTCCTCTTCATCCCCATCCATCATTCCGATCCCTTGTACATTAGATATCCTATTCCCGCCCAAGAAATTATAAACGCACAGCAACTGTAAGATATTTAGTATGTTCAATGTTTCATATATTAATTCCTATATAATATGCACGTATGCGTGTGCTTGCGGCTGTGCATACCTACTTAGGACACTTAGAAGCTCATTTAAGAAAACGTAATAATATAAAAAAAAGTGTACAACCTATCGAAATTAAATCGTAGGGTGTATTGATACTAAATACAACATAATTAAAATATTTATAAGATTTTACCCGCTTCTGCATAACCGTAAGATTGTAGCGTAAGTAGGAATTCAATGATTATGGAATCAGTAGATTAGTGAATGTCATTCGAGTTACAATAAAAACCAAAGGTTTTTAACATAGTTTAGACTCAATTACACAATGCTAGGGATGTCCTAACGAAAACAATACGTATTAGACATACAATAATATAATGCCGTGTATTCGGACGCTTTCGTAAAAGCTTTTCTTTTCTTATTCCTTCTGATACTTCACCGTTACATTGAACGCTGATATTGTATTAAAAATAGCGAAGTTCTATTCCATCCAGCTACTTTCGAAAGCCACATGTGCAGTGGCACGGATGCACACCGGAAATTGCGAGCTAATGCAACGTCAAAGGATGCAGTTTCATACACCTATTGAAGTAAAAAGGCGAAGGTTTTGTAACAAAAGAGTTTTATGATGCGAAATATAGTTGCACGAAATGGTATATTATTAACTGTTGGGGTGTATGATCCAGAAAAGAATTATAACATTGTGGAAATATCATTCTTTATTTATAATTCTTTTAAGAATCGAAGTGCACATTTGTTATTTAACTCTAATTTAATGTAGTATCAGTTTGTTTTCTTTCATTCGAAGTAAAATTAAAAAGTGTTGGACCGGATTCAAATTTATTTCATTATTGTATAGCTACAGTATTTGGGGTAATGGTTGGTTATGACAGGAGTTGCAATCTAGATCAGAATCAGAAAAGCGTTTTCGACAGAAATCCGCATATGTACGTCTATGTGACCAAAATAACATTTTTTCAATTTATGTAATTTAATTTAATTAATTTGTACGTAATTATGCCAATAACCGTGACACGCGTGGCCGAGCTAAATATTATTACGAAAAAATCTTTTGAAAGTTTATGCTGATCGTATCATACCGCTTTTCAGGGCCTTTCTACCAGCAATCCTAACAACGCATCTCTTGCATAACAATTAAAATAAAATTCCAAGTAACCGTAACAAGTGGTCCTGTTTTCTTGCATTATTACGTCACAAAAGTTGTTAAAAATCTATAGCAAAATTGTATCGACAAAACAAAAAAAGACGTTCTTAAATTTTTAGCGGAATAACGACATGAAGTAATTTCCATTTTTTGCCGCAGAGGAATGAATGGAAAGCAGCTATTCCAACCGAAATCCAATAACATCTATAAAGGAAACCGGATTACTTCGATTCAATCATTCAATCAGCGGGGGCTATTTTAAAAAAGGGGATAGCAACAAAATCGTTCTGCATGTGCTCCGTCGTCGAGAACGAGAGCTTTTTTATTGTGAATCCCATATCTGCGAGCGCCAGACAAACGAAATCGCTTGTATATCGATGCCACGGAATTTGATGCGATTGTAGCGAACCGCCTTACTCATATTGGTTCTGCGATTTAGCCATTTGTGTGGTGATCCTGTGGAATGTATCGACATTGTTATTTCTTGAAAGATTCAATTTAAAATTGGTTCGCACATCAAGAGTTCCGTTCAATGTAATCTAAACATATATTGTAACAAATTGTAAGCAATGCACAATAAACTCGTTTCGAATCGTCGGCTGCTCTTTGATATACAGCCCGCTTGACTCGTAAGCTTTGCGAAAAGACGTAACTTCTTGGTTCATGCTCTGTCGCATGTACTACCGGAAATGTTCTGAAGAACTTATTTATTCAATCTTATTCCTGTTGTTGGATTCTGTCATCGTTTCATTTAACGGAATTACCATGATCCGTCTCTACCACCGCCCCATCACCGTATGCTTCGTATACGTTCTGCCTCATCAAAACTTCCAAGCGATCTTATTATCAGCAGTGTTCCCAATCAACTACGGGAAAGGGGTCTTCAAAGAAAAAGCCTTTTTTGTTCTAAAAGGCCGGCAACGCAGTAGTGGCTTCTTTGGGGTTGCGGGTATCCATGGGTGGATACTGCCCACTAGCTTCTATACTTATTTTTTCCTTAAAAAAATATGAAAAACAGTTAGCTCTGAAGGTCAACACAAAAATTTCCTGTTATTATATTTGTTTTTGAGCTCCTCGAATTTAAAACTATATTTGCTTATAAGCTTTCGAGTTTATCGTGCTCAAAGAATCCAAAGACATTTGATCCTGCGGTTGTCTTTGAAACTGCTTGCTACTTTCAAAATCAAAAATATAGCTAGCTGTAAATTATTCAGATCTTAGAGCTAAAAGAACTGTTTTGGTGCTTTTTAGAACTTACAGAAATTTGAAAAATGGTTGACCCTGCAGTTCATCCCTAACATTTCCCCCTATGATATTTATCGACGTATCTCTCAGCTCCTTGAGTTCTCGAGAAAATGGAATTAGAAAAAGTGACTGAACAAATTGTTTTGTTCTAAAAATCAGAATTTGTTTGCTTATGTTATGTGTTAAACATGTTAGACTTACGAAGAAATTATTATTATTCTTGTAGAAATAGAGTCAGTGCTCAACTCTAGACCGCTCTATTCGTTGAGCTCTGATCCTTCAGAGGCCTGTGCGCTCACGCCGTCCCTACAAACCAGAGATAAATGGAACACTACGTCACATCCTGTATCAGTGAGAACTGTAGTCTTGATTAAAACGAATAATTTACCACCGTTGTAGTGGCCTATAAGTGTGATTACTAGGGTATATCATGGAAGGGATGGTATTATACGTGTAGCTTAGGTGAAAAGTAAGAGCGGTACGTATGACAGACCTGCTGTAAAGCTTTGTCCGCTACCTACGTAGTAATTTTTATCATTAGTTTAGCAAAGATTTGTTAGGTAGCATAAGAAGCTAGAATCAGTTTTATTATTTATTTATTTGTAAGTTTAATGCATTATAGCCTAAATCATATCTTGTTATTTATTTTTTTTTGATACTCTTTATTTCAATATTTAACTTTATTACCGTATAATTGTATTTTTTCGTGTATATTTTTTTTGAAGAAATCTCTTCATGGCCAAGGGATTGTTACCGCCACTTTCAAATAGGTATGTACTATTTCCTTTTCTTCCATCCTTTTTTCACGATTACGTCGAAGATTCGCCGTCTCCTTCAACCCGAACCGTGGATTTTAAAAGTAACGGCCGATACCATTCGATCTTTTTTCACGAGAAGGAAAAAGTACCGTCATCACCGCTATGTGATACCGCGCCGCAATAATTTAATTTAATCGACAAAATTGTGCCTGTTTCGCCAGCGGTTCGCGCGCGCGCCTGTGTGCGTGTGATTGTTATTAAACATTGATCTTTGTTGCGTATAAGTGTTGTACGTCGTAAAGACAGAAGGAGTTCCTGGCAGACCAGGCAGAAGAAAGGACTTGGAGAGCAACGAAAGCTATGCGATTGCAGAGACAATGTTACAATTCACAATTCCTATCCGCGAGCTGTCTCACACTTACACATTCATTTTACAAGCTTATCGAATATTTAAGGTTCTTTAAAGGGGTGTGACCCACGACGACTGTTTGGTGAAAAGAGCTGGTTAGATTTTGATATCAATCGAGAAAGTAGTCTAAATGTTACTTCAAAAAATATTATTTTGAATGCTTACTTTTTGTGATTTGTCAAAATCTACTGAGTGGAATTAGATCAACGTTTCAGGGAGTTTAAGTTGAGTGAACTATTTACGAATGCAATCTACATTTGAATTGCTTGATTCGTTTAAAAGTCCTGAGAGGTTTACACACGTAGGCGTGTGAAGTGCGTGAGATATTTGTGCGTTGTTCGCACGAACGCGCGCATACACACACTCACACACACAGACACACACCGAAAATGATCGAAATAGATTCACAGAACTCTAAAATGTCAAGATCTAATGAAAACTCAACTTTAGAAAACCGCATTGAAAACAATAGCTTCCCAATTTAATGAAAATTTTTCATTGATAGGGTAATGTGTGCGCTTTTTAATTAGGTCCTAGTTGAAATTTAAAACTTACCACTTAATGAATTTAAAACTATCATTGAAAAATAAGTACAGTAAGGGCCATAATGCCGTATCTGAATACATCAACGAAAAAAACCCAGAGATTGAACTGCTCGGCTATTAGGTAGTTTCATGTAATTTTCATTCAAATGTCGGACTAATCTGTCCTGCATCTTTAAACAAAAAAGAGTAACATATGAGTTTTTTGTCCATTCTTCTGAACGTGAATCCGCATTTGGAAAGGTTGGTAATATTAATGTCCTAGGAATACAACATTTGATATAGATCATACATAATATCAGTGTGTCACAAGCGAACAATTAATCTAACTAGGTTTCACCCGTGTAAAATCTTGTTTTTTAGGTATGAACTTTCATGAGCATAATCAATAACCGTTGTGACAATTATTGTGGAAAAATTGGCAATGATACCTATACATACTCACTATAGCTGCTCGTTATTAGAACGTCTGTCTGTTGTGACAAAACAGCGATTTCAAAGCATGTCAGAGTATATATGTTTATGTTTTAACGTTTTTCAAATTTCATATTTTGCTTATTAAGTACTTTTTTGAATAACACAAATATCGTAATAAAAATAATACAGTAATTGTAAAAAAAAAATCATAAATATTATTTACTTTCTGTTGCAGATAACACGTTTCTTTTTTTATGAAAATGTTATCATACAGAACACATGACATTTATAGTTTCCTTAAAGGCAGTAACAATAAAACGCTATTGTTTGGTAGCTTTTTCTGTCTTAAGACTATCCTATCCTAAGAATAAGAGAATCCTATGACACCTTCCTCTTTCAAAAACAATCCAATTTTTTTTGGGAGTTGAAAAGTTGACTAAAACATTAAATCCAGCTACAGGTCAAGCAACGTAAGAAAATAATACTAGATAATGTATTTTCAATAATTTCAGGTTAGACAATGTGTACGTAACATATATAGAAGAAGAACTTAATTATTGTCTAAAATCTCTTTCTACCATCTAGACAATTATTGTTACCGCCGTTTGTGGTTAACGACTCTGACGTAACGTTCCGTGTCATGAAATCTTAGAATCGCAGGTAATAATGTTTAACTGCTTCTGAAAGTACCCCACAGTTCTTAGGTTAGTCGGTTAAATAGGTAGCCGGACCTACGGCAGACTAACTTGTATTTTCGTCTTGTGTTTGCTATATATGCATAACATCGCCGTAACTAGTAAATAGAAAGAAACTTTTGTCTTCGTAAACTGCCTCCAATGGATAGACCACCCGTAGGCATCCCAAAGAAGCGGGCCAATCAGGCGATTTATGAGCTAGAAGCTCGAATATCTCTTAGGACCGAGTTTAGAGAAATTCTCTTTTTATATACGGAAGTCTAATAGATATTTAAAAATGGAAAATATAGTTATCGACAAACCCAATCTTAGAAACAGTTATTAAAGAAATAATAATCGGCCAGAGTGATGTCTATAGCCCTAATAGTATAGCTCGAATTGTGTCATTCTGTACCCTTAAGTCTCTTGCTCGCCCTTATTGAGGGAAAACTGCCTTCAGAACGAGTGGTATTTTTATAAAACAAAATTAGGTATATAAAATGTTATGCTATAGCTCATTACAAAGTAAAGATATTTAAAAATTGTATGATTTGATTCAATATTTTCTCATGCATTTATCATGAATTGTTCTAACAGCGCTAGCCGCTGAGTGGTCGGTGTGCACTAGGAGATACTAAGTTCAAATCGTGAATCAGGGTTTCATGTCAAACTTAAATAACACATAATTTGATTTCAATTTAAAAGGGAGATACAAAACTGCTTTAAGGGTTATTTTAGAAAAATATACAAAGTACCGTTAAATTACAGATTAACTTTAATCTATAAATCAATTATAGAAATAAAAAATCAAAGCTTCATTCAGTTTTTTAATAGAGAAAAAAATCTTTTAAGGCTATTAAAATAAGATTAGGCATTTGATCATCATACAAACAGATCTGAACAATATATTATCGATTTACAGCTGTATTACATAATGGGAATTTTAGAATTTCAATGTTTAAAACGTTAAATTTTATATAATGCCCAGATATACATGTAATAATTTAAAAAATGATATTTCTCATATTATTTTAAATTAATTATGTATTTAAAATCAGTATTCATAATAATTAATTTCATCCATAACCTTAGTGTTATAAATAAAAAGTTTCGAAGGTAAATATATATTATTTTATAGTTCAACAAGGTAAGTTTTTGTGAAAAATTGGGTGCGTGTACTTATATACCCGCGTGAGAAGTTATACTTCTTCGGCATCATTAAAAACGAGATCAAACTCAATGGGGTTGCGTTGTTTAAGTTTCTATGGCCACCTCCAGCTCCATCATCAGACCCTGGTTACCATATAGTATCAAAGTACTCGTCAACACGAATCAAACGAGCCCAAACTCGATAGGGTTGCGTCGTTTAATTACGGAGTTCCTATGGCCACATTCCAATTCCATCATCAGACCCTGGTTACCATATAGTATCGAATTCGATATTCATTCGAATGTAGAATTCGAATTCAAAGCGGACAGCTTCAACATGTTAATTTTTCACTGTCACACAATTTTGTGTTATACAATCTTAAAATTTCACTGTCGTCATTTTTTCATAATGCACCTAAAGAAGTATAAATTCAAAAATATTTTAGTATACTCATGTTGAACGTTAAACTTTTTTGTATACAGTTTTTTATTAAACGTACTTAAATGATACCTTGTATAATAACTATAAAATGCAATGTTTCGGACATGCTTATTGAGTCAATGTTCCAATATTAAGGCCGTAAATGGTAAAACATTTTGAACATCAAATATTGAGCTAATGTATTTTCTTGTGAAACTAACTCGAGAAACTGGGGCTTCCTCCGGATGAATACCAAATTGGAGCTCATGGTTTACATTAACTTTGGCGACTGATGTGCGTACACTATAGGCGACTTGTCTTAACTAGCTACTCTTTTATTGATATCCTTGCATGATGTTTGATTGATGATATCAATATTAGCATAATTTTTAAGAATCTGCAGTCACAAACGGCAAATATATATCACAATTTTGCCATATCCGTCCCACTGTCCGACTGACGAGGTATCGTTAGTCTGTTTTTGTGGTACGGCTATTCAGCTTCTTTATTTCTATAGGTATTATTGGCCACTGAAACGAAATTGAGTACACAGATATTTTGCACGTCAAAACCAAAAATATGTAGTTTCCGAGTGTATTCTCTCTGATCACTCTCCCGGGCGGCGAAAAGCAGACGCGTAAAACAAATTAGCCCTAATTGAATGAGGTAACATATAACACTCCTAATTTCACTGCTTAATTACTTCGTTCCTTCTTTGTATTGTACTTTGCCATCACTTGTATGTAGGCGAAGCGTGTTTGGAGTACTCAATTTATTTATTACGAAGCGATGGAAAGCTCAGTGTCTATGATCGTCACTTCGGACTCAGATAATGCCGGGTTGGATTCAGAGCACCGGCGGATCGACCAACGAGTTTTATATGAAATCAAATTAGAGACCGCCCGCTCCGTGCCTCGGAGAGCACATTAAGACGTCGGCTCCGGACATTGTCATCGGAGTGGTGACTAATAGTCGTCAGCAGTCCCCGACCCGCACAGGGGCAGCTTAACGGGCTTTTCTGTTCAAGCCTTCGATCTGAAATGAGAAAAAACCGGGTAAGTGCGAATAGGAGTCGCGCCCTGACGGCGCCGTCTGAAATTAATTATGGGTGTGTATTTCATCAATCAGAATTCTCGATTATTTTTGTATGTTTTCTATACTGTTACTGGCAAGATGTCGTCTCATGAATTTTGAAATCTTTGCTTCTTTTCGGTTTCTCTTAAAAACATACAAATTTTTGAATATTTTTAGTTTTTAGAGCACAAAATTATAAAACGTTCTCCCATATATTGGTGTACATTGCGATCCACATCAATTGAAAATGTAAGTTTTGTATTCATAAAAAATATTTTTTGTATGATATAATTATAAATATCGATTTTCGGATTTTTTTTCTTTACTTGTACTGTGAAATCTTTGTGCTTACCAGCATCGTGATTCTAGATTAATAGAAAATACTATAAGGGTTTCAATTCATTTGCGAGTTTCAAAATTTAAGGCTTAAATGGCCTTATTTTTTTTTATTAAGTTGACTTAGAAGTTTGGTTTTTTTCCGTTTCCTTGAGACCGCAGACATACTTAATACCTCGACGCGACTCTGAAAAAAGGGTCTTGAAATACAGATGGATGATGAAGCGATTCTATAAGGGTTCCCTTACAAGGTGCGGAACTCTACAAATGGAAGGTAGTGCCTTGACAGGGTGACTAACCTTGCACAACAGCAAGTCGATTTATCATTATGTTCTGTTTCGTCCTCGTGAATACATAGTAAATTCTTTCAGTTTTTATATCAATAGCATCCCCCACGTGGACTAAGCTGAATACAGCGTTACTAATGCATCTTTGCCAAAAAATGGCAATTTTTTTGTGCAATGTTCATACCTAATTTTTTAGTAATTTTTACGTTGGCGTATATAAAAATACAAACGTTTTTGTTCGTCCATATCGCGAATGTAGCCGTGAGTGGAATTATTAACTTTGAACCTACTTCACAAATGATAACTTTTTAAGTGTAATTTTCATGTGTAAATCGTTAATATTTAATTTTTACTTTAACACATTTGTGAAACTAAATTTAGACATGTGTGATAAGTATAAACGATAATAAATATAATAATTTCTCAATTAATCTCTCAAAAATCAATCTCTCAATGTATGTTGAAAAGAAAGACGTTGTTGTTTTTCTACGAGATAAAACCAGAACAAGAAAATTCGTAAAAAATCAAAGCAACAGACCTAGCCCACGAATTTAACAAAACAAAGCGGCAATTGATATGCGACTATTGTAAATTATGGCCATCAGTCAAGCAACTTTGTCAAGTGGCCATTAAAATTTTAATAAACTGGAATCAAAAAAAGAATCAACTTAACCGACACAGCTTACAAAATAATGAAGTTGAAGTGACAATCGGTAAGCCACAGCGCTCGTAGAAGCTACGAATAATAAGCGACCTTGCTCATGTTCTTGAGTGGTGACCACCGAATGGGTTTCGTAGCATGGACTGGTGGATAAGTAAAAGATGGCGCACTCGTCTAGCGAGCGCGGACTTTGATCTGCGTCAGAATTATGCTAACGGCCACTGAGCGCCGACGTCGAATCGTTTGTTTACCCTGTCTTGAAATCTTTCAATTAGGTTCGGATCTTTCTATAATCTGAAAAGGACAACGAAACCAAAAAGCACCACAGGATGATACGTCATGGAAATCGAAGGTGGAAGCTTATGCCTAGGCATTCGGTGGAAGAAACAACGATGAAGAAGAAAAAATAGTTTTCAGCCATGTAGATAAAGGCTTAAGTAATAAGATTCGCACAAAAATGGGGCTGGTAACATATGTTTAAAGATTGACGCAAAGGAAAAATCTGTCTTTCAACTAAATGATCTGAAGATTTTAGTAGTACAACGACAGTAGAGAATCCTGTCATATCTAAAATTAAATCTATACATTACGCGAAAAAAACGCCCGTTATATAATTAAAATTCGTTAATAATTTTTTCTTACTTTATCGATTATGGGTGAATTTTTTTTTTAATTATATTCCATTGGCTCCCTCGACGCGAAATTTTACCAATTCGGCGAGATATAATGCCCCGAATCGACACAGGAGAGCTTTATTTACACGCGCGTCTGCGGTTAGCCTGTTTTATCGATAATTCATCGTGTATACCTTTGGGCTTTAATTTTGATAAATTCGACCCTTTGAGGGTTAATTTACGAGCCAAATGTTATGTATTGTAGAAGTACCTGTCAATTTATCGATTGTTTCATTTCGTACTTTGAACACATATAAAACTTTTTTTTA
Organism: Eumeta japonica; assembly: GCA_005406025.1. Classification (NCBI taxonomy): domain Eukaryota; kingdom Metazoa; phylum Arthropoda; class Insecta; order Lepidoptera; family Psychidae; genus Eumeta; species Eumeta japonica. The sequence goes on along the minus strand of BGZK01000628.1, from coordinate 148,234 downwards.
TTTATTCTAATTTATGCTAAAACGCTAAATGTTATTCAACCGAAACTGGAGAGCCTGTATGAGACTTTTGATAGATGTCAGTGAAGCAAGAGAAGTCTGCAAAGATCGTATCATACGGGGATTTGTGATTTCTGCCTATCCTTCTGAGAAATATGTCAGTTTAAGGATAAATGAAAGATTTTATATACTTATTTAAAACTAATCATCAATTGGAGTTTTCAGAATGTTAATATATTCGTGTTTTATGAGTGATCTGTAAAACTTGATGTAGGTATAAATTAAACAATATCAACTATGCATATGAGTCAAATTTTTGGATATATTTCTTATAATTTTTATTTTTTTCCAATACAAGGTTCTAAGAATGGGTGTTGAGAATTAGAGAACAATCACAAAATAATCATAAAAACTTGTTAAGTCAAAAGTAAAAAACGAATATTTATTTTATACATAAAAGTATTATTCAACATTTTATTTACCAAGGAAATCATACAAAATGAAAGTAGTTCTACAAGCATAGTTGTCATGTAAAAAGGCAATATAATGTTGTATTCTAAGTTATGAATTTTATGAGTTACATAAAAAGCATTTTTAACTTAACGACAATTTATTAAATATAGTAAAAAAATATGTTTTATACATGTTAAACTAAAAAAAATTCATTTTAAATAATAAAATTTAATGACAAGTGCGCTTTGTGAACAATTTTAAGATATTCAAGGTTAAAATTAATCATAATCATAAATGCACTTAGAGCTTCTATCTTTGGCTTTTATCTATTAAATGTTGTAAGCATATCAAATTGTGGTTACTTGCATTATACGTTTTAATTATGGAATAGATAAACAAATTGGATATTTTACAAATAAAAAGTAATCACTGTTAAACATTATAATTATCTTGCTAGCATATTCCGAAAAGAATCATTAAACCCTTCCATCAAACGATTTAGCTTCAAAAGTGTTTCTCTTAACGACAATATATTAAAGTTTCACAGATTGCTGCACAAACTTAGTAACCGGAAGGCTAAGTCGCGCACTTAGGCGGGGCCGCAAACTTTGACGAATTTTAAACTTCGTCCATCAAGTTAACGCAAGTTGAGAAATAAAGCAGTATCTGCCAAAAGAATCGTTAATCCGTGTTTTGGGGAGTAATTTGACTATATCGGCATATGAAAGTACGTAAAAGGAAACTTGATTCAGTTTGAAAATTATTCATGTTTCACTTAGCTTGGTAGCTGAATAATCGAGATATATGAATAGCTTTTATTCATATAAAGAAAATATTTTTTTCTTTGATGCCTTATTAGGGAATACGAGATGACGCTGTGGCTACATAAAATTTTGATTTTTCAGCACGGATTGTATGGCACCATGGAATATATGAGCAAGTTTTTTCAAATTGTGAAAAGTGTAAATGGATATTAGACATTATACTATTACACTTAAAATGACATTAATAAGTAGACTTGAAGAAGGTTATAGGATAATAAGTATTTTAAATTATTGGAGAACACTTTGTGCTTTTAGTCTCGGTTTATTTATAAGAGAGTGACTATCCTCGAACAGATGGTGCAAGTTTAATGTTGTAAGTGGTTCACTTTTGTAAATAATAAATTACACTTATAAAAAAATAATGAAATAGTTTAATTGCCTTGGTTTTAAATATATACTGACAGTTAGTTTTTCTTTGGTGATCAGCAATTTAACAGAGGAAGTGCGTCTACTCAAAAGTGTATACTTTCCATTCTACCTCAGTTTTTGAATCCAGATTTTGGTGTCGATTACAATATTGAGTAAAGTGTAAAATTGTATCTTAGAACTATATAAGAATTTGCAAAAAAAAAATATTTAGGCAATGCCGCCTATACCATAAGTTATTTAATGCCATCTCGAAATTCTATGAAAATGCATAAAATAATAAAGCAACATTTGGAATTTTTTGAAAACTTGAAAATAAAACTTTTATAAAATTAATAATTACCATCAAAATTGCTAGAATTTGTTTACGTCATTTTCCCTCCTTTTAAAAGGGGGGATCCCTTTAAAATTATAGTTCGTCTCTCATAGACAAAAGATAGTTGACAGACTCGGGGCTGGGGGACATGCGCGAGAGGTCAAATAGACTCGCTTGCCGGCGCATCGGAGGTACTTAGCTCACGCACGGGTGAGTGAAAGTTAAATGAAAAGGGCGAGTCAGTGCCGGACTATTCCTCAGGTTTGTCCCGGCGCGTACAGAATTGCTCACTTAAAGTAACTAGGAATTTAAGAAGATAAGTGTAAAATATTTTCTTTACTATTGTTCAATTTTTTAGTTTCAGACGACAGCCAAATCAAAAATGGGATAGGATCAGTGAGAAAAAGTGAGGAATGGCGATTACAACTGGCGAGAGAGATGGGGATTACACTCCCAACGCTAATAAAATATAGTTTAAACAAAAAAAATATCCGTAATCGGCAAAAGTAAGAAAAAATTATGAACGAATTTTAGCGATGGACCGGCTATTTTTTGCGTATATTGTAGATATAATTTTGGGGATGGCTCGATTGGTTACTGTAATTGTACTACGAAAACCTCTAAATGACTTAGTTGAAAAACCGATTCGCCTTTTGTGTGAATTTTTTAAAATGTGTTATCAACTCCACTTTTGTGTGAATCGAGTTATTTAAGCATATATCGGGCTTTGTAATTGACAGTAAAATCAATATATGAATCAAAAGCGAAACTGAAATTATGGTGGTATGATCATGAAAGAATTACATGTGATATGTATTCTGTGATCAGGCGGGTAAAGCCATGGGCATAAGTTAATTCACACGTAAATTAAAAAAGTAAATATATGACTAAAATTTATGAAATATTAACTAAACTTATTCTGATAGCAATAACATAATAACATATAAGCATCTTTCGATTTTTTATTACAGATATATTTCATTAAAATGTAAGAGTTTAATGAAATAGTACGTCAATCGCTTTCATATTTCAGAATAACATGATTTTCTACCTTTCAGGCTTTATGTATGTTGATAAATAATATGTGTCTTCAATTATTTTCTCATCTAAGTATAAAAGCTGTGTTAACTACACGTGAAGCATTTTCTCACATTATACCAATACCGCAGAAGATTCGGTAAAATGTACTGCGTCTAGTTACCGATTTTTCTCCAAATCGAGTCGGTGAATATTTTGTACGGCGTCGAGCCAGCAAGAAGACGTCGCGAACGAATCCCACTTTAGCAAATATATTGTTCCTTAAACGTTTTATCATCCCATAAAACGGCCGAGCTCCATTAAACTGAGTGCCGTGAATATCAACGCGTTGACATCGCGTCTACAAAAAAGTGCCCCGCCCTCGTTTTATGTCTGTTTTAACGTCCCACGTTTTCTCAGGTTGGGGTTGCGCATACACAGGCCTGTTTGTCGGACTCGATCGCGATGAGCTTGTGTTTGATATCGGGGACGATATTCGAAATTCTTAAGAAAATATGGTTATATGTAAGGCATAAATGTTATCACAAATTAAAATTCTCTTTTACCTTATATACTCAACTTTTGTGTACGATGTCGTTTTGGAAATATAGTTTTTGAATTTTAGTATTTTTATTGTATTTATTGTATTGTATTGTATGTGGGTATTGTTATAGGTTAGTGAAAAGTTTTCAAATATAGTATGCATTTGTCTACTTAACGCTAGTTTATCATTCAAAAACGGTTCATTGGTTTTTGATTAAATCTTAACTCCTAGGTACGTAACAAGTCTACTTATAACTGAAAATTCATAGATCTCGTGCTCTATGTAACTTTCAGGTACATTAAAAATGCACTCAATAACAAAATAAATGAAATAAAAGGAATAAAAGTTTACTTTTAAGAGAAAAACCAAAAAATTATAGAACCCATTCTCTCCGTTTATCCTGATAAAGTCTGAGAATAAACCATATTGATACTAAAATATAACATTTGAGTATGAAAGTGTGGGGTGCTTAAGAAACAAAATCGTTTGTCTTCCTATTTTTGAGGATGAGCGCCCAACGCTTTCATACTTAAATATTATACAAACATGGAAAACAGGTTCTTATAGTATTTTTCCCTGTTTAGTACAATACTACATATTTACAAGAACGTGTTTTTTTTAATAAGTTATTTTCATTTTCAGTCAAATATAAAAAAAGAGGTACTTTTTTTTGTGATTCGGATGATGGACCAAACCCTTCGCAGTAGTCTGTTAGAAGGGCTAGATTACTCACAACAAAGTTACGTCCGCTTCCCCGAGATGAGAATCACGACACGATATTTTTAACTACGTGTATAACATTTAGCTTTCAGCTCACTTCTCACCTTGAGTTGGGTGGGAACACAGGATTATAATATTCAGGCTACAAACCGCCTTCAGTAGGCCATAAAGAGGGCAGTGATATTTACAGTTAAATTGCGCAAATTTTTAAAAACCTAAATACTAGTAATAGTATAGTAAACTGAGATTTCAGTGCCTACTTTTTGAACCTGTTATCGAACTCTGAAAACTATTCATGACAGAGTATATTTTAAGACAATGAAAACAAGTCGAAACACTGTTATAATCGTTGTTCCTTTTTATATCCAGTGACAATTTTTTATACCTTTTACCAGAGTTTGAAAAGCATTTATGGTTGGAGTACATTTCAAAATAATTCCAACAAACCTAATCACGGCTTGAATAAGTTATTCCATTATGGAGAAGTCGACCTTCCAGCTTTATCATCAAAACCCCAAAATCAATCGTAGCTAAACATAACAAAAAAGCCTAAAAATGGCTACGATATGTTGTTTTGTTATGTTCAATGTAACAAATCCAGCGCTAATCTTCCAGCCTTGCCATCAGACTTTGAAAATTGATCATGACCATAATGCATCTCAAGATGTTCAATAATGGTTATTACATGTGGCTCCGTTATGGATTTACAGTGCCAACCTTCTGTATCTGTTATAAACTTTAAGGCAAGATTATATTTAAAGACAATTGCAACAAGCACAAACAAGGGCAATATATCTTAGTTCATTATGGAGTTGTTATGCCTACCTTTTGGCTCCATCATCATATCAGTCCAATGATACCGTATTGTTGCATTGTTATCAGAACTACATACAATTGTCAAGTATAGTGATGATCCAATAATTTGAAATGTGTGAAATTCAGTCTCCAAAATCCCATTTTATGGATGCATATAGATACGTACATACATACAAGTGAAGTTGATGAAAACGTGTTAAAAACGAAATTCAGCGGCAAAACAATATTGATTAAATATATAAAAAAGTAAACATGAATTTTAAAATAATTTTTTAATGATTCTAAAAAAATCGTTAATTGGATTCTATTCTTGATACAATATAAATTTAATATGTGTACGTTTATATATAAAAGGATATTCGAGCAATCAGAAGAGCAATACGAATTAATGTTTCAAAGTGAGTGTCTTTCAAACTGAGTTTATTAAGAAAACGTCGATGATACGGCAAGTATGAAATGTAATGAAATAGATCAAAATTTAAGTTACGTCTAAAGGATAAATCAAAATACGTATTGCCTAACGTCGTAGGGTGGGTCTGGCAACATTCTAAATTGAATTCTCCTTTCATGAAACCGAGAAGTGATTTATTTTATGTATGTCGGAGATAAATCTCCAAATAAGATGATTGGCTTTCAAGGACACGTTCCATTGTGCGTACAATTTTCTTCGACGTTTGAAAGTATCGAAGCAGCGACAGAAATAGAAAAAATGGTGTCATATTTACCGAATTCATCCACTGATGCACCAACAGATGGCCTTAGTCTATAATAACATAGACTTATACTCACCGGCTTTGTTCACTTATGCACCAACAGATGGCGTCGTACAAAACCAAATGTACGACGCCATTACCAAGTAACCTTTATCACAAATGAAAACATAGAGTACCCATGTCAATAAATTTGTTGATATGTAATAATTAACTTTTGTAGTTATTATAAACCAGTATCAGTACTCCCTTTCATATTCGACGTAAGTCATAAAACGCGCGATTTTAAAAATACATAAATAAAAAAACTTGGCCCCTTTTTTTACGATTTTATCAAAAAATAATCAAACTTCTTCCATTTCTTTTTTTACCGTAATGTAGTCCTTTATACGCATCTTTTGACATTTTAAACATTTACCTAGACATAGAGCTTACGATACCAGAGTGAATTAAAATTTTTGTTGAAAATGGGGCGATTGAAAAAACATTAACGTCAACATATTATTTATATTACAATCGTATTTGGAAGTAACCATTACAACTACCATATGCTACATCACAATAAATTAAAAGCTAACATAAAGCGCTACACAACGCGTATCACATGTGTGACGTCAATTTCTTAAAAATAACATCTCTTGAATAATCTTGAAATCAAAATTATGCATATCATAAACTTCTCATGTGAACATGTACCCTTTTGTGAAATAGTGTGTGTGTTCTTGTTGCGTGCGTACTTGCATGTGTGTGTGGTCGCAACCTTGACTATGTTTGGATTATAGAAAAACAGTAATTACCAAAATTTAATTTAAACCTAACAAAGCGTGACTGGTAGTGGCTAGTTTGTATAACGTTAACAAAAGGGATGGTGTTAACACTGTCTATAATTTTATAAAGTCATTGTTTTGTTTTTAATTTGAAAATATTTTATTTCAAATTCAAATTGGACTAGAATTAAAACATATTCTATTTGCAATGAAAAAGTATTCAAAATATAATAATGACTCTATAATAAGTTACGCCATATAACAATCATATTAGATATACAATTGTTTAATATCTCTCTTATTTCAACATCTATTTTTCAAAGATTATTTGGATTTTCTTTCTATAAATTAAAATAGGACTATTTTTAGATGTGTAGTCAACTCATTAAAAAAAAATCAATCATCACAATCAGATCGTTAAGAACATAATATGCATATAGAGAACCTATTCCTTTTTTATCGGCAAACCATATTGTAACTGTTTTCTATCACAAGTTAAGCACTTGACCTTTACCAGAACAGGCATCCAGGAATCGGGTCCGATACATCAGGTCGTCTGTGGGAGTTCTCACATTGTGCCATTTTCAACGCGTTTGCATTTTCTTATGTTTTACCTGCCACATTTAGCCGAGTTGCGAACTGACGTGCTTTTCTTTTGATTTTTTCTCTGCTGAAAATCTGTCGAGATTCTTTTTTTTATGTCTAAATTGCATTACATTACTCGTTCATAGCGTTAAAAGTAATTTAATGGCCGATATCGAATTTATGTGAGTACACAAGCAAAAAAAAAAATAATTTATTTAGTTTTTGGGTGTCTGTGAATGTCGATGAAAAATAACAATACACTAGTAGATAGTATAACCAGTTTCTACAGTGCGTTGAAGTGATGTAAAAATAGTATTGAGGAACGCATTTTATGTTAACTGTCAAAATAGTAAATTTTCGGTAACGTTCGTGTTTCTCATATCTTAATCTTATTCTTTGGAAAATATATTGTATTTTTTTTTTCTTAAATTCAAGAACGTATTATTAAGATTCTTTAATTGAACTTATTAGATTTGCCAGGAACGCAAGAAAAAAACGCATTTATGATAACTGAGCTTAGCAGTTTAGAAATCCTAGGAGATATCCTAGAAGTAATTATACCTGTACATTAAAATACAGATATTTCACCTCGCCATGCTTAAACATGGTCCAGCTATGCTGAGATTGGGAGAAAGTAACTTCTTAGAACGAATTTACCGTCTAGTAATTAAGGTAGATTTCTATGTCAATATTGTGTTTACATTTTTCAAAGTAACATAAAGCAAGCGAATCACAGAAAAAAAGATCTTAATTCGAATCAATACTAGCGACTCGTTAGGCAAACATACCTAGTTCTATACGGAAACGGTAAGAAGAATTCGATGTGGCTTAACACATCGTATTAACAGGATACCGCTAACGGAGTGTAGCGAAACAATAAATCGCCTTGTCGAATAATATTGATGCGATTGTTAGTTAAGGAACCTCGGACCTCTTTCGGCGGCGGCCGTTCCGATTTACATAATGGGTCACGTGGAAGATAGATGGCTCTTTCCTCTCTCCACCGACATATTGGCGCGAAGGACGGGGGGGGGAGGTGAGAACGAAGGGGGGCGAATAGAGGAGGGGAGTGTTAAAGAAAAATCGTTCGGCGAGGGCCCAATCTATAAGCGTGAAGTGGGGAGGCGTAGGGTTTTAACAAATATGTTTTCCGCCATTCCAAATTTATGGCTCCACAAAATGGCGCCGCGTGGAAACGAGCTTCCCGTAGGAGGATAGTTCGCGAGTGACCCGGCCTCCTGTAATTAAGTTTTGCGTCCGCATATTTTGACATGCGAACTATTTCAATTTGGAGCTGCAGAGTAATTTTATTGATGATAACTTATTCCTGATTTCCGAGTCTGCCGTTTGTTTGGCTTAATATTTTGGTTCTAGATTAGAGTGTGTGTAGGTATTCGCTTTTAAATGTGAGATTTAAACTTCAGCCCATCCGATTTTCTTTAAATATGAAAATGGCTATTATGCACTATTATGTTTACAGAGGTGATGAAAAAGGAAGATTACAAAAAAATATATACAGTAGTCTATGATTCGTTTTTTCGACATTACTAATTTACAATAATCTGTTTCATTTACTTTAAAAAAGAATATTTCTTATTCGAAAATTTTAGTTACGCTCACAGTTAACTGTTTTTTAATTCCTATTGACTTTAAATAATTGATTCGTATTGACATTTCAACCAGAGAAATTTTGATTTATCGATTTACTCAAATTTACTGATTTACCAATAAAGCTTTGAAATTAATAAGGTTATAGGACAGAATTTGAATAATATGTACTTACTGTAGCGAAGGATTAGATTAGAAAACATTTGGTGGAAGGTGAGGGACTGTCAAAGATCAAATATTACAATTTTTATGCGGGAGCTCTGTCATTTTGTAGTTTGAACCACAAATTTAATTTAGTTCGATATCTCTTCATTCGAAACAAAAATTCAACTTAGAAAAGCCACTTATAAACGTGTATTGTTATACACGTTTACAAGTGGTATATTTATACGTTTATAAGGCGGATATAGAAATTCGTATACAGAACCAGATATTTTTGCAATGAACATATCGCTTATCTCTATAACCTTAAATACAATATTTTTTGCATAAAGAGATGTTAGCACACACACACAAACAGACACACATGTACGTACGCACGCATGCACACATACCAAGGGACATAAGGGCATTATCGTAGATTCTGTCTAAGATACTCAAAAAGTTAACAAATGATTCTGGGCAGTCAAGAAACGATATGACGATAATTCACCTTTATAAGAACGTAATTGGCATCGAAAATTTGTATGGGAAATAGGATAAAGTTAAAGTTAGAAACGAGTATATAGCGAGAAAATTAAATAATTCAACTGACACACGTGACTCTAGAAGTCTAGAAGTCCCCCACCCACTGAGAAACATTTTATTACGCAAGTGGTGCTAGCGAGTGCTTCTTATCGCGAACGAAGACCCGCAGAACGAGGAGCGAACTTATTACAAAATGTGACCCAGTCCAGCAATTAATGGAATTAACTTGCGAAATTTGGACTCCGTCTGGGAATCGTTACGAGTCCATACAATTGTTTCGAGTAAAACGTAAATTAGGCCCGGTAGCGCGCGGACGGCCGTTAAGGAGAAAAAATAACGCCCCGACATTATTTATGGTTCATTTAGGATCCCTTAGACTCCATCTCGGGAGTTGGTTCATTTTAATCTGCGATTATATGTAGAAAGATCTCCTAATGTTAAGCTTTTAAGGCTAATTTATAATAGAAGTCTTTGAATTACAGATATTACAGTGAAAATATAGTTTATTATCTTATATAAATTAAAAAATAAAAAAAAACCATTTCTGAAAAAAAATGTGTATTTTTATGCACATACAATAAGCAGTATTTTTGTAAATACTGGTTGTTGTAAAATGACGTTCTAGGCACTGGTATCCGAACTAAATTGATGCAGTTTTCTTTTGGCGACGTATTTATAAAATTGCGGAACAGTAGTTGCGATAAATTTAGTATTATGACATAGCTAATGCATCCACTATATATTTGTAAGAGGTACGGCATATATCAATTTTAGTAAGACAATTGTTAGTCCTTCGTTGTTAAGCATATTTTAGCCGATGCAACTCATAGTGAAACACGAAAGTCCAAGCGCACTATCGCGTAGGTGTGTTTTAGTATTATACAAAATAAAAAACTTCTGAGACTAAATTAATATTTGCAATTCATCGGGCTATTAAGAAAAAAATACTTCTGGAAAACCGTACTAAAAATAGTGAAAAAATAGTATTTTTATAAGTAAAGAAGCAGCTAGGGCGCGAAATTGAACTCAATAAGCTCGCGGCTTGGAGCTGACTGTAGATCCCAATTTCAGATTTGAAACTTACATTTCTGAAATTATTCGCAAGTGTTTCGATCGTTCAAAAATATTCTATAGGATATATAGTTATCTAAACTTTTCATAACATTAGTAGAATCACTCATTTAGTCAAATCTCAGCTACCGTGATGCTGTATAAGGACTGTGCCTTCGTGCGTCAAGGGAAACTTTAATACAGCGAGTCCAAAATAACTGTGCTAGGTCTTGTTTTAATGTGACGCATCGAAGCCACGTGACGCCGTTCTTCAATAAAACGAGGATGACAAATATGTCGTTTTGTCCAAATTACTGCTTTTCTTTTCGTCGTTGTACAAACAAAGACTCCCTCGTACTTATACAAAAAACTTACATAGTTCCATTTCGAACTTTTTATTCGTTTTATCTCTTACGTTATAGAACCGCCGCACTTAGGGGCAATTTTAAGTATGCCCCCTCGAAAGAAATGGAATAATCTTTATCACACCGTATAACCTCCATCACTCACTCTTTCAGGCGATCTTTGAAAAAACACATTTAGTCACTGCAACTGGATGGCATTATCGACCACCTGCTGTAAAAATCCATTATCATCAATAACTATGAAAGGGAAGATGTAATAAAAACTAAGAAAGGTGGAGTTACTTTGCTTACTATTTATTATATGTTTACTTTAGACTTGGTTAAATATTGTTACTGACTTAAGAATACACGATGCAAGGTTGCTATTACTGCTTTCTTATTTTGTCCGCACAACATTACAGTTTGGCACAGTTATCGGTACTAATTTTAAGTTTTCAGGGCCCAGCTGAAAATCAGCACTGTGGCTTAGGCTGCAGCACTTTACTGAGCTGGTCACCCTTTCAGCCTTTTGTTATTTTTTTTAATTTGTAAATATTGTACGTCTTAGTTAAGTTAGTTTTAGAGGTTATACTTATCTTCCCTTTTTTTTTGAGAGCCGAATAAAGGATTACTTGTTTAATTTATTTGTATAGGTATTTTGGTATACCATTTTGTAATGGAATAACAAAAAAGAATCGTATATCTTGTAAGCTTCTAAAATCTTTTATTGTGCCTCCCTACAATTTTTCGGTCATGTAATTTAAAAAGATAATAAAAATCAGCCTTTATATATAAATAAAATATTTTAAACGGTTCTATTTTAAAAATTTTCAAATAAAAACAATTTTATAGTATTTAAAAGTAACTATATAGTTATTGATGCGGATGTAAATTTTAGTACGATGGATAGGAACCGATTCGTATCAATATTATTAAGATTTCATAAGTGTAAGAATTACCATGATACCCGTCTGATTTCCATTTAGGGCGATTGCAAATTTTGTTTCATGAGTTGGTAATAAGTCGTACGGCTGGCTTTTCTAAAACATCGATGCCGTTTTACAAACCAATGACAATAGACAACTTCAAATAAAAACCAGATCAAATACTGGAACTATAGTAAAACATGAAATAAACACAATAAAGCGGGAAAATTAGAACCTTTCGTCCTTTAAAGGTTTTGTCTATCCCATTATGATGGATGATCCTTATACTTCTCTATACTTGGCCGTCGTCGCTTTTCGATTTTTTTGATATGGAATATGTGGGAGTCATGCCGTGGTCAACTCGGTTGTAACATCAAAACGGACTGCCTGATCAGTGAGATTCCACACGATCATAGAAAACTGACGTGAAGAAACAGCTTCTGCTGTTGCATTTCGTTCAGCGATTGCGAGTCCTGGTGCCTCATTTCCCTTTCCATCAGATATCTTATTTCTTTCCAAAAGTTTCTGTGAAACATTCTTTTTTCCATCTAATATCCTATACTAAAAATAACAAATAACAAATTTATGATATTGATCAGAGTAATTTTCAAATAATACTAACATATATTGATATGTTCTGTGGCAATCGGTTTTCGGAGATCGATAAAAAGCTATCACTAACAAAAACAGAGGATATACATTTCGATTTTTTACAATTCACGTACATTAAACGCACTACCCGCAACTACTATTGCTAGCACGATCGACTTATTTGTCATTGTCGTCTTTAGTTGTTAAAAGGTCATAATTTTACGTTTTATTAACGATCCGACCAATAAAATTCACACATTTCGTCGTATGCAAATCGCGCATATATTTTTGTAGTAGACAAATTGAGTACCATTCTGATATTGGTTGGTAAGGGACTATTATATTGTTCCTTAATTAGTGCATAAACAAGCGAGTCTCGTATGTTCGCGAAGTCTTTCGAGTTTGCTGCAGGAAAATGATAATTTCCCTCGGGAATAGTTCATGTTCATTTTCATTGATAAATATTTAAATATACAACATAAAACGTATAGGCACGTACATATATATAAGGATTGCTCACTTTAAGTAATAAAATATAAATATTGTAAGTTAGAGAACAAATACAAAAAAAGGTTGGGCAATAGTCTTTAATTTTCGAATATGTGTCACACAATTTTATATTTTTCAGGTTTTCACTATTAGGTATTTAAATCATCTAAGGCTATAAACAAATTTTGTTAACGCTTGTAAGGCTTTTGATTTTGATCATCAAATGGCTTCATCGAAAATGGAGGCGTGTAAAGGCGAAAATTGACGGTTTGCATAGAAAATTAACGAATGTTCTTGAAGGATGTGTACTATGTGTATTTACGTATTATATATATATATATATATATATATATATATATATATATATATATATATATATATATATATGTGTGTGTGTGTGTGTGTGTGTGTGTGTGTGTGTGTGTGTGTGTATTTACACAAATTTTGATGGTTTAGCTAAATAATAAAAATAAACCAGATGTGCCACTACTTATCGTAATTATATATAACACTTCGAACTAAATGCCTAAGTAGTACATATAAGTAGCATACTGTACTCAATTATTATTTGTGTATGTGTATACAGTGTCAATATCCTATAGCCTGTTACCCTGGTACAGACATAGTTTTATGTGACAAAGGTATTTTTTTTGAAATCTTTCATATTAGGAATACTAATCAAAAAAAATTCCTATGCCAGAAATGTATCAAAATATGTTGTGGCCTGGCAAAAACTCCGTACAGATAGAAGTCGTTTTATGCGCTATTGTCTACGTCCAGGTTGAAACAGAGTGGAAAAATATGCTAATGCTATTTAAAGCCAAATGTGTCTTCGCGTCGTAAAAAATCCGCTAAATTAGAAAGTTGCATTTTGCAAATGAATAACATCTTCATATCCCAAAAATACCTATTTCAAGCTCTACTAGATATAACTACAGTTGTGTCAGTTAAACAGATAACACATTTTATACACTTAGAAAGTATTTAAAAAATTACCGAAGATACTGAAATAAATATTACGCAGGGTAACGAAATATTTGTATGAAATAAATTATTTTAAAATCTTTGAGAATATTCTTTTTTTTAACGTTCTTAGATATTAAAAACATTTTAATGGTCCCATCCAAAATGAATGTGAGAAAACCATTATTTTCTTAGGCTAACTACAACATATTTATATATTTTGTTAAGAGATTCGTTGTTGCTGATGAGAAATGAAACGTTTGCTGGCGATTTTAGTCTTTTAATTTTTTAAATGAAAACTAAAATTATTTAATTTTATAAGAAATTAAGAAACACTTTCTTGGTGTACTTTTAAATGCAACCGTATTACTTGCTTGCTCTTAGCTAGAATGTTGACTATCACAATAATGGTTGAACTACGTGTTTTTAATACGATTTTGACATTTCTCTTAATTTCCTTTTTAGTATTCCAATATCAATATTTTTCAGCGATTTTAGCCTGCTAAGATAAATTTTTCAAGGGTATTAAGACAATATTTATCAATAATAAAGAAAATTATAAATATTAAATTTCATATCTTTAATATCCAAAACTACGGAATTTTCATAATAATCTCCATCCGCTAATTTGAACATCTAAGAGGAGTATTGCTAAAACGCTAACATAAATATTTTTTCCAATTAGTAAAATAAATACTTAAAATGAATACTAAGTCATATTTAAAATTAATTTTGCGTTTTACGTCCTCGTTTGAACGGTTATTAGAATTAAAAGCCGGGACGTTGTAAAATAGGACATGGATGGCAAAATCAGTAATAAAATAATCTTTGATTAATTGTTTTTTATGAAAAAATATGTTTACAGTTAAAACAATAATATATCATATCCAACACAGATAATTCTTTCAATCAAAAAGTACTACAAACCGACATTTAAATTTAATTATGTTTATTTTCTACATTTTTTGTATTATTTGTCAATACTCTTTGATTCCATACACATATATATATTTCGAAAAGTAGTCTTCAATTTACGCCAAGTCCTTTTTTCTCCCTATAAACAGAACGCTGATTTGTGTTCAAGAGGGTTCTCTTAATTTCTATATTATAACCTGCAACCCTTAACTTGATCGGGCCTTCCAAACTTTGCTGACCTTTTACCACTTATTAACATTTAGCCTTCTAGATAAACATCTGTATGTTTCATAATTGGAAATGTTTAAATTAGTTCCGAATGATCGTTTTGGGATTCTCTTTTGGGGTAGGTTAATCGAGGCGCTCAAAAGGTTAAGTAGTATTAGGCCTGAGATATCACAAAGCTCTTGCGAGGCCTTTGTCCATGTTCAAGTGGGTGAAACTTTAGTTCGACGTATTTATATTAAATTTACTTATGGCTAGAGTCTTTTTGGTCACAGATAGTTGGTAATACATATCGCACATAGGATTTTTTTTAAGTTATAAGGGTTTAGTAATTTATAAGGAAATATGTCGATATGCATACACATACAATTCATGACTAAATATTGAAAAATATTCTAAGAAAGTTTGAATGTATCCATGCTTTTTACGCTATCAAGCATAAACTACTGATCAGGTTTGGATAAAACTTTCCAAAGAAATAGAACGCGAGCTATTCCTAAACCCACTAAATTAAAATCAACGTTTAAACGTATATCTAAATATTAAAAAATAATTAGATGGTTTCTCAATACAAGAATTGTGACTTTTTTGTCGTTTTTTGCTAGATTGTGACAATGGATTAACGCTTGAAATGTTCGCACAGTACGTATTACTATAATAGCTATAAAAACAAATAGTAAAATAAAATAAAGGTAAAAATTAAAAGGGGTCCCTATACAAAAAAGTGTTTATATGGACGTTTTTTCTTAAATCTTAGTATTTATTTTTGTTTTTCAGTAACTATTTTCAAGTGGTATGTAGTGCTTAATATTGTACGGTGATACAATATTGAACTTTGTATGCGAATCCAAGTGGCCAGTTTTGTTTAAATGTTTTGTTTAGAAACTTCGCTAAATGACTAACTGTGATTTTTATTTAATTTCACATATATTTGCAACATATTACTATGCAGGACTTTCATCTTCATTGAATTGATTATTTAGCTTTTCATAATACAGTATTTGTTCCGACACTTGCGTATATGATAGTGAAAACGAAGATACATAAAGTTTCGAAAATAGTCAATTTGAAGGAAATCCCAATAACCAGATGATCCAGACCGATTTTGTACGTTATTTATCTAATAAAAGAAAAATTAAAATATGGTAATATTAGTACAATTCAAATGACCTAAGAAAATCATACGAAAAAATCTGTACAACTGTTGATGCTGCAGGCCATTCTTAAAAGTTCCAGCTATAATGATTTTCGATGTGTATTTGAGCTACTCAATTTCAAAAACATAATGGTCTCAAATATAAAGACTTATTAAGCTTTTTGAGCTCAAAAATTCGACATTACAGTTGAGTTTATAAGCCACTCTTGAAGTTTTTCCTACTTTCGAGATCAAAGTCTTAAATACAGATAATAGTAAACTATCGAGTTTGAACTTCAAAATTTGTCTAAGAGAGGGTCTTTAGAATTATCCAAACTCAAAATTTGTTTTTAATACATTTTTAGCTTTTCGAGTTTAAATACCTAAAATTACTTAAAAAAATACTTTTTTTTTTAATTGAATTAATGTATCTCTTATCTGTTGAATGTGTTGTTAGAAATTAAATTTGTTTGAGGCATTCAACTATTCCATCAAGAACCATAGAAGTTATTTTGAAAATGATTATTTTTTCCAAATTTTTCGTAAACGATATTACTCGAACAAAGCAACCGAGTTCAATGCAGTTTGCATCGATCTATATTGTTTTCTAAGTAGAAGAGCTAGTTTGCGTTTGGAATTTATCGGTTGAGTAGATTAAAAATGTTTTAATAAACACTTTTGATTATTTTTGAAATATCCACACACATGCACACAAACTAACACAGACAAATAGGCTGACATACAGGCACATCGACACACATACACTGACACAAGGCATACAGGCATCACTCGGAAAATGGTCACAATAGATGCCTAAAACCCTAAAACGTCAAGATCTGATGAAAACCCTATTTTTGAATCGGACTGGAAACAGTATATAGCGGGAAATTAAAAACGTTATTTGTTAATATTTCAAGTACGATATCTTTCGAACACGCATTTCGATTCTGATCTGCGTTATGGCGTTTGACGCAGTTTTCTAAGGAGAAAAATGTGTATCAAACATCAATCCATCAAAAATTTCATGTTGTTTTGAAAAAAAATTGTTTGTCGAAATTTCGTAGACCAGATCTCTTGAACGAACCACTAGATTTTAATGCTATTTGCACCAATCGACGCTGTTTTTAAAATAGAACAATAGGTTAGATTTTATAATTTGTCAGTAGAATAGTTTTAAAATATTCTAAAAAAACAGATATCACACATAAAATGGTTGAAATAAATTCCTATGACTCTAAAACTTCAAGATCTGGTGAAAACTCGATTTTTCAAAATCGGCGAAAACAGTAACTTTCCACTAATATAATCTTTTTTTTTTAATTTTCGTAGTGGGAAGTTAAAAATCTTTACGTGTAACATACGTTCTTCCTCCATTAAGAGATTTATTACAGTGATGCACTTGAAACAGTTATTCATATATTAACAATAGTCACTCATCTGATATATCATGAAATCGGATCGTTAATCCTAATGCGGACCACGCTAGCTTCAACGTCTTTGTCCTTTCTGAATCAAGCATAAAGCGGGCCTATCTATCATTTGAATTTCGCAAACATTCTCTCGCATATACATAGGTTGCCGTATTTTGTGGTTTTCGTGTGGCGTGGACGGAAATACGTACCAGTATCGGAGTAGGCCAGCCGGAAGCGCCGCCCGCCGCCCGCCGCCCGCCGCCCGCCGCCCGCCGCCCTAGCTTATCGTGCGGCACTCGACGCCCTGTGTTCAATGCTTTCTCTTGTACATTTATTTGGGTTATATATTTCGTATAAGCTCAACATGAACATATTACATTTTCGTTATTTAAGGTCTCATTGAGCGAACTCTTTTAAGTGTGCCCAAAATTTAGCTGTATATCAATGAACCAAAAGATAAATTATGTCCGAAATTATGTAAAGAACTCAAATATATTTCTAGCTTTATATTATATTATAAGGTGTAGTGTATTAAATTACGGAACTGATTCTGAAAATTATTTTAGTAATAGAAAATTACGTTATATTCAAATTATAAAAATTACACATTTTTAAGTGTCTTTTTTATGTCTCCTAGTTTCCGTAAGAATTTATTTAGTATTTCATTTCGGTGTAGTGAAACTATATGCCAACATAGATAAATATATATCTAACTATATAGATTGATTAAAAATATGTTTCATTCATTTGTTTATAAACTCTAGTTTATATCCCGGAAGGGTAGGCAGAGACTACAGACGCATATGAAACGGTCCTTACATGTCTCTTTGCTTCATTGACATCCGTCAATCTTTTCATACAAGCTTATCAGTTTCAGGTGCTTAGAATTTGGCCCTTTTTAATGTGTCACCAATACAGTCCGTATACGATTTTCTAGAGCAACTTTCGCCGACCTTTCCATCACACACATTCACAGTACAGATTTATCCTTTCCAGGTGGCTAAACCACCGCTACATACCTTTTTCTACTTTAGCCATTATGTCTTCTTTCAAACCACACCGCTTTCTGATATCCGCTGTTCTACATTTATCTTTCAAAGACACCCTGTACTACTAATTTTTTTCTTCTGCGATACCCAACTTACGCTACCGTACATAAGTTTGTAGATTAGGACCCCATTATGGTAGCAAACGTGTTTGTCATGACAGTTTCACTGTTCATAATGACAAACGAGCTCCACTCACTTTATATCTTGCTTTTTTCTCCTTTCAATAACCATCATGTTTACCATAATTTATTAATTGACTAACCACAGGAGAATACAAACCGTTTCACCAGTTCGACTCTCTCATGCCATATATATATATATATATATATATATATATATATATATATATATATATATGTATATATATCGTAAAATTGACCAGGATTCTGATTTAGAAATGATCGATTTATGTTTTAACTCAGGTTGCTTTGTTTTTGGAAGGAATTTGTACTTCCAAAAGGAAGGATGTGCAATGGGGAATCTAGCGAGTCCATCAATAGCGATTATATCGCTGTGGATTACGTGATTTCAGAAGCTCTGCCACGTCTTAATTTTAAGGTACCGATACTTATAGGCTATGCGAATGATTTATTTGCGGTGGCTTGCGTTCGTGTACGGGAAAATCGAAAATCCACGACGCTGTTTCATCACTTCCAAAATGTGATTGGAACATTTTGGATGTAGTGAGTTATATCCCAAACAAAACCTTATTTAGCCTTGCAACAAATTTGAAGTATCAAAAGAGAAAGTTTGCATCAAGTCTGCCACTGAAAAGTGTATACACAAAGTTAAATCAAAGTTTCTAGTTAGCATGCAACAAACTTTCATACTCTTCATTTTTGCAAGACAGATGCAATGTTGACACAACAAACTTGCATGATGTTTGTTTCTAAAAATAAAGGACATTACCGACGTAACAAATTTATATGATGTTTGTTTCTACAAAGAAAATACATTACTGACATAATTAATTCGCATGATACTTATACATATTAACTTGTATATAGATATATTGCTGACATAACAACTGGCAGAATCACTGATTCTACATAGAATCTGCAGTATAAAGTTTAACATGACATTATTGTTACAACTTTGCCATAACAAAGTATTGACAAGCATTTGAGTTTTTTTCTGGAACATTAAAATTGGTGCTTATTTATGTTGTTTACATGAAAACAGAGCAGTTTTAGTGATAGATGGGAAAATGTCAATATGTTTCGGGAAAGAAATGTCATCTGAATCTATTGATTAATAATGCTTAACATACATGAACACAGCCGGTAAAAAGCATATTTATTTAGAGTTATTTATTAATTTTCAAGTTGTTGCATATCAAACTAATTTTGATCTAATGTAGTTTTTCTAATTTGATAAGGTGCCCTTTTTGATTTGTCAAGTTTTCAAAATTACGTCCCAACATTTTGGATATTTCACTAATCAGCGAGCCTAGAACGATGCTATAGAAAAGAATCTCTGTAAAAAATATTTCCTTGAGCAACAAAGAATAGATTTCTTTTTATAATATTTTGCATATAATTTTAAAATCTACGAAATGAGTGGGATAAAGGAAAGTCTAGGAAAATATGTCTGAATAATAAATATTTAATATTCCAACGTCTGTTCATAGATGTAGGTTATATACATGTGACCTAGGTGTTATACGTCGTGTTGCTTTTAATCCATATTATTATTTAGAATATGCAAAAGTAGTTTAAGTCCGTATTCAAAGCGAAATTTATCGTGAAGAAAACTTAAAAAAAAACTCTAAGAAAGAATTTGGAAGAATCTAAAACAGGAGTTGGAAGATCATCTGCGAATATAAGTATTCACAGATAATCTTCTAATCATCATTATAATCTAGTACTATAGAACTTATATAGGATAAATCCTATAGTACTAGACTAAATAATATTTAATACATAAATCTGTCTTCACTTTGTTATGTTTTCACAGCAAGTACCGATTTGAATAAAATTTGTATGATATGAATAGAAGTTCATTTTGGAAATTACTACTATTACTATGACTATTTTGGACTGATTCCTTTAAATTTTTGTCATTTATATTTTATATAAGATATAATAAAAAAGAGGATGATTTTATTATGACAGTAACTATGAAACACAAGTGCAGATTTAAGGCTTCATTTTTTTTTTAATCTACACAACAATTATATGCATTCAGTCTTTACATTTTCAGTTTCATTATAAATAAAGAATATCAAGTTAATAAATATTTTATTGTGATGGATTATATTTGCAAATCATCGATATCGCCATTCATGAAATTTTTTACATTTTCATTTGATTATCTGCAACATTATCAGCAAATTCTTATTTGTTTTTTTTCGACTTTGAAACAAAAAAGAAATTTGCTGTAATTTAATAAAGATTTAATGTTAATAAAGATTTATTGCTGTTTAATAAAGATGTTAATTAATAAATAAGTTTTTGTGTTTTTATTTATACAATCCTTAAGCACTGATTGGTGCTAATATGTCCAAACTTACGTTCCTTTTTTATAATACGGATGATCATTTTTTTATATTATTTCAAAATGATTTATAAAATGACAACTACCTCTAAGTAAATTTTTTCTACCATTATGTGAAGAAAAGTTATTTTTATGTGAATATGAAATACAAACTATTTTTTGATATAAATTATTCTTTAAATGATGTGCCTAATAAAACACACCAATACTTGCAATAAATGATAAGGTTTCTTTACTGCCGTACTACAACATACGTATGTATGTTGTGGAGAGAAAAAATCTGTACGTTACAAGATTTTGAAAAATTCTGGGAGCTATTAGAAACGTTGACGTTTTAATGGTTTTTATAATTTTTGTCCGTCTGTGAATTTGTTGACGAACTCCACAAAAAACATCAGAGAGAATATAACTAAATTTGTTACAGTAATTAATAGTTTATAACCTGGAGTAAAATAAACAATAGTTTTCATCTCTTTCCTTGATATTTTTTTTTAATTAAGTATATTTGTAACAGAATAAAAATCTAGATCCAGACTAAAGTTGGAACTGAAAGCGGTGTCAGGATGGGAATCGAAAGTAGGAACAATATCGGAATTATCTGCGAAATGTGATCAGTCGATACAAAAGTTGGAGGAATTCATTACATGTATAGGTGGCCGGGCTGAGGGCAAAAACTAATAATAATATGGTAATTCGGCCCTGAAATCTATGAGGTTAAATATATTTTTCAGTTTCCACTTCACAGATCATCACTTATATAAACAATACAAACATTTATAGAAATTATTTGCGTGCTTTATCTGATGCAACCATAAAAATAATATGTTATGCTCAGTAAAAAAAAAATTCATTTCCAGAACCTCCTTTGCCAATTTGATTACTAATCAGTTACCGCGCTATAACAGACAATCTGGTAGGGAAACCTAATAGCTTTCATATTTTGATAATTATTTTTACTTGTAGACATATTTGTAAAAATAGTCTTTTGGTACATAAAAAATTAAGTTTACTGTATTATATCGATTACTAAAAAATAAAGTTTAAAATAAAACTAAAAAATACTCTTTAATGATAAATCGAAATAAAACGTGAAAAATAATTCTTAATAAAAGAATAAAAAAAATAGTATTTAATTAATAGTATAGAATTTTTTTGTGTTATCGTAAAAAAAGTGTGGGTGCTTTGGACCATATTATTCAAACCATTTTTGGACTAATCGTGTCGATCGAATATTTTCGAACCTAATTTATCGAGCACCTCACGCTTTTTTTTAACTTTTTACGTTATTTCAAAATTTCGTTTTATTTTCAAAACTATTTTTTTGTCATAATTGTGAAATTTTATAATATTTCAAGTAAATGTTTTTTTTTCGAATTTTCAATTTCAAATTTTACAAAACGTCAACAAATTCAAATTTTGTCAAAATTTTATATTTCTAATTATGAAATTATTTAGCTTGAGATAAAATAGCAAATTGTTTAAATGTTAATACCAAAATTCCGTTATTATAGACAGAAACTTCAAACAAATTATTACACCGTCAAATTTGAGGTGGAACGATTTTAACATTTTAACTTGACATTTGTCAAGCGACAAAATAAAAATTGCAGAGAGCAGTGTTGACAGTTGTGCTGATCCAAAATGTGCTAAAAACATTGATTTAGTTAATTTCAATCAATTAAATAATATTGTTAAACAACGCCTCTGTCCAGCAGTGGATGTCTTTGGGTTGATATGATTATAATGATGTAGTTTGTGATTGTAAATATTCAGCAATAATAACAGAAACTTAACGTATCATCTTTACCTCACCAAGCTTGTACCGATTTTGCAATAAAAACAAACTTGTCTCAACAATGTTGACGTAACAAATGAATATCAAATCAATTTGAAACTTGCGGTAGGCTAACGTGTTATCATTACTCATTGATTGGTCGTCTATCTATAATTGGTTTCTGCCAAGTATTTGTATGTTTGCTGAGAAGCCACTGTTTTTGGGTGATCGTATTTTGTATTTAAGATAGCATCATTTCCGGTTTGTAATCAAAAATATTTTGTTTTCAATACAGGATTTAATGTCCTCTAGATGTCGCTATGTTTGACATTTTCTGAATCACATAGCTTATAATCATCGGACGCTCAAGATGCTTTTAATACATTATTTATCAAAATACGATAACTAATTTAGAAGTTACATGGGAACAGATGAACATATGCTAAAATCATGAGCCCTTCTTTTGTGTTCATTAAGAAAAGGTAAAAATGACCATCCAAGTATGGTCGTTAGGTATTTTTTTGTACATTTTCCGTCACTCATACACTATGCCTGGGCCATTCGTCATGGGGGTTTAATGACCCGTATGATCCATTGTCGTACTACTATGTCGTAAAGTTCCGGATCTTGTTGTGGATTAGGAAATTTGAATGACTCTATCGATATCCATGGGATAAATTTTGTCGTGTAGCCATATTAGATCGTCTAAATGAGGCAATTGTCCTTTTTGCTATCTAATTTGTGTATCCAGCATCTGACAGCTCCAAAAGTGTGGTATTTTGTGATGAGCTTGAGCTTCAATAAAACTCATTTGTTTTTTGCGGAAAACTCGGGCTATTGTGTCGTGTTGATCTATGGCAGTTTGTCCGTATCTTAGTAGTTCTTTTGATTTTTGACCACGATGAGTTTCAAGTGTATATATGTTATAAAGAGGTCAGATCGATCATATTTTCTTATGTAGGTCATCGCATCTGTATTGCTGCATCTGTCTTGGACTTCCTACAAATGCTGAGGGTAAGATTATAATTGGTCCATTGTCAATTTGACCATCATCTATTATCGTGTCTCGAAGGTGGGTGTGTTTTTCTGTGCGTAGTTACTTCTGATTCGTTCTTATGCTATTCAAATGTTCTGTTTCTACTTTAGCAGACATATCTACCAGGAATTGTGAGTGTCGAGAATACGATTGTATGTTTTATTGTCTCTTTGTTTTGTTTCATTTTCTCTCATTGTTTCATTGTACATTAAACGGTAAGCATTGAACTCCATGGAAATGATTGTTTGTCGGTTTCTACGCCTGTTTCAGGTTCGATTTGTTTAACATTAAAACGTGCAAAAATATTAACGGATATTGGAAGGTATCATACGATCGGTGGTCTCTTGTTTTTTTCTTTGTACAATTATGTCAATGCTTGTGTTTTTACTGTTTACAATTTCAATGGCGACTTCGTCTATCTAAACTGCATTAAATTGACGTTTGTGTTCTTCAAGTGGTCTCTTATTGGCTCAAATTATAACTTTGTAGTCATCGGTAAATATTGTGTCTAATAATCTTTTGAGTATTTTAATCAGTTCATTGTATTTGTATAAGATCCTTTGAATATCTTGGATTATTTCTCGAATCAGTACAGTGATATTTGTGCATCGTTGACCAATTACTTTTTATTTCATTTCATATAAAATGTATTTCCAAAAATTTAAGGCCTTTGTTGGGTAGTAGTAATAATCATCTCATTTTGTAATAGATTTATTCTTGGATGAAAAACGCATAATCAACATTATATCTGTCAGAGTTAACCGAATTATTTTAGATATGTGAACGATATAATTATGCGTTGGCTGGATAATTCAATAGAATTAGATCTGTTTCAAAATTATATTAATAGCATACACCCCATTTTAATTCAATTTAAACTAGAGGAAGAAACAAACAATTCTATATTTTTTTTAGATTTGACCTTAACTAGAAAAAATAATAGACATGAATTTAAAATATATAGAAAATCCACGTGCACAGATACTACAATACCCATTTCTTCTTGTCATCCATGGCTACACAAATTGTCGGCTTATAGATCAATGATATATCGGTTATTCACCATATCCCTTAATAATCATAATTTTTCATTAGAATTAAGTACCATTTACAGTATAGCATTGGCAAACGGATATAGTAAAAAATGTATTGATAGACTCATTAATAAAAACCAAAAAAGTAAAATAAAGAAAAGTATCTATCCATCACAATCAAAAGACCAAAAGAAATATATAGCCAGTTTGACATATTTTGGTACAATTTCGGAGGAAATTTCAAGATTATTAAAAAAACATAATAATTATACGGCCTTCAAAACAAATAACAATTTGAAAACTTCATGTAACAATAAAGATAAATTACACAATAATAAAAATTTGGAATTTATAAATTAACTTGTGATGACTGTAAATCGATATATATATAAGACAAACCGGACGTTGTGTTGAAAAAAGATACAAAGAACATATTTCGGTCTTTAGAAACAATAAATCAGACAGATCCTATTTTGCTAAACATCTAATAGAAACCGGTCATAAGCTTAATAACGATCACAAATTCGATGTTTTGCATGTGTGTGAGAAGGGGTTACGTTTAAATGTTTTAGAATCCTTCGAGATTTTAAAACATAAAGATAATAATAATATGCTCAATGACCAAATTGACGTTTATAAATCGCCATTATTGGACTCTTGCCTGTAACTACTTGGGTAATGTTGGTGATGGTTAGTCTGTGTCATTTGACAGGTATGTCTATCGGTGGTAGTCTGTGGCTGCTCTAAGAATGTTTTTGTCTCTCTTTGACCATTGCATGACAGCGGCCCGCTTAACGAGGTTGTGTTGGTTGTTTTAACGCTCCTTGCACCCTGGTGGATGTGACTGTCGGCAATTTCCTGAGGATAAACGTATGTAGAATTAACAATTTAACGGTTAGCGGAATAAAATAATTATAAAAATAAATAACACTTGCTTAGGTGTTCGATATCTGTCAATCCTCTGGAATCAATATTCAATCATTTGGATAGAGATTCGTAGTGGAGAGGCAGATTCGAGGGTCAGCGGTGGGTTGCATGCTGCATGTTAATGCATGTTGCAGGCAAGCGTTCACCTCTTTTAAGTTTACACATTGTACAAGACATAATTATTTAAACTTTTATCCATAAATGCACTTTACACTCTTTATATTCGATATATATTGAGTTACTGTTTATTATTTTAACGTTCACATTTCACTGTTTATTTTTATATACTCACAATAATATTTTAAAGCTTTTAGTTTGTTCAAGTACTTCTCCTCGTCTCTGATAAGTAACTGTTGTTCGAACCCACGATGGATCGTGCTTTATATACTCTTATCAATGTATACTATAGAATATTCTTAAGCGCTTCAGACTAATAATATACTACACTAATAATACTCATGAATCTTCTGGATTGTTCTAAAAATTTCTTAAACGTTTCAACTGCGAACCATCCAAAGCGTCTTGAAAATTCTGGAAAATTTTTGAGAAAAATTATTTTCGTTTTTACCTAAGAGGCGTACTTTTGAATATGTAACGATTGAAAGTTTGGCTCTCTATATCTATATATAAATTTCTAAAATAGTTAAGAGCATTCATGATTATTTGAGAGCTTTCTAAAATATCGCAAAGTGTTCCAGGATGTTTTGCATAGTTTGAAACTTTCAATAACATCCTGGAACATCTTGAAATATTGTAGAATGCTCTCGAATATTCACAAAAGCTATGGACTGTTCTAGAAATTTCTAGAAAACAAATCTTTCACCCCTTATGTCTCCGAAGGTACAACTTTTAGGTAAAAATAAAAATACTCTTGATCGAGAGGGGATAAAGGGCTATCTCCCCATATAAGCCCCTTGATCGTACCTTAATTCGTTTTTGCGGCACGCACAATGCACACTTACCTTTGTAATATATATTGATTGATTACTCTGTAGGTATAAGTAAATTACAATTCTGTGGTTTATACATCATAATTATCACGTCTACATAACGGAATTATTATTTTTTTACCTTTTTCTTTATTTATTCATTATTTATAATAATTGATATGTTACATTTATGGCCAGGCAGTAGGATTTTTCAAACGCTTTTATAAAATTTCAACATTAGTGCTTCTTATGAGCAATTCTCCACGAAATAATCTCATACAGCGGTCGTTTGTCTTCACCAAAGACCGTTCCAGGATAACTCAAAAGATTTCTGAGTCTCACCGATGATATTGAAAGATTGCGCTTAAATAATTTATTCAGTACGAAAAAATTACGAAAATATTTCAGCTACGCATCCACAAAAATATAGGTCACGTTGATAACAGAAAATGTATGCCCGTTTAACCGAACATATTGCTTCGTTAAAGTGATGTATTGCACTTTATGTTCGGTATTTTATGCCCTGCAAGATATTCGTCGATACTCTGACTATATGTTTTTTTTTTGGGATAGCATCTTACTTTCATTTTTTTAGATTTTACGAATTGTAGGGAAGTAGCGGGTTTTGTAGATAACGTTTAAGGTGTCACCGCTGAATATTGATCTAGCTCAAAATTTTCGATCGTCCATTTGCTTGGGTAACTTATTTTTGACCTAAATTTAGCACTTTTAATAGGCAAGTGCGCTAAATTGCCTAGAATTGGTTAACTTATAATTATCGGTATTTTGTATTTCACTTGGTGAAGGTTTTTTAATTGTTGTACAAATCGTATCATCAAATATTTACCAATCAGCTTTTAAAGGCAATCGAAAATATTAAGAGGTAAGTTGCATTACCATAGTTATTTACTAAAAATCTTATCACTACATATTATAAAACAAAGTCCTACGCCGCGTCTGTCTATCTGTCTGTTCGCGATAAACTCAAAAACGACTGAACGAATTTATATACGGTTTTCACCAATAGATAGAGTGATGGTTTCTAGAAGTGATGGAAACTCAGTGAAAAGGTTCTTGAGCCTCAGTCGAATTGTGTGGGATCCACCGCGAGCACAGCTTTTTCATACCCAAATGTTTGTGTAAAATTGATCATATTCGACTCATGCGACGTAGATTTAAGCATAAGCCTAAGGATATCCGAATATCAAGGTAGATCACATGCCTGTCTGTTTCGATCAAACGGCGCATAGCATTGAAGTTTGTGTTGTTTACAGCCTTGGACTATCACATAATTCATCACTGAGATTGATACTACCGCGCTTGAATTCTGCCAGTAATAAATAGTCGTCGTGAATAGTACTTCATCGCCAAAAGCAGTTCAAAACCGAGCAAAGCTCTGCTGAGCTGTTAAATTACACTTAAAATCGTAGAAAATCATACTACGAAAATTTTCACGACTTAAATCCATAGCGATGAATACACGCAATTTTAAGAATAACGCTCCAATGTAAACACTATTGACAATTATATGGAAAAAATTGTACAGCCAAAGAGTTCCATTTTAAAACGTAATAATTACTTTTTAAATATTGTTTATGTAAGTAGCGAGTTCCAGCTACTGGTAGTATGTCCCACGTATATCCATGCGGGTGAACCTGTGGTCCGAAAGTTCAAATTAAAATAAAAAAATATCTCAAAGCTTATAGACTTATCTTTAAACTTTTTAAGCACAAAAATTTTAAAAATGGTTGACCTTATAGGCTATTCGTCTGACTTTTGCTACTTTCGAGCTTAAAGTCTTCTAAAATGTACCTAACAATACATTATTGAGTTTTAATTCAAAACATCGACTTTTTTGTGCTTTTTCAAGCTCTCCGAGCTTAAAAATGTGATCTTCAAAGGTTTTCAGTTCTCGGAGTTCAAACATCTAGATTTATTTTTAAAAACGCAATTTTATTAATCTATACTGTATCTATCGAAAGCGCTGTTCCATTTTGATATGTTTCATAGCATTCGATGGAATATTTAAGCAGAGAAATTAACGGCAATTCGAAAAAAATATTATAGTACAAGTACCAATAGATTAGTCGCCGTCACGAATTTAGTAACAGTACTGAGATTTGACGTTTGCAATAAGCGAAAGAAAAAAGAGAGAATATAAATTTTCTTATTTATTTTCTAATATGTCTAAGCTAAAAACATACAGAGATCATTTTTAACGCTATATGGCCTCTTTCTTAATTCAATCTCCACATCTATTATATATGTCTTAAAGGTTCAAGTCAAATATGTCCATTTAGGATTTTGCAAATGTTATTACACGACTGTATGATAGTGTTTCCACGACTCCTAACCAAACTTGTCATCGACGAACAACGAATTTAAGTCCGATTGATTTTGTATTTATTGTTGTTAAAATAATATAACACCTATCATATAACGCATTACTCAATCGATGATAGCTATCAAGAAGGTTGTAGAAATTAAACGAAAATTCAGTAAAGCATAATTTCGTAAACGATTTCGCAAGAAATGTGTTGCGATACGCCTTAAATGCCGCATCGCGAAGGAAAAAAGAAACATCGAACACAAAACATTGACCCATCTCAAACGTGCGGTAAATACGCTTGTAAACTACGGAACATCTTTTCAGTGGGTGTAAGACGCGGCCCGACTTCAGCCCGTGTGTATTCACTCGCGCCCACCCCGATAGAGGCGCGCCCGCGTTACATTTATCATGACAAATGATATAGGATACCTTCCTTGCCAGAAAGGATCAACCGCAGGGCTCACTCATTTATCATTGCTCAGATTTACCAACATGCTACGCACCGGGGGCTTAATTCTGGATGCGGGCACTGGAGGCGCTCGCCAGTGTTACAAATGCGAATAGCAGCCGCTGCGTCAGGATCATATTAAAAATAAATATATCACTGTAAATGGATCTGAGAAGGCTTGGCTTTTTGAAGGTAAAATTAATTGGAAAACTAGAATATTTAATATTTTAAAATCCGACCAATTTCTGACTTTAAAAAATTTGTTAGTTAAAAAATTGCAATTTATTATAATTTTTTTCTAGCAGGAAATATAAACATAGTACACACACGTTTTTTTACTCAGTAATTATGAGTGATACCAACTGTATAAACTGTATTTCTCCAAACTTATGTATATAAACATACACACAAACGCGTGTGCGCATGCACACAAAAATACACTTATATATGTCATGATTTATATAGACATTTTTTTTTATTTACCATAAAATATATATTTATCTACAGCTTAAGTTTAAACAGACAAAAAAATTGATCTATATAATATCTGGATCAAATTATATTTACAAATACATTTTTATTTTTTTATTCATACTTCTATTATAAGTCATACATTTTAAATTATAGAGCGAAAGATTGAAATGATCTAATGCCATTTAATTTAAATTCGAACAACTGATAAATTTACATTTTTATTTAAATAAAACAACCTATTTCTAATATTAACACACAGTGTCTCCATATTATTATCTTCTTTCGCAGAGTCGGAGAGGTCTTTGATTAATTTAATTTATACTTTAGTTGCTGCTTTTAAAGTTTTGGTGCATATTCCACCTTACTCACTAAAAAACATGGTTTTTCAAATAAAAATTTTACCCTATTTATTAAAAATACCTCTTTTGAAATAGACATATTTTCAAGTACAATAATTATTAATTGGTTAAGAATTAGAAAATATCGAAATAAACCTTCAGATTGGAAGGTAAAACGAAAGAAACACAAACCAGAGACTGTATATTCAGAAAATATAAATCTGGTATTACAAGGCGACCGTCAATTATATTTTCTCGACGTGTGCGCCATCTTCGATGGGCGTTATTTAAAATTAAACAATTATAATTTTGAAGTGAAACTTCTTTATCGGCGTATGGGAGAAATTTTATAGCAATGTAACGTATTTCTGTTACGCGCCATCTTTATCTGTTACGCGCCATTTTTATTTCTGGGTAACATTTTTCCGTTACGCGCCATATTTATTCAATGTTATTAATGTCATCGTGGCATAAACATAATTGTTACTAAGGTCACCTGTCACATATACTTTCTGTCAACACCCTAGATCTATTTACAGTTTGTATATATTACATTTTCCTATTACCTAAGTTGAAACTTTTTCAACCGACATACATAAACTATATCTCACATTCTTTCATTGAGTGACTCGATTTTATATGTAGCGTTCGATAATTTTCCTATAATTCTATATGGCCCTTTATAACATCGCATTAATTGAAAAGTTTTACCTATCACCCTTCTAGGTACATATACCATTACCAAGTCTCTTACATGAAACTCTGTACATTTCTATTTCTGAAACTCAGTAGTGACGTGAAAAATAATATTTCAATTAAGTGATTAGCGAAAAAAATTTTATGAAGTTATTTGTATCCATGTCTATGATAATAAAAGCCTTTTGCATAAACTTTATCAAAGTCCCTTATTTTTTATAGAATTTTCGAGGGGCAAATAAGCTTGCAAGCCACGAGGATGTAGGTGGCCATCTCCGCCCAAGGACATCCGCAACCCTAGAGCAGTCACCAGTGCTTTGCCGGCTTCTTGTGTAGGAATAACATATCTGCTGGAGAGGGATGAATAGAAGGGAAGCGATGGAAGAAAAGTAGAAGCATCACATTTATATGTATCTATTACGGTAATATTACCATTTTCAGAAAAAAATACGATCGAAACAGAATGAAAACGGCGTGCTATTTTATTTTACCAGGAAAAGTCTATCTTAGGCTCCTCTTTACAAAACAAAAAAAAAAATGTGTTTTTTTTCGTCACGTTGCGTCTCTCGTACTTATCACTACATTATTTATATTCTAGAATGTTCAAAATATACCTGTTAATAAACACATTACTTCTAGCCGTATCACGACTGAATCATCTGAGGTGTATCGATGATTTAATCTAATACAACACTATACTTTTGTTTCCTACACTCAACCTATGCCGTAGACGACCAACAATAAAATTGTATTACACCTAAGGTAAAAAGAAAATATTAGTGACATTCATAAATGAAATATCTGGAATATTTATTATTTTTTAAATGTTCATACGAGAAAACATAAGCGTAATCCCGTAAATAAAGTAGCGAAACATTTTTAACCGGAAAAAAAAAATGACACAAAAGCGCAATTTATAATGGACAAAAAAACATTGTAAGTAAAAAGCTCATAAACAATTCAACACGACGTGCAAACCGGGTCGCTGTAGCTGGTGCAATTAAATTTCATGTGAGATTTAAGTCGTATTTACCAAGAATTATACCCCGGCAAGTGAGATTGGAGCATGTAAATTTACAGACAAAGCCTATTTGTATAATGAATTGTATGGGGCCCGGTTCCGAGTTACATTTGGGAGGAAATTACTGGAAGCGACGGTTAATAATGGGCGGTAAATAATAATACGGCGCTCGCACGCGCCGCGGGATAGCCCCAAACGGCTGAATTGAAATTTTGGCGCTGTCGTTCGGAGGTTTCGAGAAAATTTGTCATCGTCCCGAATTTCGCTTTTCGACGTATCCGGTATTTATTACATGTTATAAAATGGGCATGTACAAAGTGTCACGTGTAAGATAATCACGAAGGTTAACGACTAACGGTTACTAAAAGGTTAACGAGTTGCTAATGAGATGTCGCCACTCAATGGCGTCTACTTTTAGCTGTTTACGAAATACGCTCCGAGTTAAAAACTCGATTTCACATGTTATTTTCTTATAGTGACGGTATATAAACAGCGCCATCTACACAAAACATTACCGTTGTTCTTTGTTGCATTAGTCTGGATAAAATCGATTAAAAAAACCAAACTAGTACGTAGTTGACGTATGGCCTCTCTTTTCGTTTCCGATCGTTGTTGAAAAATGGTCTACGAAGCGCAAAAAAAAACTTCATTTTAAATTTTAATCCCTCTTTTTTTTGTATGGAAAGCTGTGCTCAACAACTTTTTAATTTTTTTAAATATTTGCATGACGGTTCATATAATATACTTGCCTGTATAATTTCATCATACTCGGTGTCAAAACGACGGAGGCATAAGGAAAACACGTACAGACGGACGTGTCGAATACAATGTTTCCTTTTTCGTGTTAGTTCATGAAACTAAACTAAAAAGAATTAGATTACAATAAATCACACTTTGACGATTACATTTTCTTTACTACATCCATTGTAGTTCATGCGATTGTATTATACGAATATATATGAAAAAAAAGAAAATAGATCAAGTACACTTAAACATCTAGACTTTTTTTCTGCCCCAGTAGCATGGCTACTGAGGCCCTTATTCGCCAATCTCATTCCTGTACTCGAAGTTACTTGTATGTGTTAAAAATTGTACTGATTAAAATATGAATATCGCACAGAAGCGGCTCGGCTTCGGCACACATCAAGAAGTCTAACAGAAATTTTGTACGAACGTAAAAAGGAAACACGTGCCGGCCCCGGAGTGTTCCACATTCTCGTCACACGTCGCAGAAAAATGTTATCTTCAAAAACAATTTCATACGCGTCAGGCCCGCGACCCGCGCGCCCCGCCCGCGGTACGTCGGCGTGGAGCGGCAAAAAAATATGTAAAATCGTGTGTAATTTGTACGTTTTATGATTTTTCTTGTAGAATCCGTAATTAGGAAAAATAAATGATGGAAATTTGCTATACCCATTCTTTTTCGCGTTGTTCGTAGGGGTCTTATTTTGCTACAAATACGTTGATGAATTCTAAATATACAGTTACGTTCAAATAAGCCATATTTTGGTAATATATTTTTATTTCGGGTTTTGATATTATCGCAATGAAAAACAAATCGAGGTCGACAGTGCAGTTCTTCCCTAAGACGTCCCGTAGTGAAGTTTATTGAAGTGTTTTAGAGCTCCTCGAGTTCAAAAATACAGTTTGTATTTTGTATATCTGTATATAAAAATCTGTAAGATTTTCGAATTCGAATTTTCGACTTTCAAATAGTTTTTAAAACTTAAATATTCGAAAGACGGTTAAGCCTGCAGGCCATTCCTGAAACTTCTTGTTACTTTCGAGCTTAAAGTATAAAGAAATATACCTAGCAGTAAATTATGAACTATTTCGAGCTCAAGAGATTGATTTTATTACTTTTTTGAGATTTTTAAGGTCAAAAATGTAAATTTTGAGCTCTCCTAGTTCAAGAATATACATTTAAAAAAAACTGTTCTTTAATTTCTTTACTACACTATCTTTCGAACACGTTCGTCGATTTTGAGCTACTTTATGGCATTTGTTGCAGCTTTTAATTAAAAGGAGATGATCGAGTATCAATCATCAAATCATCAAGAATTTCTTTGCTAAAACGTTTCTTTTTCGAATTAGTCGTAAACGATATTTCTTAAGCGAACCTGCATATTTTGGTGCAATTGGCAACGTTTGACGTAATTTTTAAGGTAAAAGCTGGTTAAATTGTTTTTATTTGAAAAATATGATAAACAAAATAATATTTGAATTATTCATCCAACAATATATCTTAAACAAATCAACATATTTTTATGCGACTAACAACAATCGTTACAACCATCGTTGCAAGCATTGTTACAACAAATGGTTGCAACATTTGGTGAAAAAAGTTGAATAGACTGTGGTATCGATCAGTCGAGTAGTCTAAAGTCATTTCAAAAAATATTTTTCTGAGACTCTACTTTTGAAATAACTCAATATTTATATTGCAGAATGGGCTCAAATGTTTGGGAAGTCTAAATCGAGTACACTACTTTTGAATGTTATAAAATGAGTTTCATAATATAAACAAGCAAACGCACACACACACTCATTCACACTTATATCACTCGCTATCAAAATAGATACTTAGCATTTTGATCTGATGAAAACTTGATTTTAGAAAATCGGACTGAAAACAGTATCTTCTCAATTTATGAAAATTTTCAATTTTTATAGCAGGAACTTAAAAATATCTGGCCTAATGTGTGTGGGTGTTGCCTTAAAATCAGAAGGTAACGAGTACAATTCTGACTATATGCTAATTGATGAGTTTTGATGCACGTCAAATTAAAAAAAATCGCACTGTGCCTCGGAGGACACGATCAGCCGTTGGTTCCATATATTGATATAATTTAGGAGTTGGGCTTCTTGGAAAGTTCTTAGTTGGGCCACTATGAAGGGCTCAGGATACAAGGTTCTTTTTTTTATATTTATTTCGTAGGTTATATAAGACTCGAAATACGTCATAACATTTAGTTTTCATTGCAGTTTTCTTATTGGAATTTTCTTTTAATTACCATTCGTTAGTAAGGCAGTTACTTCTAAAGAAGAACGAGGAACTTGAGGATAGCTATTTTAAAACCAAAATTATATATAAATACAATCATATATAAAACTATTGCAAGAACAAGACACTTGTAAGAAGTCGAGCTCACTATGTCCATTTATCCTCTAAATATTTCAATATTGTATAATACCTTTTTGTGCTAAGTATCTGCTTGATAAATCCTTTAAATTTGTATAAGAGTGAATTTTGTGTATTTGAGAAATCTTATTGAACGTGTGGCCTACATTGAAACATAAATTTTTTTCTAGTGTTGAAATTATGTCTAACATAATTTTTATTCAAAAATTCTAAATTTTTTTCTTACATATATTAATTTTGGTAAATAAACTGTGATACTATAGTTAAAATTCGAATGAAATTAAATATTATTTAATTAAGTCTCTCATCTCAATTACAAACATTGCGGGAGGTTATGCCAGCAGTAGGATGATTAAAATTTGCTTTCTACTTAAATAAACCTTTTTTATATTTAAATAAATCCCTCGTACATTTCATCAATATACATGTTATCTTCATTACCAATGATATATCCTACTGTTGCCATTGCTCAACCGATTCCATAAATTTTGAATGCAATTAAATCGGTCGATACGTAAATGTTCGTCTGTAAATTAAACATTTTGACCACCGGACACAAATTAAACTCATATTTGCATATAATTCAAATGCAGTTGATAGATCGACAGATGATCTGCACCAAATCGGTTAATTCTTTTTTTGTTATGTTCGTTATTGTCAGGACAAATTTGTATGTTAGAATATAACACTTTGTATCTTCCTTTTGTCCGGGATATCTTCGAAACAGCTGAAAAGATCACAATGTGACTTTTACTGGAAGGTAGAGGAGCTTACTGAACTACATTCAAAGTACTTTTTATTGGTATCATTTTTAAGATTTCTGTTTGAAAAAAAACCCTTAAAGGTGGGATAACTTATTAAATTAGAATCAAAAGCGAAACTGAAATCAAAATCGGGAGCAAAACCGAAATCGAGATTAGTTCGTGACGAAACCGACGACGAGGAACGGGATCGGGATCATGACGGACACAGCGGTATTAATTCCGAGAAAAGAGAGGTCGAAAACGAGTGAAAAGACAGTGTCCAAATTTAAAGCGTAAGCGGAATACTTCACGTTTCGTGTGTTATACTAGGGTTCGTCCCCAGCTTCGGTCATGTATTTGCAATATTGAACCGGACTATTACAAAGATTTTAAAAATCCATTTATTTGTAATAGAAGCTACGATAACCTCAAGTAATATTTTCTATATTTTATTCCAACCCCGTAATTTGTTAAAGTAGGAATCGTGATTGGTAGTGAAATTGGAATTAAAAGCGAGGCGGAGAGCAGAATCGAGAACCGGGCCAGAATCAGAATTGAAAGCGACACCGGAACCGAAATCGAAAACGAGACTAGGGTCAAAAATGAGTGGGGACGGGATCAGAATCAAAAGTGTGACTGTGATCGGAATCGAAAACGAGAAAGGGGTTGAAATTGATATTGATCGATACGAAGGAAAAAAAGTCATTCTACGTCCATGCTGGCGGTCATTAACTATACGGGAAAGTTACCTACAAGAAAATGAAGAACAACGTCTGTCGGGCCAGTTAGTTTTGAATAAAAAAATATTCTATTATTAACTAGTTTCCGCCCGCGACTTCGCCCGCTTATAATCCGTTCTGTCACACAATGTTTTTATCGCAAATCAACCTCCCCCCTCATTCACCGGTCCACTTCCCCTTCCGACCCCTGCAAGACCTTTTATATTTTTCAAAAAGTCGGTTGCGTCGTGATTCGAGTCTAGTGTAAATTTTTTTGCTCTTTTGAATATTGTTGGTCGTTCGCATCGTGATGTATCTGTAAACCTTCAAGGTTAGGAATTATTGTTTGCCTTAGGCTTCTTTTTTCTTCTTCTTCTTTTAATGGGCAAACGAGCATGCAGACCACCGGAAAGTAGACGATCGCCACCGCCCATGGACACAAGCGACCCCATACGACTTACTTGTACGTTGCCAGCGAGATCTTGAAATGAGGACAACTCTTTTCTTGATTTTCTTTTGAAATAATAGAAAATTTGTATTCTGTTCAAAGCCAAGCTCTATCCACTCGTGCAAACCGCATTAAAATTTATTTTGTAATTCTAGGAATGTGCGCGTGTAAAACCAGACAACAAACAAACAAAAAATGAAGAAATCTTTGTTTTCTCTTATATTACCTTTGTTTTATCGCTCCCTTCAAAGTACAGACACACAGTATTATACTATTTTATTATATATAAAGAAATCTAAACATATAATATGTATTTCTATGTGAATGGAACATTATAGAAACACTTTCACTTCATTTAATACTTTTGACTATTGTTTATCCATACACGCATAAGTTATATACATATAAGACTAACTATTGCCTGCGGCTCCACCGGCATAAATATATAATGATGAAGTATTTTTGATGGAATTTGTGTGACACCCGTCGTGTGCGAGCGTCTACGTCCCGAAATAAGTAACTATGCCAAATTTCAAGTCAATCGGACCTATAATTTCAGAGATGTAATAAAATTATGATTTTTTTTTTTGGATAGGATTTAGGTAAAATCCTTTCTTAGTAAACGTCTACGTTCCTAAAAGAGTAATCATGCCGAATTTTAAGTCAGCCGGACCTATAGTTTTAGGGATCTCGTTATGAGTCAGTCTCAGTCTTTCGCGTATATATGTATAGATGACTCAAACTAAGTATCACAGAAAAAAGTAAATTAATTGCATGCGCATCTATAGCGCACTATAACATTTTCATGATCATACTTCATGGGCTATACTTTACTGAAGAGTGACGCTAACAGTTTTGGATTTAGTAATAATATGTAATCCCAGGAATGAGGAAGCTGTTACGTAAGCACAAATTAGATTATTAACTTGAATGTTTCGTTAACTATAAGCCATTATTTATTAGGTAATGATAAGATGATTCACCAACAGTACCGCATTTTTAAAAGATTTTATTATTTATGATTTTGGGGTTCCTGCTCTTTCTCTCATCAATATTTACGAAAGCTCTTGAATATCATCTGGGATTTCTAGTTAATTTTTAATTGATGTATTCACATTTTAAACATTAAATTTACTTTTCTTTTTATCAAATTATATTATGAGGTTTGAATGGTTGGATCATTAAAATTACTATCATGTTCTTTCATCTATATGTAAATGGAAAGATAGTAATTTGCTGCTTTGTTGCTGCTTATTCATTTATTTTTTCCATCTAGTCTTTTTGTCAACGGTGTGTATATGCAATATAAAAGAAATAACATGGTTGTAACATTAAACATTATAAAAGCCTTAAATTGAAGAGTAATACGATGTAACTTATTTAAAACATTCGGCTACGAACAGGCGTATGTGTTGTTAGGGTGTAAATTAAGCGCCTAAAAGGATGCCTAGGTTCATAAAACTTTCAGCTCTAGTTATTCCATCTACACAAAGGGAATATTATTCTAAGGGAGAAGATCGCGTAATGCTCAGGATCTGGGAATTAAGCGTTTAAAGGGAAGTCATTTATCTCACTTTAGAAATACATTCTAGCAAGGTTTCAAACGATAAAATAATACTTTAGCATTATAAAAATATTTTTAGATTATTGTTTTAAGAAAATCTATTAAATGAGATTTTTGAGTGTACTGCTCGGTGGGGTATACAGCGACTCTTTCGGTACGACCAGTGTTAGTAGCTAATATAGAAGTGATACATAAATAACATTTTTGTTACATATTTTCCAATTGAAAATTTGCAAGGTGTTTCATGGCTATGAAAAGTGTTTTCGAATAAAGTGTAAAGACAATATGGCGAATGCGTATGTAACACCTTTCAGTAGTAAAATAGGTTTCATGTTTACACACATCGGGTTCACACAGTTACTTTGTGACATAATCATTTCAGCACTGTGATGTAGTAACAGTCGATGTGACATTGCTAAAAGGATTTAAACCTTGTAACACCTTCCAAATTTCGATACAATAAAAGGCTCGCCCATAGTCCAAACAACTAGCAATTACATTTATCCGATTTTTGTATGATCAATGAAAACGTATGGATGATGTCTACGACGCCGAAGATTTTTATTGCAAACTGGCATGTTCAGGTAGGTAGTACATTTCAAACCTGTTCACAAGATGGTTCGTGATAAACCTCGAGAACAACTTATATATATATATATACTTCAAGAGAATAGTGGGTCTATAATTCTTCAGCAAGGAGTTAATTATCTCCTTTTTTTTGAAGATGGTGGTTTTGGTGAAGATGATGCTGTTACTGCTCCATTTTAGTTGATAAATCCTTTTATTGATATTTTTTTTAATTAAAAAGTATATATGTGTGTGTGTGTGTGTGTGTGTGCGTGTGTGTGTGTGTGTGTGTGTGTGAGTGTGTGTGTTTGTGTGTGGTGTGTGTAAGTACACATACGTATTGAATTGACGCATCGTTATAAACGCTAATAAGGATATATTCAATTCCTTAACATCCATTAATATTTACTTACAATTTAATATTAGAAGAATATTTCCTTACGGTCAATTTGTTAGCTTTGATCCCTAAAACACTTTAAAAATATAAATGTGTTTCTAAACGTGGTCCTCTGTGAACTTATAAACGTCATCAAACAATATTATGATAACAGTTATTCAACTATAAAATAACAGTTACAGACTGGTACGGGTGGATATAGTACGCCAGCCGGAGTAACCTCATTAGTAGATGACAAATACACTTTAATTTCAAACGTTATTTCTTATAAAGATCTAAGAAACGTTTGTAGATGAATTATATATGACAAGTTTCAAAAAATTCTTTTAATGTGTGGGTTTTGGTAAATGTTCAGTCACTCGGTTCTCAAAATAATTGTGTTGACATTGTAATTATTTTTGAGGTATAAACCATAAAGTGAAGTATTTTTTAGGTGTTAAAGAATAAGATTGAAATTTAGAATTGTAAAAAAAAAGGTAATTTTAGCAGCATGTGAAGTTTCTAGTAGTACTATCGCTCTAAATATTCTACATATTTAGAGCGATTCAGATATTTCTAGGTATCTTCATATCAAGTCTCTAATTGTAGACTTAGGAAGATTGAAAATTGGGTAAAGTGAAAGTGAAAATGTAATCATCAAAGACATTGAAAAAATATGTAATTTCACTACTATAAACATCATTTTAATTTAAGTGATAAAAAGGAAACACGCTGCATTAAGAGTGTTCCTTTCCTTTTTATAAAGCTAAATTAAATGCATTGATTGAATATATATGAGAAGTGAACGAATAACCATTTCATACTACGAAGTTCATATCACTACTGGTCGTTTAATCGAAAATTGCAGAATCGAAAATGTGATACAACTTGAGCCAACCCCCGCTCTACACTATCTAAGGCACTGGGTAAGCCGAGCAAATGAGAATATAGAAGATGAAGAATTACATAAAAATGACGGCTGTTTTTCAAAGCTCTTCCAAATAGAATTTTAAGGATTTTTAGAAGAACTACGAAACTCTAGCCACATAAAAAAATTAAAGCGACCAACAGAAAAAAGAGGGCTTTTGCTTGTATACGGCGCGTACAACCATTTTTTCTTAAAAATCATTGACAGACCTGAAGTAAAGTATGAAAACATTATAAGAGTTAAAGTGTGACATAAATTACGCACAGCTTTTTTACAGACAATAAGAGACGGTCCTGTCGAATATTTTCATAGATTGAAATGACTGGCTGCAAAAGCTAGGATCACGGAGGAAAATCCGATATATCCGATTATGACGTTTCTGTGGGGATGAAATGCAGCCGTCAAATATTTATTCGAGGCGCAAATATATGACTTGTCTGTGAATTTGAAATGGATTATAAAAAAGTCAAAACTGAGAGGCTAACTACGAGTTGCCACTGGAGTATGGACGTTAGGAAGCTTTCGAAGAACGTCCGACGAGCAATGACAGACTGAGGTGAGGTCTTCTTAGCCGGCCGTGACAAAAGCTTGGCCCTACTGGCTTCCTGTGCATGAGAAGAAATGGAATACAGAAGAAATGGAGGAAGTGATTTAAACGTAAATGAATATTTTTCTTTGTGTCAGTAAGAAAAATTACAAGCGGTTCTAATGGAATATTTAGATCGTTTGGCATTTGAGAATTCGTAATTGGGAAAATATTCCAGTTTTGAGATGAAAGTCAAAACAAAGGATGAAAAACGTTTCCATAAGCCACCATATATATGAATAGGACAATGCAAAATTATAGAAA
Organism: Eumeta japonica; assembly: GCA_005406025.1. Taxonomy (NCBI): domain Eukaryota; kingdom Metazoa; phylum Arthropoda; class Insecta; order Lepidoptera; family Psychidae; genus Eumeta; species Eumeta japonica. The sequence goes on along the minus strand of BGZK01000628.1, from coordinate 106,886 downwards.
GACGGTTGCAACAAATGCTCGACAATGGGATTATTAGACATTCAAAGATTTTTTATGTTTCTCCAGTGGTATTAGTAAAAAAGCCAGACGACGCGTGGAGATTTTATATAGATTTTATAAACTTAAAGAAGAAAGTTTTTTCAGATTCGTATCCTATTCCGAGAATTGAAAATTTAATAACGTATTTAAGAAAAGTTAAATATTTCGCTAATTTAGACTTATAATCGGAGCACTGGCAAATGGTAATAAACGAAATAGATAGGCCAAAGACCGTGCTTGTAATCTCTTCATAATTATTATAAATTTTCGTTTTTAACTTTCGGGTAGTATTGGGTAGTAAAATGGTAGATACAGTTTTAGCTGGGATTAAGTGTAAAAATGCCATAATGTACGTAAATGACGACTTATTATATGGGGAAACCTTCGAAGGATTCTGTAATGCTTTGAGAGGTGTACTAAATACCTATTTTAGTATAGGTATTTAGTACGCCTATACTATTTTGTATTATTCTATAGAATAACTTAATTCGTTTCTCTGAACTTTCAGAGAAACGAATTTAATGGTGAAACTGTCGAAGTATACCTTTGGTTATGAATAGGTAATGGTTTTGGGGTATGAAGTTAATGAAGCGGGAGTTAAGTCTTCCAAAACGAAGTTGAGCATAGGGTTGTAACTAGAGAGACCGTCAAGTGTGAAGAGTTTAAAATAATTTCTGAGTCTCACAACCTATTATAGAAAGTTTATAGAAAATTACGTGCAAATTACGCTACCGTTACCAAAATTGTTAAAAAACGAAAGAGATTTCATTGGTCTGAGAAATGTCATGCGGTATTTGAAGTGCTAAAAAAACATTTATGTCATCTTCCACTGTTAAGATATTCCGAGAATAAAGTCGATATATAGATTAGTAAAGCGGTTTTTTGTAGATGCTAGCATTAGGGAAGCTAGGGAAGTATTAGGTGCAGGGAGAAAGAACAAGCTGCTGGCGGTCCCATCTTCATCACACACACACACACACACACACACACACACACACACACACACACACACACACAAATATTGATTCGCCTGTTCGTTTCATTTCCGTCGCGAATTTTGTTCCATGGCTGCAACGCCGCCGTCCGATTCACGAATGACCGACCACCGGAACTACGGTTCCGCAGCCCGAAGTTCGTTTCGGTGCCTGTTCAGTCTTCCAGTTTGATGAAACGATACTTCCTGGTTATCACTTTTAAGAGGTTGCATTGCATTAATATTATTTTATAATAATTTATTTTATAAACAATCAAAACAGTTTTATGTTCTCAATTGATGATTGTCTTATGAAGAGTTTCTTACTTTATTTTTTAGCTCCCTTTTTGTTTCTAAATAATATTTTAATAGCATTTGTTTTGTTTTAATGGTGGTTAACTTGAAAAGTCAGGAAAATTCAGAAAACTCAATTTTCACGCCTGGGCATAGACCACCGCGTTACCCTTCTTGCTCCAATAATGTTATTAGATCATTTTACTATGTCTCTTATTTTTTGTTAAAGTTATTAAGTATATTATTTTGTAATCTCCCTTTTGCAGAACGTTGGAAAGCATTTTAGTAAATCTGGATAAGCGTTAAATAAGTGCTGTACGACTGTTTTTTAGGGTTTCTCAGTTAAATAGGAAAAGAACGTATGTAGTTATGTTCCGTCCGTCTTTCCGTCAGTTCATCTTGAAAAAAATTTTGTTAAGATAAAGTAAGAACAGCCTTTCAGATATCTATTTAAATAATTACTTGATTTTGTAGTGAGTTCCACTCAAAGATAACTAAGACTGCATCTTCTTAGAAGAATGTATAGTTTTGACTCAATATTTTACATTTCATGTTCATGTTTTTATTGGTTATCAATATTTTGTCTTTCTTTAACTAGAACCGACCCCATAAATAAAATAATTATTTATATAGATTTTTGAAGGCGGTTTTTATTTCATTTTTATAAGGCTTCATTTAACCACGTACATAGCAATAATACATTTTATTGTTTATGGGGTAGATCGAATAGTGTATACACGGCTGTATACCAGAATAATACTCCAATCTAATAACAGTCGTCACTGTAATGTATTCAGAGGGAGTCGTGAAGTCTAACCAATACAAGTTTGTTGTAAGCTTGTTAACCCGGGGCCAACCCTTGCTAGCGTCTTATCCGAAATTCTATGTAATCGCGTTGTACGCCCCACGGACAAAGTTAAATGAAAAGGTTTTTACGTTCCCTAGTTTGTACTAGAGGGTTGAAGTTTGACCCTAAGACCTAAGCCCGGACTTATTGTTTTGAGCTGGGTGATTACTTTGGTTTCGCTTAAATTAAAATTTCATCACAAACTTTGTTATCCGTTTTGAGTTCGCCAGTTGTTTTTTTTTTATATTCCCAGCAATAGGGGAATAATTGTGGCCAAAATCAAGTTAACAGTTTGATTTTATTTTTTCGATTTTTGTTTTAATAGATGAAAAAAAAAACTATACTGACACGTCAAGTCTATGCATTTTGGGGAAAAAGTTTTTTCGTATTTTATAAGCAAAAACTGCAGTAAAAAGTCTAATTATGCTGTTTGTATCTGGCTAGTTTTGATACCAATAATTAGATGGTATTTTTAAAAAGGGAAAATGAAAAGAAAAAAATGGTGTCCCGGCATTTTTTTATTGTTTCCTTTTACACCAAAATGAGTGAATCTCATAAAGCAACTCCATACATTTTGAAGTTTTATTATAAAAAAGGAAAAAATGTAATACAAGTCAAAAAAATTGTAACCTATATGAACCTAATGTAATATCAATAAGAGTAGCACAAAACTGGTTTAAGTATTCTTAGTCCGGTAATTTTGATGTCAAAAGTGAACCTCGCTTTGGTTAATCTGCTACGGATAACGTCGATGCTATTTTAGAAAAAGAAGACCAAGATCGCCGTATTAGTTCTAACAATATATCAAAAGAGCTGTAGATTGACCACAAAACAGTTTTGAACCATTGGAAAAAAGCTAGATATACAGAAGGAGCTCGATGATTGGATCCCACACGAGATCATTGAAATAAATCTAATGAATTGCGTACTCATTTGCTGTTCTCTATTGAAACGTGAACCGTTTATGAGATGATGACATTATATATAAAGAAACTATGACTAACTAAATCTGTACTAGAGAAATATAAAAAAAAAAATAATTTAGGAGGTATTTCTAAGTACAATAAAAGCAAAAACAATTATTTTTAGAATATCTGTCTATGTGTCTAGGTTGTTCGTTTCCGCATTAGGTTAAAACTCAATTTCTTCTCTTTATTAAAGGTCGCTAACGCACTAGTGACTCTTGGAGTTACGGATGTCCATGGGTGGCAGTGACCTTTCCAATGGACCGCATGCTCGTTTATTCTTATGAATTCTATAAAAAAATATAGTACGGAATCGAAAGTGGTTTTCGCATGCCTATTGCTAGAGATCTAAGCTTAAAAAAATGGCATGTTTTATCTTGCATACCATTCCTAGAACCCGAGTTGTATGCAAAACTCTCTTCGACGGGGAACTGTACGTGAATATTGGAAATTATTTTTATAAATTATGTCAAAAAATGTATTATGCTGTAGTCAATTTAGCTAAGGCTCGAAAATGAGCCAGCTGATACGTCACGCACACAGAATAAAGACGGGACGTAACAGCTTCTACTGTTTCATTTTCTCCGGTGTATGCGAGTTCCGTTGACCTACTCCCATATCCTATTTATAAAATATATGAAATTATTTTTATTAATTTACAATATGCTGTAAATAGTACGAATACGGAAAGAGCGATAGGTGTGTACGTACTTTTCAGTACGGTAGTATGAAAACTAGCCCTAAAAAGTATTACAAAGTCGCCTCCGAAAAAGAGCCCGCTCCTTGCGAGAATATTTTAAGGGAGATATCTCGAACGTCCCTCAGCAACGTGCGCCGGTCGGATGTCTTGAAATAAAATAAATTAAGTTTATCTCCGGATCACCTGGCGGGCTCCGGCCCTCGATCAATCACTCCCACACGGAATACACCTAATTTCGTTTTTTCCGCTTAAACCCGTTCGTTCTATTTCAATACGGATGCTGCAGGGAGGTCATCTATTTTGCTTACCTTTTCTTTTCGTATGCTTTTCTCGTGAGCGATGTCTGATATTCTCCAGGAGAAATACGTACACTGATATATGTACCACGCAATTCTAATAAATTAAATTAAATTATTGTATGCATAATAATACACATAAATATAATTGTCTTACATAAAACCACTCTAAGGTTTATTTACGGCTGAATTTCCTTCAAGCGTAACGATTTTTATTATTTATTAGCTTTCGTCCATGGTTGCGTCCGCGTGGACATACCATGAATTTCTATATGTATATCGAGTGATTTCTGTATCACATTGTTCTAATACTACACTGAAAAAAAAAAGTAAATAATTTCAACTAGTAGTTTAAACAACGTAAGGAATTTGCGTTGTTGGTTTTGTGCAAACCAACATTTTGGTTGTCTTAAGCAACCTAAATATTGGTTCGACGAATCCAATTGATTAAGTTGTACGCATATTTACGAATTACTCAGCTATCGCAACAAAATATGTTTAACTAAGCTAAATTAGAACCTGGTTGAAAAAAATTCTTGTACTTTTTTTCTAAATTAGGACTTACACGTTATGCGATTCTTAACATAAAAATCATCTAGGACCAATTCAATAAGAGTGTTAAATGTAAGCATGCTTGTATTGTCTTTTAATTTAGCGGTATGCGGCACGAATTTGCTCATGAATTGGTAACACTAGTTTACACGGTTTTCATACCCCAGCTGAAAGTTGTTATTCTATTTTGTGTTCAGGTAGAACTATCCAGAAAAAAATAATAAAAAAATTCTGTCACGTCTGGTTTAAAAAATATTTATTTTCTTGAAGGGAAATACAAAAATTTTAGGATTAATACAAAAATAAATTAAAAATGACTAATTTTTGCTTTCTTTTTATAGTTATTTGAATCAGTTTCTCTTATGATAGACCAACAGTAATCCCCTAACATATTTTCATCCCAAAATCCTTGATGTCGTTCTTCGAAAGTCCTTAAATCTTAGTGGAAACGTTCACCCTGTTCGTCACTCATACTTCCTAAGTTTTCAGGAAAAAATTCATGAGAGTGTAGAAAGTGAATCTTTAATGACATGTTTACTCCCATATCATGAAAGTTTTTCAATAAATTGTTAACAATTTCTTCATAATTTTCACTTTTTTATTTCCCAAAAATTTTCTACAAGCATTTTAAATGAGTTCCAAGCAGACTTTTCTTTAACCGATAAAGGTTTTCAAACTGAGAATCTTTCATAATTTTACGGATTTGTGGACCAATAAATATACCCTCCTTCAGTTTTCTCTCTGTAATGTTTGGAAATATTTTTGCAAATACCGGAAAGCATCACTGTTTTTGTCAAGCGCCTTTACAAAGTTTTTCATGAGCCCCAGTTTGATGTAAAGGGGTAAAGTGACGTTATTTGGATCGACCAACAGCTCGTGATTAATGTTCATTTTGCCCGGAATATACTCATTTCGAACAGGCCATTCTTTCCTTACATAATGATGTTGTTTGCTCTACTGTCCCACAAACAAAGGAAACAACAGTACTTCGTGTAACCACCCTGCAATCCCACTAACATACCGATGACTTTGAGGTCACCGCACACTTTCCATTTATGTTCTTTATACTTTATTAAATTAATCAAAGTACGCATCGTTTCATAGCTCTCTTTACAATTCACTGCGTGTCCTATTGGTATGGAAGGTTTCTTATTTCCGTTATGTAATAAAACAGCTTTGAGACTATATTTTGAAGAATCTATGAATAGGCGCCACTCTGTTTTATCATTGTTTTGATTCATTGCTTCGAAAAGTCCTGGATATCTGTGCAATAACAATATTCACCTTCTCTTTGAAAAATTCTGAGTAAACTTTGCTTCTGTTTCTGAAAAACGTAACTTTGTGTCTGGTAGTAACAAGTTCCATTGTTGTAAGGGAGCCAAGAAGCTCTGCTTTAGATCTTGATAACTGTAAATCTCGTACAAGATCATTGAATTCGGCCTGATTAATTAAATGTGGAGTGTTTTCTTGAGGTGAAAATTCGTCAGAATCACTAGAAATCGACTTGAATTCAACATCACTGTTATTGTCATCTAATATATTTGCACTCGAACTACCGGGACAAACTGGATGGGGTAGATCTTTGAATGTAAAATCGGCTTAGTAACAGACGGAACATCGGCATACATAATACTTGCCTTTATTTTTTGTTATATCCCAATGTCTTCGTAACACAAAAGTAACAATCATTTTCATGATTACTAGGTTCTCTCCATAGCATTGGCGAACCAAATGGAAGGTAAACTTTTCTCCTGATGACCACTGGAGTAAGATGATTCTACAGCTTTCGCAAAACACGTGAGGCACCCACTTTTTATCTTGATTTGCAACAGGAAATCCAAAATAATGAAGATATGCAGTTTTTAACGAATCTACAATAGGTCTCCTCTTTTTTGAAAATATAAACTGTCCACATACATAACAAAAACGGTCAGAACTTTGTTTGCACTTTCTGCTAGCCATTTTAAATCAATCCAAAGCAAAGTAACTGTCGTTTGAAGCGAACGAATAAACAATGAAATATCACCACCACGTCGGGTAGTTAAAAAAAAACAATTGACGGCAGAAAAAAATTCCGACGTGATAAAATATTTCTGATAACACTTTTAGGTTTAGGGAAGGTAGATTAACATATTGACATACATTCGGTTCGGGGTATAAATAAAAAGTAAAATTTTGTAAACTAGTGTAATAGTCAAATTTGCTGAAATTTTAATGGTCATTATTTGAATTTAAATGATTGGTTGTTTTACATCTGGTCCAAATACGATGTCCATGAATGTCTTGAAGTGCACGATGACAATAAAGCTCCACAACCTGTTATAGACGGTTCTTAACGCCTTAGAGCGTATGTGATTACAAAAAAGTACTAATCCTTTATTTTCATGTATAAAGTTTTGTTGAAACTGCCCACAGACCTTAAGATATTGTTTTGATAGTAGTTTTATATTAATAGAACAAAATACTTGCCGTCTCAACGCCAAAACAACTGGCGCCAGGCCAACTTTGTCAAATACGTTGATGCGTTGTTTGTCCTAAGGCGTACTGCTGGGGTGATCTGCGAATATCTTATCCGTAAAGATACGGATAAGATATTCCTAAGAACGAATCCAGAAAACAAAGCTTTCCGTTTCCGTTTCTTGGCTCTTTCGATAAAAACTGGAAGAGCCTTGCCAACAACACAAATGGTGCTACGTTTAAATCTGAAGGCACCTTCAGTATAGATGTGGGCTATTTGAGTATAATGTAGCCAGTGCGATGGTAAACTACACATAACATTAGTTGAAAACAGAAACGACCTGGACCGTCACGGGATTATTCGAAAAAGTCCACTTATAGATGAACGTTTGATCGTGTTTGAGATACCAGTCGCATCTTTACTCATTGAGCGAGGCGGCCATTTCGCCTTGAGGAACAGCATGTATATGTTTTTGAGTGTGATTCAGAGACCCACTACAATCAACAATGTCGTGATATCGGCAATTCCGATCGCTAGCATGCCTATCAAACGAATTGTGGACTCTCAACTGTTTCATTAACCGCCACCGTCCATCCAATCACACAGTAACTTGCTTTTGTGACAATCGCTTGCCTTGGTTCCAATTGTTATACCGCTCCTTATTCTTAAAAAATTAAATGTGTTTACTCAGTGATACATTTTGTTAACCAGGCTGACTGAAAAGTTCGACGAGTTAGTTCATTCTAACAAATAATTTATAAGAAGAAATGTAGACTTCCAAATACACAGTTCTTCTTGTTCGAAGAATCTAAGCCTCTTAAGTTTCAATTTTAGACGCTGATCTCTCAAAGAGAATGTTATTGTTCTCTAAAAACTTTATATCCTAGTGATGATTTTGCCTTCGATATCCGCTTTGGCTTTGTTCTGAGGCAACCGATTTTTCATTCTTCGCCGCCAATCGAATGAAGCCATAGCTCACCTAAGCCCCTTTGTCGATGACAGTTTTTTTTTCCAAGTCGAACGAAGACTTATAATTGTCAATTTGCCTTTTAAAGCTCGTCACTCTCTATTGTTACGCATTTTGGACGCTGTATAGCGAAGACTCGAACATAAGTCATTGTCGTGAATAAAGCTTAGATATTCTCCCCGCATATTGTAAATGCCTAACAATACTTCAGTGTAGGTATGATGTTTAAACACAATATTCTAGATAAGGATAATACCGTTGAAACATTGCGAATATAAGTAACTGAATATCGGAATACGTCAATCAAATCTACTATATTTAAAGTAAAAGTTATAGTTAATGACGTCTAGAAATGTTTAATTAATGATACATAAAATTATTGCATTTAGATAAAACTACTTCGAAAAGGAAAAATGTAGATTCAAAAATCTTTATACATAGAAAGTTAACATCGACATTCAGAGAGTCTAGATTTTGAAGTGCTAAGTCACCCTCAGTAAGTAACATAAAAAGAAACAGAGCTAAAAAGTAAGCCCGATTTATATTAACTATTTCCTTACTCCGAAATTTAACAACAACAAAAGTTTATTTTGAATTAAAAAAATTATATTAAATTAAATTATTATTATACCAAATTCGTCATTTGTTTGTTCAAGTGGTATACATGATTAATTATTTGTACTTTATTATTATTTTTAAGACATTCTGATTGTATTTTGTACGAGTATAATTTGATTATACGTAATCAGTAGTCGACCTTCAAATCACCGCAGTCTATTAATAATGTAAATAAAACTAAATAATGTGTATGATATAATAACTTTACTGGAGCATTTTTATTTCATTGCTTGTTAATTTTATAATAAGTTGGTTTTAAGTCAATATTATCATAGTTATATTGGCCTGCAAATTGAACAAAATTCAGAAACAGGTAACAATAATTATTTATCGCATTTTTAAAATAGGTGCTATAAATTTCATAGTTTTTATGACACCCCCCCCCCCTTGTTTTTCGTCGTGAATTATTGTTTAAATTTTAATTATATTATAATGAATCTTCAACAATTTGTGAAATTTGCACCTGGCCTTAGGTTACCTATAGCATTGATTAAGTACCCTAGTATTTCTTTGAAGAAAGCGTGCTGTTCTTGAGCTTTACATAGATTCACAAGTGTTTATTTATTTGTCATTTATTTTATTTATTTGTTTATTTACTTATTTTACAATCCATAATCTAAAGTATAATGACATATATTACACAAAACTGCTTTATATCACAATTAATGAGATTATTAACAAGACATTCTGTGTTTGAATAACCAGCACATTTCCGTATTAATTCAAAAAATATGATACGGCAGGGTTGATAGAATAATAGTGTTATTACTGACATAAAAGAGATTAGTGACTTAATTGCCACTTCTAATACCATTTCACGACTAATGGATTCTCTGATGGATTTCATTAAAACTATTGCGAAAGCTACATGATTGGTTTACAATGAACCAGGCGAACCACTCATTGTAGGCAGTGCTTTTGATAGATCATCAAACGAAAACGAAGTAAAAATTTATACAAGTCTTAGGTCTAGACAAGAGTACCAAAGTAAATCGTGCTTGACGACGAATTACTGAAATATCTTATTAAAGAAGCTAAGAATGCTGGTTAACAATGTGATAAATAATTACAGTTCATAATTTGCACTGACATGAAATTGAATAAAGGTTAAATAAACTCATTAATATGCACCATATAATTACAATTTTCTCGGCCAATAGTATTCATGACCCACTTACATTCAAATGGAAATATGGGGCTACACCTAGCGATGTATTTTTAATTGTCCCTACATTTAATAATTCGCATAAAGTATACAGAAAGTGTATGTGAATTATTTTAAGCTATTAATTCAAAAACTATTAACTAAGATTGTGACATAATCTACATCGAAAATCTGGATTTAATATACACAGTTTCAATGCGATACATAATTATATCCTAGCTGTGGATTAATTACGTATTTTTCAATTTATTTATTAACTATTTCTATATTGCATAGTATGTGTTTAATGTATCACCATGCTTAACTAATTTCAGTGTAATAAATTGAGTCTTAAAATTGAAAAGTAGGATAAGAAACAAAAATAATCCAAGTGTTCATATAATTGATATTATATGAACACCTACTTACTGTTATTACAAATAATATATAACGTATTATGTATTAATTATAAAATGTTGATAACTATTTTATCTTCTTCTTTGATAATAATGAACCATCGATTATTTGTACAGAGAGTTTCATCACAATGAATTTCAAAATGATGGCGTCGTAATAAATAAAGATAGGTAAAAAAAAAAACATAACAAACCATAAAGGTAAATATTTTAAAAAGCTTTTTTTTCCGCGACAGGCGGGCTATTCAAGGAATTTAATGATGAAATCCTTAAAGAAAACTGAAGGAACAAAAATTACGAGCTCCTGCCGGAAGTTGCTATCGCAGACACAGAAATATTTTCAATTATAAAAATTCTCCGGCTCATCCTCTGACCTGAAAACAAATTTGAATTTATTTAATCGGATTGTCGCCTTTGGAATTTTAATGTTGTGTTGCGTTTGTCTCTTATTAATGGCGCCGGTTGTAACATTACAAACATTATAATGTCCTTTATAATAGAAATTACATAAAATACTTAAATATTTACAAGGTTTTATATAGTTTATACAGGTGAAACTGTACTATCAGGCGTAGACAATGACCTTTAACCCTCTTTTATTGAATGCCATCAACCTAACTCTGTTATAAGTCCCGGTGGTTATAACATGCTTTTTGAAATCGGAAAAAGGGATATTTTCTGCTGTTATGAGACTACAATTTGGCAAATCAACTGCAGCGAGGCGGGCGATGATCGTCGTTCTCTTAGGCAACGGGTCTGTTCGAGCTGAATAATTAATCAATGTGTTGAAATGATGAAGAGATTTTCGAAAGACATCCACTTCTACGCATCAGCGTACCTGAAGGACTCGTATAGTATAACAGTTGTTTAATACGTTCTTCGCGGCAAGCATCGTTGATTCTGCTGTGGATTTGTCACGCCAGTGCCAACTTTCAGGGCTCTCGTTATTGCACCTAGCCTGACCAATGTCAATTTTGGCCGGAGCGCGGCAGCTGATGATGCCTTTAACTACATGTTAACATATGTGTCCGCCGCGCATTATGGTGCTGTTGCGGCGCAGATGTTGGTCCACAACCATTCGCGTCCAGCTGGTCTCGTATCTGACGCGGCATCTGAGGCGAGCCGCCTATCATCGTGACTGTACCCTCTGTCTCTGCCCTATCAGGATATCGGGTCTTTACATTTATTTTATGGTCAGTTGGTAAATGATCAATCAAAATAGCCTATCGCCTTATTATATACCAGAATACATGTATGAATAAAGTTCAACTACCGTTTAAGTTCTAGAGACGCACACACGTGACTCAAGCACATCGCTAGCCAGTTATATAACGAAATACAAACGAAAACACGCGGTATCGGCGCTCTGCTATATGTATTGTGTGTATGAATAATCATGATAATGATTTACTATTATTATTTCTACTTAAAATATCGTGTGAACTCTTTGAAGTCTCAAGTTTTGCAGAATGTATTTAGATTTTTAAGAATAAAACTTTTATTGCATTATCGTTTTGTGTATACATATCCGAAAATGTTAATGATAATAATTAGCATGTTTACATTATTAGGTAAAATGAAAAAAAAAACAAATTTATTATGTTCGGCCAAAATTCAAAATAAGAGGAACGTATATAAAAGCGGATTACAAGACGATCGGATTTCACGATGGGCATCTTTCTGAAGATTCTTTAACATTTATAAGGCTTACACAAAGATTATCTTGGCATAAAATCGTAAGGCAGTTGGTAGACGCGAAAAATAAATAAAATAAGTCCGAAACGTAGAGAATTAATATTTAAAAAGAATACAAAAAAAACCGTCAGTTGTTTTTAGTAATAAATATGCCACAAAAAATATAAATGAAGTGTATTGATATACCAATAAATATTTATGACTACATCCTTCCAGTGCACCCAGTGAACTTTTACAGTTTTCAGGTGATATCAAAGGGGCTTATCAAAATAAATTTTATTTTGGTATATTGCTGTGAGTATATCGTTTAAAAATATTTCACAAAAGATAAATACTATATAATGCTATTATTAAGAGTTTGGTATTTTTCAATTTAAGAAACAGATATTAGATCATATTTTTCAAACATTTCAACAGTTTAAAAATGTGGCCTAATGCTATTTTACAAAAAAATAAAAATAAAAGAAAACAGTAGATGGCAGAAATGTTTAGTTTGATAGATATGTTAACACCAAGTTCAGTTTTTATTGAAATTCGCGTATCATCAAATTATTTTGTTATTATTTTTTAATGAAAACTGTTTCATGTTATAAATTTTTACTGATAGGCTATGAATAGATTTGGAAAATAAAAATTATTTCAATAGATAATTAAGTTGTAAATAATATTAAGTTGAATTGGTATAGGAAATGCAATTAAATTTGGTAACGACATCATGTCCAGGTTGTGTTTTTTTTTGTATAGCATATTGAGGAGAAAAACGAGCATGTGAGTAAATAGAGAGTAGGTGATCACCACCGCCCATGAACACTTGTAATCCTAGAGGAGTCAGTTATAAATTGTCGGCCTTTTAGAAAGGAATAGAATATCCGATGAAGGGTAGACTGGGCCACCGGATCATTCAGGTGGAATAGGATACCGGAACTCTCATTCACTGAACGAAACCTAATAGAAGTCGCTGCTACTTCATGTTTGTGAGAGTGTGGTATCTCGTAGGTCAAGGTGGATCATTCTCGTCCCGCGGCCAAGTTACATAAAAAAATAAATAAAAAACACCCTAATTTTAGATCTATGTACTTTATATTGAAATTTTTCTTAAAGTATTCTTAAATTTTATTACTGCAGAAGAACTATTGGTTAATAAAATTGCTCGAAAATCCAATTTAACCTTACGTGTGTAATTATATGTAGTATCTCAATAAAACTAAAATATCTGTTACGGTACTTGAAGTTCCGGCAAATTTACGGTAATTTCAACTTTGACCTCGAATAGCTTTTGACGAAAAGGATTTATGAAAAATATATAAAAATCTTTTTATTGGGTTTTGCATAAAGCGTTTGTTAAGAATTTTATTATGTATTGTAAATTAGGTAGAATTAAAAGAACACGAAACAAATTTTCTCATGTATTACCTATGGACAATCAGAAAATGCGACGCACATTATATTAATATTAAGAGCTCATATTTTCATATGTTTATTTTTATACTTAAACGACGCTTTTTAGCTTGATTGTGATATAGAAAAAAAAATTGCTTAAGCTCAAACGGTCATTATTTTAAATCAATACCAGTAATTTTGTAGATCATTGAAAATTTACTTGACATTTTTGATTTATCACATTTTGTTTTCTCATGTAAAATAAAGAATCAAAAACAAAACTGAGATCAAAATCGAAAAAAGCGAGAGCAAAATCGAGATGTGAGTCGTGAATGGTCTCAGAATCGGGAACAGACCAAGAACATTAGAGTTATTATTATAGTTAATTAGAATAGAGAGCGGCATCAGGATCGAATCGAGAGCGAGAATGGAGTCGGAAAGCAGACGAGGACCGAAATGGAAATCATTATCGGGTCTGGCATCAGAATGGAAATCGGGACAGGACAAAAGATGAAACAAACAGGTCATGTAGTGTTTACTAACATACTGTATTGAAAAGACAACTAAATACAATGCGTCAATTTATTATGTATAAACATCAAAAAAAGATTTCTCCTCAAGTTGCTCTCTTTATAAATTTGTATATATATATTGCATACGTAATTTATTTTTCTTGCAGTGAAGAATATTAATAATCTGTGTTAAAATTGATTTTATTGTAAAATTGGAAAAAGTTTCACGTCTCAAAAAGTTCGCACATTTACTTTTGATAATTTTCAACTATGAATAAAAAAAGATGCAATATTAAGACAACAAAATCGTTCTGTATAGAAAGTGAAGTAATTCATTGTGTGTTCACACGGGCGAAGTCGCAGGCGTAAACACTAGCTTAGGAGCATCAGCTTGCAAGCAAATACTTTTAACTATAAATAAATTTATCGGAAACTATCCTAATAAATCTATCTATAGTTAAGATTATTTATTGTCGACCAAACGCAGTTTTAATATGTTGCTTAACATATAAAATAATTAAAATATAAAACTAAAGCATAAATTGTAAAACGACAAACAAAAAAAAAGTAAACTCGACTTATCCTGTTATAAATTTACTTACCACGACAACAGTGAATAGTTTTCGAAATAACAAGGCGCATCCAGACCGCGACAATACGTATACTGTACCGGCCATTCGTAATAGAATTCGCTGAAATTCCAATATTCAGTAGTTATTTGAGCGCACGACGCCACAACCGTATTCAGTTCTGCGAAACAATGCTAATTGCATAACGCCCCCGGGGAAACAATACCGCAGATGTAACTTAGTTTTAAACTGAAATTAGGAATACGCAAATTAGAGTTCAGAAAGGGTATTAGTGTTAAGTGTTCGACTTACTTTATGGCCACCGCTGTTTCCGTGTTTCGCTCGCCAAAACGTATTGTTTATACGTATTTGTTGTATTTATTGATTTTATATCAGTAGTGGGTCAATGTTTAAAGTAAAATTATATACGAACTTGAAGCGCAGTGGAGAACACACCCCAACGACTGAGATCCCATAAAACAATATATTGATTTTGAGAAATGTCACTATAATAATGTTTAAGCAAGAAAAATACCTTCAAACATCCTTACAATAACGTTGGCAAACATAAAACATACTATTTTTTTAATTTAAATTATTTTCCATAGTTCTAATATAATAAATAATACTGTGATCGCATCGTATAAAAGGCTCTATGAAATCGTTGAAAGATACTTTTGTACATGTTTGTGTGTGTTATTATTAAACTTCTGCCCAGAAACACAGCATTTTATAGAATAAATTGACTGGAATATAAATTAGAGAGAGAGATACAATGAATGATAAGGATTCAAATTTTCATCCAAAGAATTCACGCAGACTAAAGTTTGTCTACGTGTACTGTTGAAGATATTTGATGAATAACACACAGTCATTTTTAGGGCTATATAAACGAATATCATCAAACTTAATTTAAATAGATAGTAAGGTTAATAATTGAAACAAAAATACACTTATGAATAATTATTAAAATATTTTCACGCCCAAATGCTTAACGAAAAAAAAATCATAACACAATACAATATAACCGTGGTAGAGCTATATTATGGTCAACTTAGATAAATGCACAAAAATGCTTCGTCACAACCGGTGAAATATCACACTGTCATACAATACGGATTTGAAATAACAACTTCAGCTGTTGTGTTTCTTCCAGTGAGTCCAAATTCCAGTTCTGCTGGCGCTCTTCATGGACCTACTTCCCCCTCTAACACCGTGCCAATCCGCATTAGATATTCTTTGTTCTTGCCCAAAAAGTAGGCAATCATTCCCGTGGGGGTTGTCAGTGTCTATGGACAATTGTGACTACGTAATCTTTGATGGCTCGCGCTGTTGTTTGTCGCACGAAAATGCTATAAAAAACTGACTAATGCCGCTGTTATCATACCATGCAGAAATTAACAACAAAAACAGCAATTATAAGCAATGGCAAAACCATCTGTAACTATATGAAAATACGATACCCTACCTATAAACTTACAGCTGTTGACAATAGGATAGTTTACCGTTATTTAAAATGTCATATTGAGCGATGAATTACTTAAGCTAGTCATGGTGACTGAATCGAAATCAAAATTAATATCTATTAAAAACAATAAACTATTAAAAATTCTATGTCATCTCTTTCTTGCAAAACGGAGGTTAATATTATCCTATATAGCGCTAAAAAAACAATGGAATCATTGAAAACTAGCGCTTTCGTTGTCTAATTAACCATTTAAAATAGTCGTTATTAAGATATTTTTATAGTTATCAAAAAATCGTTTTCACTACTCTCTTGCTGGAACAAAAAAGCTTCAAGTACAGTAAATAAAAAAAATGTAAAGTGTCCAATTTTTATTAGACTTGTTGCTTTTCATCCTTACTTATTATAGATAATACGTAATAAAAAACTGGTTGCCAACAATAGTGTTTTAGTAAATATAATCTTGAAATTAACAAATGTCGTTTAAAAAATAAAACATTAGTTTTTTTCATAATAAAATTATTCATGAATAATAATGAAATAATATCAGTTTCGAAAAATAATTGAATTCTATTATAGAAGACTCATGATGTCGGATATGAGATGGAGTCTTTCTCAAATCGATTGAATAACTGAAATTTATTGACATAAAAAAACATTCACCTTTTCTCGCTGAAAGCTATTTCATATGTAAAATTAAAGGCAATCCATGAACCTGAATATTCCATGTTATTTTTTTGCCGTTGATCAATATATTCACATAAATAATTCAAGTCTCGAACCACGAAAAAAAACACATAGCCGCTTAAAATTCCGCGTCATGCTTCGCGGCGCTATCGGCCGACAGACGGACGCAGATAATGTCGAATTGACGTATTGTACGTGAAATGGGTACTCTTGTCTTTTTGAATACCCCCTTACTGGATGTCAATGGAGAAGAAACATGTTTTTTTTTTAATGTCGCCTATAACATAGAGTTAATTTTTTTATGGAATTGCAGATGTTATCGTGTTCAGTCTGAGTTTAGTAAATTGAGATTTTATCAAATGTCTTTGAGGTCTGCCTAGGAATCGCTTTTCTACCCTTTTTTGGAGTATATCCGTTTGCATGTATACGCGTGAAGTTGGATAATCTCTAAGGATGTAATGCAAGTCAGTGTTTGCTCTATGTATTCTAACGTAAGGACTGGAGCTTCTGCATGGATATTATGTTGCCCTTAACAGTCCTCTTCACTGATTAGGCATGAATAGATCCTTCTATGGATCATTGCTCCCCACCCTGTTATAAGATATTTTCATATCTCCAAAAAATCCCATTAATTTCTCCAATAACTTCTGTATGATGTTTCATAGGAAAAAAAAATGATCCACATATTCCATTCCTTTCAGAAATTGTCCTTTTTCATTCAAAATATTATAAATCTCAACCTTTTCAATAACAATTTTACCAAACAATTTATGAATAAGTCTGAGGATACATTTATTGCACGCCTCATAAGCGGAGCGCATGAGGTAGTGCTCTACTCTCGCCTTACGAAAAACGAGTGATTTTTTGAACTTTAAATGTCTTTATTTATTACATGTTGCACTTGTAAAATAATGTATGCACTCAAACGCCAAGAATAATCACTGATTTTAATATCTGTAATATCTTCAAAACACATTTTGTTATAGAACATACTTTAAAAACTGTTTTAAAATTTTTTTTCGTGGACGTCCGTGTGTCTGTATGTGCGGATCCTGTATGTGGTCACGATAACGAATGAAATACTTCACTAATCGAGTGTTTTTTTTTTCATTCGCTTTAGTATGCATCTGAATAAAAGCCTATTGAATTTCACTGTCTAATTCGGTGTAGTTTAATTGATATTTAATAAACAAAATTTTCACGAGTCTTTTAGTAAAAAAATTTTTTTGTTATTAAATCTTAATATAGAGAACATAAGAAACCCGAAGCGTGACTGTCTTTTTTATTCTCAATGTTTAAGTAAAAATTTTGACACCACGGTATTTTTTTAAATTTATTTCAATTTAAAAAAAAATGACGATTACGGTATAAATTTTTGTTAATATATAGAATTTAGAGTAATGAACAATGCATACCAAGTTATTTGTAATCATTCGTAAAGAGTGAGCTCCAGTCATTCGTCGGAGCTGACATACACACTTTTCTTTAGTAAAAATGGAGTAAACGCTATGAGGCGTGCACTTTTGGATTTTCCAAATTTTTTTATATTAAATACATGTATATTTTATTTATGTTACTAAACCGAAAAACTGAATCGATTCTTAAAATCCCCCACTAATAAAAAGTTACAATATAAATATATTTAATTGAGTAAAGTAAATTACTTTACTCAGATGAGTTAAGTAAATTATTGAGATTGTTTCTCAATATCATAAGCATATTTGTATTAAAAAGTCCATTCTTGCAAATTTTTTTCACTCAAAGTAAGCTATACTATAGCCGAGTAAGATATAGCTTATATTTTGAGAATAGCATTTGTCTCGGCTTCGCCAATTGGTATTGTGACCGGTAGTAGAATCAAAATTGAAAGCGGGACGGAGAGGAGACTGGACTGGGACCGAATTTGAGAACGGCACTAGAGTTGATATCAAATGTGGGACCAGGATCGAAATCAAAAACCCTATAGCATTCGGATATAGAGAAGTAGTGAAGTCAGAATTGACATTGAAAATACAGGTACGTACCTTTTTTTCTATAGCAGATCTAGAGGCAAACGAGCACGCGAGTCATCAAAAAGCAGTTGCCTACCGCCGACCATGGACAATCTTAAGCTCAGGAGTTGCCGGCCTCTTGATTAGGAATAGAACATCTGATGGAGGAGGGGAATGAACCGATAGAAGGGGAATAGCCGTGGGGTAAATCGGGAAGTGGGGTGATGGAGGGAATAGTGAACCACCGGAACTCTGACTCACTGTACGAAATCTGACGGCAAAAGTTGGAACTTCACGTTTGTATTCTGTGTGAGTGCGGTATTTTATCTGTCAAACATGCCCATTTTCATGCCTCAGTCAAGTTAAGGAAACGGCCTTTTTTAAGAGTTCTCACAAAGTTCAAAGTAACGTTTTCCGAGTCGGCTAGTTGTAATACAAATACTAAAAAGTGATGTTTTTTGCTTTTGACTTGTAACTTTTCCAGCTACTTTGCAAACTTCAGCTATTTCAAGAAATTCTACCTTGATCTCGAGGCTGCTAGTACTCGACAATGACTATGTGGCAAGGTTTGTTTAAACTAATGAAAAAAATAATTTCTGCCCCTTGCATATTTTTCCATAATAAATACAGTTGTACAGCTTAGTTGCAGTGATATTATTGTTTTTATATATAATAAATATTGTTTTCTTGCAGACATATTCAAATACTTGTCGAAGTAAACACGAAAAGGAAAAAAACTCGTTTCGCCCATCGAAATCAACTGAATCAGCGGATTTCACTGTTGGGAAGTTTGGCCGAGTTTGGGCGAAAGTTTCGTCGAATTTCGCATCTTATCGTGCGCACCTACCCACTGTTCGCCCCCTCTCCTTACATTTTCTACGCCAATTTCCAGTTTTACGCATATTGGCTCAACGAATTGTATGAATAAGTAAGTTAGGGAAATGAGATTGAAAAACAGATAAAAAGTTACCTAGCGATACGTACTCTGTGTGCAGTCAGCAGGGCTGTGCTTTAAATGAAATTAAGGTTTGGATTACAGTGAACACAATTATTATTTGTACATTATTTTGGACTTTTTGTTTGCATGCGAACATTTCTGCTTTCTGTTTATTTCACTTATGAGAAAAAAAAATTAAAAACTTAAACTCTTGGCATAAGTCACTATATTGCTCTGCTCTGCTCTCATTTGCAATTTAGGTAGACATAAAAAGATTTTTTACTATAAACATGATATACATTAAATATTTTTGTTAAGCCCAATTTATGAATTCATTACTTGCCATAAGTAAATAAAAATTAGTTTTACTTAAAACCGAGATCTAATTAATTTAAGGAGATTAATTTCAGTTGAATATTTTTTTCTACGTCGTTGCAGTCTACTTAGTTATTTAGCAGTCCTAGTTTTACCTGTAAATAACGTGCATAATTTTTTTGTAATACACGTCCACCATCCACACACCGAAATGCGCTTAAAATTGCAAAGTCACGTTTTTATTCTGTTCTGCTACGTCAAAATTATTCGATTGCCACTTTTGTTTGCCTTGTTTTTTATGTTACGTATGCTCTTCTTGATATAAATTGTTACTGATATAATGCAATATATATTATATATAATGATATACAAGTTTTGTACTGTTAAAAGATATTAATTTTTGTATATTGATTTCAGGCATCTTAGCTATGCTTCTGCATGTATTGAAAATGAAAGAGAAATGTTCTAAGACTAAGAAAAATAGCATCCCTGTGCACAATGCATGAGAAATTCCACAGCCTAATTTATATTTTATTTTACTTACATGTACATTATAGAGCGATTTCCTTTAGAACCTTTGATCAAGTCCAGGAATTCAAGTATTAAATAAAAGCGGTTTCAGGCTCTGACCCGTTTATTGTTCGGTTCTTCAATATTCTCTCCTTACGAACTTTGATACGATCTCTTATTAAGTTAATTATATCAATCCGCAAATTCAAATTCAAATTCAAAATATCTTTATTTCATAGGCTACAAAATAACACTTAAAATACGTCATAATTTTTTGCGAATTTACACTTTACCGCTCGTTCGGAAGGCAGTTTTCCCTCAAGAAGAACGAGCAAGAAACTTAAGTATAGCTCTTTTCTAATTTGCACATACATAGCCAAAACAAATACGGAACCATTAGGAATGACACAGCCCGGTGAGAAGTCGTGCCGCTAATGCCCATGGATATTTGTCTTCTAAATGTTCAGAAATTGCTTAGTACTCTTTTTTACTGAGTGATTGTTTAATAACACTCTTAAATTTATATAGGGGTAAATCTTGTATATCTCCAGGAACCTTATTGAATAGGCGCACACAGAGCTCTCTTAATGAATTTGTGACTTTACTTAGTCGACTAACACGTGAAATCAGTTTATTTTTATTTCTGGTATTGAGTTTATGTCGACTACTATTTCTTTTAAGCATTTCTAAATTTTTTTTACATATAATAAATTTTCATAAATGAATTGAGATGCCAGGGTTAAAATTCCAATTTCCTTAAACTTATTTCTAAGAGATGCACGAGGTCCGAGTTTGTAAATTGCGCGAACGGCCCGCTTCTGCAGCACGAAAATTCTATGAATATCCGCGGCGTTTCCCCAGAGCAAAATGCCATACGACATCAGACTATGGAAACAGCGCTTTTCTATCATTATTGAGGCTTGTGCACTTGGACATCGGCCCTCGTCTCGTTTCTATGTTTTTCTATCTAATCCCTATTTGCTTGTTATTGGAAAGATCCGATTCGAATATTCTATTCTAGTTTTCAAGTCGAACACGAACCCTCATTTGCCAAACTATGCATGAAGGCCGGATGCCTGACATGCCACCTACTCCTAGATCCGCTACTACATTCTTCCCTTCTTTGAAAAAAAAAAATGTAACAAAAGTATTTTTTTTGTGCACAACCTTCCTGATAATTAACGATCTAAGTACTGAGCCCTATCAATATGCGGAATGACGACATGAAGAGTGGTGTGTCAAGATCATATTACATCCTTTGGCATGGCTTTCGAGTTACGAATTAAATCGTTTAAGGTGGCATATGCTTATTAGTTTCGCATAAAGACGCGAAGCTATGCTGTTAGGGTGAACTTGTCTACCAAAACCTCAAAAAAGGTAAACGACCACTCAGCGAGACTAAATATTACTTGTTTACTACATACAACTTGTTTAAAAAATAATAAACTTGAAAAAAAAATTGCAAAAAGATTTGAGTTGATCGACGTCACGAAGGCTTGACGGACTGCTCAATGTCGGCCGCCACTGAGCTGCAGCGGCTCGGCCGTCACCCTTACAGCGCCGCCCTGCTTACGTGTGTTTTCAGCATCTGAAACTATAAGTTACGTGAGGAAACAATTCTGCTCATACCATCAATCGTCATTACTAATTCAGTTCTTGTCGGAAAACAAACCGCATGCATGAACCGTCGCAACTCCACGAGTAGAGTTGCCTCGTTCACAATCGAAATCTCCTTTACATACCTCACCTCTCTCACTTAACATTTAGTAATCAAAAAACATATCACAGTGGGTGCTTTTTCCTCTTCCGGCTTTTTTGCCGTGCCTTCAGATGCTGAGCGCGGCGTTGGCCGCCTGGAGGTCCACCAGCTTTCACACACGACATGTAACTTAAAAAGAACAACATGTTGGCTTACGAAATTCACAGTTTTATTATCATAACATTTTTTTTTAATTGGATAGCGGGGCAATAATTATTTAATTCGTATTTATCATAATAATTCGTTATAAACTACATTAAAATAAAATTAATCGTTTTCCCGTTATTTACACTACATATTTTCAATGCTATTAATGTCATCGTGGTATAAACATAATCGTTACTATAACCACCTCTCATATATGTTTCTGTCAACATTCTAGGTATATTTACAGTTTGTACATATTACATTCTTCTATCATCTAAGTTGAAACCTTTTCAACCGAGATACGGGAATTATATCCCTCATACGTTCATTAAGCAACTCTATTTTATATGTGGCGTTCAATAATTATTCTATAATTCTATACGGCCTTCTACAATAATTTAAAGGTCTTACCTGCCGCCCTCCATATACTAATACCAAGTCTCCTAAACGACACTGAACATTTTTTACCTATTACTATTACTATTTGTTTCTAATATTTATAAGAGCTTTATTAATAATGTCAAATTCTTGTCTCTGAACCATGTTATTACACGATCTATTTGTATTTTCTAACTAAGCATTATCTAAGGGGAAGTTTGGCTCTCTACCGTACATTAATATGTATGGAGACATCCCTGTAGTGCTCTGCACATTGACATTATACGAAAATGTCACTAGTGGTAAAAAGGCAAACCAATCTCTTCGGTTACTGTCGATATACAATGACAATAGTTGCCATTGCCCCGAATGCTCCGATCTTGTCTCTACACCAGTGAAGTGCGTAGTTCAAGGCGGAGTACCTACAGGGACTTTGGTGAAGTCCAGGAATTCAAGTATTAAATAAAAGAGGGTTCCAGGCTCTGAATCGAATCATTCTATATTCTTTCCTTACGAAGTTCGATACAATCTCTTATTAAATTAATTATATCAATCCGCTTTTATATCACTATTGAAGCTTATGCACTTGGACATCAGCCCTCGTCTTCTTTCTATATTTTTCTATCTAGTCCCTTTTTTCTTGTTATTTGCGAGATTAGATTCGAATATTCTATTCTAGTTTCATACTCTAATTTTAAATCGAACTCGAACCCTTATTTGGTAAACTAAGCGCGAAGGCCGGATGTCTCACATACCATCTACTCCTAGGTCCCCGCCACTACAATATATATAAAAGAAATATTATTCTTTATATGCCCAATTTCAAGTACAAATATCTGATTGGAATGAATATTATGTTGTCTCGTACTATATACCCATTACACAATAAATGACTATTTAGATTACCTGAAACTATCTGTATTGTCTATAAACTATGAAACTATACACTTATATTTTCTTGAAAATGCGTCATCTATATTTATCAAATATTGTTGACAATATTTACGAAAAGTTATTTTTTCTTTTACATACTTAACATATACAAGTAATGGTAATTACTGTCTAGCAGAAAATTTAGCTGGCGTAACTTTTATTTTTTTACTCACTCGACAAGTGATGTACAAAGTCTAGCTCGGGCGTTGGCGGTTCATCCCTCAGTCATTTCATATTTATTATCTGTCTACTTAAAAAATCCCACAGCCTACCGCGGAGCGGGCCACCCTCGACGTATACAAAATTGTTTCCCGCGTTCAATGACGTTTTCGTGACGTGAATACGTGTAACCTTTCTGTTTGCCTGGCGAACTTCATTTGAGGTTCTGTACAATATTTTTT
This sequence comes from Eumeta japonica, assembly GCA_005406025.1. Lineage (NCBI taxonomy): Eukaryota > Metazoa > Arthropoda > Insecta > Lepidoptera > Psychidae > Eumeta > Eumeta japonica. Next base: position 82,938 of record BGZK01000628.1, on the reverse strand, counting down.
AGATGCACTAATTTTCAAATGAGTTTTTAATGCAATTTCTCTATGCACATCGAATGCAGCGATTATTTAACATCTGAACCTTAACGACAAAAGAATGCCAGATTAGGTTAATCCGTAAGTCACGATAAGCGGTTGTTACTTCAAAGATTAATAGAATTGTATTCAAATTCAGACGGACTATATTACTATAATATTATTTTACAATATTATTTCAATAAAACAAATTAGTGTACTGTACCTGGTTTCGAAAAAATTCAGACCTTTCGGTAACTGCTTAACTTTTCACCAATTATAACAAGGCAGTTAAAAGTAGGATGTGTTATAACAGTATACACTGAGTGAAAACATTATAGAATTTATTTCATAATTCCATTAACTTTATTTTCAGAATTTACATTGCAAATAAATATAATTTGTAATTCTTAGGCACAAAAATATGGAGTTGAATTACTATTAGATATAGCGAAGAGATATTTTTTAAAATAAAAATATATTTTTTAAACATATTAGTGTAGAACATTAAAAAAGGGATTTTTTTTTTGTATTTTTGAAAACAAATATTTTAAAGCAAATATTAAATGATGTATTAAATATATTTCTAGTTCTAAAAATTAGTTCAGCTGCATATTAATCAGTTTAAAATGATGAAAATATAATTAGATTTGTTTACTTCCTATCAAAAGTACACAATTAATATATTTTATTCCACTTAATAAATAATCGGAACTGTGTTTCACTCACTTTATTTATCATCGTTTTCGTCACAGAATGTTTGGATTATTACATTCACTCCAACCCAGTTCTCCCCCTTCCAATATGTTTCGAATATTCCCTCAATTTAATATTTTATTTATATTGCACGAGGCGCGTAGGCCCCTCTACGCTGAAGACGTACGCTACGCGTCTACACGAAGGCTGTCATCTCATATTAGTTAGAGGATATTGCTTGAATTCCGTTAAATATAAATATACTACCTTTTGCCTGCGGATCTGCCCATTTCGACTTATAATGAATTTCCATACCTAAGACAAATTCACTCCAGATTGATGTAAATCGATCTTTCACGCTGTCAATCATGATCGAGACTGAATCTCGGATCCTGAACAGATCGAGATTTGTTCTAGATCCGAGACTGGAATCAGGAACTGCAGTTCTTAACAAAAGGGTTGAGAACTCGAGTTCCCGAGTTTGATTTCGGTTTAATCATCAGTTCTGATTCTAATTCCACTCCAATTTTGATTTTGGTTCCTGTCTCGCTCTCGTTTTCGATTCTGAGCTCGCTTTCGATCCTGTTGCCTTTTCGATTCTCAACTCAGACTCGCTTCCAACTCATCTCACGAAGAAATTTTCTTACATCAACGTATTACCGCGGTAAAATCGATATCTTGTTCTAAGCAAAATCATTAAATAGGTAGGCTTTAACAGAAATATGGCATTGTTTATTAGTACTTTTAGCACTGGCTGCATTTGCTTAAAAAATAAATAATTTTATGTAATAAATATATTTGTATCAATGATATCAACTTCGTTAGTTAAAGTATTATCATCAAGAAAAATACTTATTCGAAATTCAAGAATCTGTTTAGGGATAGATAGAGGATTTCAGTGGACTCTTGTAGTCGAGTAGATAAAATGTTACCTTTGAATTTGCAAGGTTTGGTTTCATTCCCAGTGCGTTCACATATCTTTTTGTAAAGAGTATACGTAGTGTTAGTAAATGATACCTTCTAAAACATAAGAAAATAATAATTTTGTCTTTATATCTTATTTTGTCAAATGTATCCTTTGTATGTCGGTATAATGTTTATAACAACAAAAAAAAAATGCATCTTTAAAACAGGATTGTGTATTTGTTCCCAGAAAATTGGATTGGCAGTGACAACTGAATGCTTAAAAGCGTCGCCATTGAATCAGAAGGTGCCAGGTTTCATCCTGATCACGAGCTAATTGATTAATGAGTCGAGTCGTACCGTTCCCTATGTGCCTCAAAGGACACAATAACAGCCTATCCCGGGCAATGTCATCGCATCGGTGACGTCGACCATCGGCGGGATTCAACTCGCACGAAGCCAGCATGTCCAGCTTAAGAATTGACCTCTGAATCTGAAATAAAAAGATTTATGAAGCACTTGGTACATGGTGGGACGATTGAATATGTTACAACAACAAATATGATTAGATAAATTTTCATGTGAATTCAACAATACTTCAATGGCGATGTGTCGTCACCCGGGCAAAGGCGGGTCCATTCTATAGCTGTTACGTAAATGTATTCAGACAGCGAAAATTCCGAAAGTAAAACCAATAAAGATAAGTCGTAGCCCAACATCACAATATTAACTTTTCCTCATATACAATTTCTTTATTCACCTTCGCGTGGCATAAATTCGAAGAGTTGACGTGAAAAAGTTTAGATGTCTCATAAACCTCGAAACTCGCGTAAAATTGTAACATTCTCGCGGAATTTTACGATATTTTTTTTCTGGTTGAGAATGGCATATTCTTGCGTCACGATATTTTACTGTTCTATTTGAAAGTATCGTAAAGATGGTTATTATTTAGGCTAAAATATTGTTCATGTTGATATGCAAGAAAACTACGTTAAAAGTGTATTAAAAACTTAAAATACCAAATTAAAGAAATTTAAAGACGTTTCAATATTGAATCCTTGTTAGACTGGGTTTCAGTGCTTCCTTAACTGTACAATTTAACCGTACGATACTAATAAATTAGATTTAACAAAACAAAAAAACACCCACTTAAAAAAAAACCCTTAAACTAAAAGTTATCAATAATAATTTTTAAAAGCTACAAGTCGATACTTACCGACCTAAAGGAAGATCGATAAGGGTCACACTAGAAAATTGTATACCGACCAAAATGGTTGTATATGAAAAAAACCAAAATTTTAAGCACCCGAAACCGGCGAGCTTGCATGAAAAGATTGATGGATGTCAGTGAGGCAAGAGAGATATGCAAAGATTGTCTCTGCCTACCCTTCTGAGTAATAGGCGCGAGTTTATATTAATATTCGTATTATTATAAAGCCTAAAAAGAAAATTCATACGCAAAAAATATTATTAATTAAACATTCACAATACCTACATAATTAATTTCTTTTTTAAGTATTCGATCTGTTTTAGAATACAAAGCATTGTTTTCGACAAAAATGATTATGTTATGCAATTACGTTAAATAATTTATACAACAAATGTTTTATGTTATGTTAAATATGCCTTGGGTGGTACAGAATCCGAAAAAAAAGTTGTCTGAGATTGCTTCATCAGATACCAATTTGGTAACAATGGGACTACCTTAAAAGGATAACCCTTTAGAAATCGTTCACAATCGTTGAAGATATCACCTAACATACAAAAAATTTTGATAATTTGGGTATCACCTCCTTTTATTGAAGTCGATTTATAAAATATAGGCAGAGTTCTTTTGAGACATAAAAGACAAAACGAAGAAGCCCTCAGTACTAATAATAACTCATTGTAATATTACACATAATGTTAGGATACGTGTTATCGTACTACAAGCCACAGGTTAATGTGTGAAGATTACGACAAAAGCGCAATCCAATGTTACAGAAAATATGTGCCATTGAGCTCAATATTTTACGCTTGTTATGTTCTTCTATATAACTTACAGATGAGACCAATAGTTCAGTAAGATGTGTGTAGCTATTGTCTATTAACAAGGTTCGTGAAGGGCCTCTCAATTATATAATTAGATTCGCGATTATACACTCATTACTTATCTTAAAGTAACTGATGTTGTCAAGCTCTGATTCTTATTCATAGCTTTTTTTTAACGAAACATGCTCTATATATACTATGAAAACAAAATTATACAGTACACTACGAGCTCCAAACCCAACTTCAAGTCACTTTCTGTTGAAATCAGCCGTAATATAGCAAACACTGTATTATATAAACGATTATCAATTTTCACAACGATTATTAGTGTTATGCAACCAATGCAGATACGAAGATACGAGTCAGGTTTATTTACTAAATTCACTGTTAAGGTACACCCATCCACAATACGTGAATATTTATTTAAAGTTGGCCTCCACGTTGGCTCAATGCAAGTCACGGGCTGCGAACGTCTGTCGTCACCAATGCAGTGTCAACGTCCGTGTTAGGCAGTTCAAAGAGCTGAGTCACTTAACGTAAGTTCATTTAAAAAACTCTATTATCGGTTCGTTTCTTGTCAAGATCGGATTCGACGTTTTCTAGTTTGTAGACAATGATCTCAACCATTGATTAATCACTACTCACTGAGCAATCACTGGTAAAAATTACAAATATTTAAAGTAAAAGGAAGATTAAAATGAAAGTTTTGCCTAGTAGGGTTACTATGAAAATGTAGCAAGGTCACATCTAATTTTGGGAACTTGTAAGGAAACATAAAAAGTGAGGAGTATTATAGTGGGTTTTCCTATTATCATTATCTCTCTAACTTTATTTGTATGACAATATTGCTTAAACGTAAACCAACGTTGGTTATTTTTGCTGATTTCAAATAATCACGAATCTCTTTTGCACACATACGCTGCCGTATATTTTTCATAAACTACAGAATAAAAATTTGTACGCATTTTCTCGTAGTAATTAATAATTAGTAAATAACAAAGAATTTTCCAAAATTGATAAACTAATGTCCAAGTAAAAAGTCTGACGTTAAATTGATGTTTAATATATTTTCAGTTTATGTTTTTTTACAGTAGCGAACACGAGATTAGAATTTTTTCAAAAACTACCTCAAAACTCAAAATAATTATATAATACAACATAAATAGCTATAAAGTGGTTGACCTTGCAGTGCATCCCTAAATCTTTCCCCTATGATATTTAGGGATGTGACTTTAAGCTCCTTCAGTTAAAAATATTCTATCTACTTTTTGAGCTTAAAAGTTTGAAAGAGGGTTGATCACGCGGTCCGTCATTGAAACTTCTTACTACTTTCGAGTTCAAAGCATTCAAAAATAAAGTAGGAAGAAATTATTGAGTTCATTTCACTCACGAGATCGATTATAGTGTTTTTTGAACTTCTCCAAGCTCAAAAATATAATGCTAATGCGTTTTAAGCTCTTCAAGTTCAAAAAGTTACATATGCACAAAATGCTTTATTTTTTTTAATTTTTGCAACTTGTACTCATTTGTCGATTTTGATTTATGGCATCCGACGCAGTTTTATAAAGAGAAAACGATCATCAAGTACCAAATATCAATCCATCAACATTTTCTTTTTTTTATATACCCTTTTTGGGAAATTTATTTTATTATATATCTCGAACGAACTCATCGATTTTGATAAAATTTATAAGTCTGGACAGCATATAGACCTTTATACTTTACAATTGAATTAATTTATGAATTCATGAGTACACAGATATATCGTTAGTGATTTTATTTTCTTAGATCAGTCATGTTTGTATTACATTTTTTATGTAGATCTCTTTTTAATTGCCGTACTACTACTGCATTTCGACGCATATAATATCGAGTCATTTGTCCTTCTGTCTTTTATCAATTCGCAAACATCATCAATTTCGTCATCCATCCCTCCACAATAATTCAAAGTACCCAAACAGACTTCTCCAGTCCGCTTTTTACCTCTTCAAGTTCGCACAGGAATTCTCTAGCAATATTAATATTCTACTGTGATGATATATTTTTCTTGATTTTCGAGATCACAGCTTAAACATCTTTTTATTTGGAATTTGAACTAATAGAAAGGCCACTGTCATCCTGGATAGAAAAAGTTTTACACACAGCAACTCGAGGACCTCGTGTTCACTTTCCGTGTGCCCCTGCATGCTTGCTTGCCAGGTGTTGTTCAGAGAGACGCCCTCAGAGAGAAATCACGCCCCTGAAGCATACTTTAAAAAAAAGATGAAAATTTGAGGTACTAGTTTTTATTCCGCGGGTTTGCCTGTGTGGACATAAAATGTGTTATTACATCTTTTATCTTAAACTTGCTATCAATCTCTCGTTCTGATCCCGGGACTATTTCTGATTTCAATAACAGTCATGGTTGTAATCACCGGTTCCTTTTGAATTTGGGTCGTAATCCAGGCTCTCGATTCTGCTTCCCTCCCGCTTTCAATTTCGATGTCGCTACTGGTCACGGTTCTGATTTGTATAAAACCGAGGCAAATGTTAGTATTTAAAGTAAAATAAAATATAGCTTATATTATTCGGGGATAGCGTAACTTTTTATTTAGGTTAGAATTCTTATTCAATATATTATATATTTGTATAATTGAATTCCATTGTTCTCAAAAATTGTGAAAAACTTGTCCTACCATTTATAATAAGCAATATTGATATCAAATTTCATAGTTATATTAGCTCCATAAAAAAAATTCTTGCAAAATCCAACCCCCTTTTCTTCTACTTAAAAAGTGAACTTCTAGAAATCCTTTGTTAATGAGTCTTTCTTAATCGAGTAAGACGTGAAATAGTCGTAGGATTATAACTCACATCTCTAAGTATTGCTAGATAACATTGTTAAAATATGTATGAACACTTTTGCACAATTACAATATCACGTTACTCAATCTTAATAAATTTTATGTAAGTTACTTAAAACTGTCTAATATCTAAAGTAAAATTAAATAAACGATTAGTTAAGATAAGCATTGGTAATAAAACACCTTTTATTTTCACGTTATAGAATATTTAAAGAGATATTGGCTAAAATAATAAAAACTTGATTTGCATATATAAAATAAATAAATGTTACACATAATCCAAACGTATTCAGCTTCAAGGACCATACGTTAATTTTATGGACTCGCCTAATAATAAATTTTTATCCAAATGTACAAATGTGGAAATATATGTGGATCTGCTTTAGAATCTTGCCTATGTTATATATCGAAACATGTACTTATATTAGGAATAGAATTTATCAAGGAAATTTATAGCTTACCTCGTGTCGTTAACACACGGGTTCGCGTATTTTTTTCACATCACAAGATTTTTACGCTTTATATGTTTTAATTTGGTTTAAGTGGCTGTTTTATTATCACAATATCTATCGCTTCGACAACAAAAAATGAAGTCGGCAAAGAAAATATTTATTTGTAACATACAATCGGTTATGTTACATATATGTAAAATAAAAGTGTATTTAAGTAACATTAAACATCCATTCTATCCTTAAGATATGTTCCAATCGCTTCCTAATTAACATTTAATACGAAATTCGTTCGCTTGAGAGTCCATCTCAGAGTTTGTATATTGATTCAAAAGTTTCAAACACGTCGTTGGGATCAAAAGAAATAAGAAGTATCTAATATCAACGAGAGAAAAGAGTTCCGGACGTGTTAGGGACCTGTCGCCCCAACAGAATGGGTAAGTTTACCTGCAGAAACGTAATTGGATCAAAGTCGGCCGACAATACGCGGGCAAGTTTCGGGTTTCCTTACCGAATTCCATCTAACTCCGCCTCGTTGGACGAGACGTTTCAATTCACATACATATAGAGGTACGGTTTAAAGAATAAATTTTTAGATTTAGCAAATATTTCCCGTAATTTCGTGCAATTTTAAATGGTTGGAAATTGCTATCGAGATGTAATGGTATGAGAGTGGAAACATCTGTTTGTGGTTTTTTGTATATGAATTGCTATTGAAATGGTATATCAAATTTTCCGTCCGTAAAGGAGACCTACAGTTTCACATTAAATGGGAGGTTGCGTAGTGAATCTACTTTTTGGTTGCGGACTGTTATATTGTTCTTACCCACATATCCAGCGATTAGTCGAAGAAAATAGGCCTTTAAATCGAAATTTTAGATGAAATTGATATGTTTTGATATAGGTTACTTTGAAAGATTTAAAAACGGACTGAGTAAGTTTTTTTCTTAATCATCCCCGAGAAGCGAAGTAAAAAAAAATTTAAAAAAGTAATACTGCACTTTTACTTATAAAATACCAAAAACTTTTTCCCTATCTAAGAATACCGAGCACGGTGAATGACATGATATGTGTTCGTAATGCTTTAAGAGAAGCATGGGCCGTTAATGTTTTCTTGACTATAGTTGCGGCATAGAAAGTGATATAATATAATAAATGGAATGAGGATGGCGAAGAAGAAAATAATACTGAAACCGGGGAGCATCATGAAAATAAAGCTAGTATTAATATAGGAAGACTGGCTGTCATAAACATTCGTTTTAAGTTGTCCACACAAAAGGTTTTATTCGTTTAAAATTTCTTCTTATAAGTTGATTATTATGATACTGAAGGTGTATTAATCATTTCGTGTTTTTTTCTTCAAATTTTTAGGGGATGTAAAACCAATAGCGTTGGTATCGAAGATGACAACACGGAAAAGAAGAAGAGACACATGCAAAAGAAGAGACACCTGCACACCTGCAGAAAAAGAAGAAACACCGGTAGAAGAAGAAGACGAAAAAAGCATAGCTGTTGTAGACAGCGATTCACTTGTTGAGGTAGATGTTCACTTTTAAAAATTTTAAAATTATATATTATTATATATATTTATTATAACATAATATTTTTGTGCTTTTTTTTATTTAAAAAGCACAAAATATTACAAGAAAGTACGCTTAAACTATTAAAAAGAAGACAAGAACTACAATAAAGTAAAAATAAAACACGATCAATGAAAAAAAGAACTCTCCGCATTATACAAACTTGTTCATAAGTATATCAAGAAGGATTATGCTAAATATAGACTAGAAACAATAGAGAAATATCTTCAGCTTTATGGCAGCTCGGGAAGAGCATACGAAGAACTCAGAACAAACCGATCTTGGACAGAAGGACTAAAACCCTAAATAAAGACATACATATTAGAACTGACATTGTCAGCACAGCAACCGAATTCCACAAGAACCTATATAAGGACAAAGCACGAATTTCCACCAACAAAACTGGAACAGAAACTGCAGATTACCACTCTATACAACCAATCCACGAAACCGAAGTAATTAACTCAATAAGTAAACTTAAACTCGAAAAGAGCTCTGGATCTGACAATGTTTCAAATGAAGCACTAAAATAGGCTCACCAAATCTTAGCAACACCACTAACAGAACTCTTTAATTCTATACATAAAAAGGGCGACCCAAAAAATATCAGCAACTACAGACCGATTAGTTTGTTACCAAACATCTACAAATTGTTCTCATCCATAATAAATAATATACTAAGCCCGATAATAGAAGCCAAGCAACCTATAGAGCAAGCCGGCTTCAGAAAAGGGCATTCTACTATCGACCACATCCACACCGTCGAGTTGATAATAGAGAAGTATCAGGAGCTCCAGAGACCTCTTTACATAACGTTAATCGACTATCAAAAAGCTTTCGACTCGGTCACACACTCAAGTATATGGGAAAGTTTAAAAGAACATGAGGTGCCAGATATATATATATAAACATCATCAAAAGTATATATAATACTAATATAGGAACAATAAAGCTCGAAACCTTAGGCCCCGCCTTCCATATAGAAAGAGGAGTAAGACAAGGGGACCCGCTCTCACCCACTATTTTCATAGCCATACTCGAAAGCATCATAGACGGGTTAGACTGGAGTAAAACAGGTCTGCTTATAAAAGGTGCTTACTTAAATCATCTGAGGTTCACTGATGACCTTGTGCTTCTGTCTGAGACAGTCAACGAGATGCAATCCATGATAGAGTCTCTACAAAAAGCGAGTACGAAAGTGGGTTTGGAAGTGAATCTAATGAAGACTAAGATAATAACTAACTCACGAATAAGACCTATAACTATCAGTGGTAACCCCATAGAATACATGGAAAACTACATTTACCTGGGAAAAAGAGTAAGCTTCGAGAAAAATAACAATATTATAGAAATAGAGAGAAGGATTCAACTAACCTGGAATAAATATTGGAGCCAAAAAGAAATATTTAAAAACAACCTACCAATAACTCTCAAAGCTAAAGTTATGAACACGTGTCTATTACCAAGTTTAACTTACGGAAGCCAAACCTGGAAATTCTCTACAGAAGCTATGAATAAAATCAATACATGTCAAAGAGGTTTGATATGTATTGATTTTAATATATAAAGAAAATAGATAAAATACGACACACAAAGATAAGAGGCATCACCAAAGCTACAAACGCCTTGACCTTTGCTCAAAAGCGGAAATGGCAATGGGCTGGACATGTAGCGAGAATGACTGAGAAAAGATGGACCACAAGAGTAACCCAGTGGAAAGGACCACCAGGCAAGAGAAGGAGGGTAAGACCCTTAACCCGCTGGGAAGAAGATCTCAAAAGTTCAGCTGGCTCAGACTGGTACTCCATAGCACAGGACCGACAGAAATGGGCATCTTTGGAGGAGGCCTTTACTCAAACCGGGATTCTTGTTGACCAATAACTGTAATTTTTTTTTATTTTTTTATGAATCCATTGTAAAACAGGAAATAAAAAGGGCTTATTATTATTATATTATATAATATATAAAATTATTATAATTTGTGAATTATAGAATTGAAAATATTTTGTTTAATATTAAAAATTAATGGTTCTTCAATAACTTGAATGTGTAATCATTATAACATTTAAAATAAAATTCAAGATATGTATTACACTTATATTCGGAACTGCAATGCTGTATAGATTCCATTGAGTTATTTAATTACATAACTCATTGGATTCTTCGCAGTAAATTTATTGTTTACTTACGTAATAAATTTATCTTGTTCTATGATATAAATAGGATTTATATGCATTTTTAATCTAATTAATATTATAAAATATTATTATGAATAATTGTCATACACGAATTGGTGAATGGGCAAAAATGACAATTCATAACAGTAGGAGAAGATTTAATGAGTATTTTGTACAATTTCATTATGAGACATAGAACTGGAGTTTATCGTATCAGTAAGTTAACGAAATGACTTAAAATGTAGTTAAAGAGGTAGGAAATTTATTTAATATTGAAACCGCTAGATTTATTTATTTTTATTGTTTCCATAGACCTTATCACGTATTAAAATTTTGTTCTGAGGACATATCACGAATACTAATTTTTTGTATGGCTAAAGTTTGCTATTCGAGAGTGTTTGCAGCTAGGATTTTGAGTGTCTTTTAAAACTATGATTAAGGAAATTGAAATCTTAAATATGACATTTCAATTTATGCATGAAGATTTAAAAAAGATTATCAAAAATTTAGAGATGTTTAATGGAATAGTGGTCGACTTTAACTTAAAATTAGAAAAAAATAAATATATTTTTTTTCTGTTTACATGTTAATCGATTGTACAAATTTACGAATTCGTATAAGATGTCCTATATGCATGTGTTCAGTAGAGTGTCTGTAGATATACAAAAGTTACTCTAATATATATTATTATTCTAATAAAAGTCATTATTAAGCAAATCTAATATATAAAAATCAATATTTGTTTGTTCTTGTTTTATGCTGTTGTATTCCGTCCACATTGTTCATTCGATTATGATAAAACCTTGTGAAATTATTGCTTGGATTTGCACGAAGGTTATTTGAAAAACATTTTTACCCGCATTGTCTTTGCATTTGTACTATTAAACTCAAGTACTGAACCTATAATAAAAATATCTTTACTAATAAGAAACTTTTAGAGTAGAATAGACTAATTAACATTTAACCTTTGCTTCATTAACATATTCGTGCTATTACAATATCTAAACTTCCTTTCAATCATAATAGGCTATCTCCGAGTAATATAACTTAAATTTTATTTTGATATTAGCATTTACCCCGGCTTCGTTTATAAGAGAACCCTAACCCGTAGGAGAATTTAAATCATAAGCGTAACAAGGAGCAGAATCAAGAGTCAAATCGGGAGAGATCGAAGTTGAAAACCGCGCTTAAGTTGAAATCTGATGTGGGACTAAAATTAGAAACAAGAGAATCATCAGAATTGAGAGCGGGACCTGGATTGACAGTATGATGAAAATTGGAATCTAATTAGAGCGAATCCAGGTTTGGAATTAAAAGTAGGACCGCGATCAGCATGGATAACGAGACAAATTAGCATCAAGAGCAAAACCGGCATCAGAATGCAGAACGCGATAGGGATCGGAATCGTTGCTGAAAGCGTGATCGTCCGATATACAATATGTGAGATTTCGTTCTAAGTATACGCGTGCAGAGCTGCGGGCGAAAGCTAGTACCTAATAAAAAAGGATACTATTCAATTTCTGAATATTTAGATCCACGAACATATCCAACTCCACTTCTTATCAAGTTAATTCGTTCTGTAATTGTTTTGTATTTATTGTGATAATGTACAATAAAATTACGAAATCGCTATACTTAAGTTTCTTGCTCGTTCTTCTTGGAAAAAAAAAACCTTCCTTTCCTTCCGTCTAAATTTATGAAATACTATGACTATAAAATAAAGACAATTCCAATGGTTTTCTTTCTAGACGTCTTTAAAAGCAATATATAATAACCACGTAGTAATGACGTCTAGACTAAAAGCTTTCAGGACCTTTCTGATTTTTAGAACTGTAATGTATGTTCGCAGTACATCGTCATCAGCATTAGTAATTGTATGTCCAAAATCTTAACTACCAATATTTTCTGATTGGCTTCGTATGATTTGTAGGATGTTTCACTAAAAAAAAAAACAGATTTACTAATGAAGGAAAAAGGATAATGTAAGTCGGTTGTCGCCCCTCGCCCGGCCGAGGGGGCGCCTGCATTATGTTGACACAACAAATGGAGTACGCAGTGGCGTGCAGCAATTACTTTACTCTGTTTAAAAAACTGTTAGAATACTAATGGATTAAAACATTACACAGAAATACATGCGTTTTATAGTTTAATAGGTTTTAAACATGGTATATTTATTTATAAAACATGTACGATTGCCTTAAGCATATTGTTACGAGCTCGTTCGTTAGCTATAAATGGAACGGAAAATAAATTCCCTTATAAAAAAAATATATCCCAGAATAAAATTATGTAAACAAATAAGCTCCCCCGCATTTTATTTTAAATGGATTTATTTTGTAGGGTGAAATTTTTTAGAGGCAATATGTCTTGTCGTTTATGTCGAACGTGACATGTTTGGGTCTTATTTTTTTGTATGATTCGAAAGCTTCCTGGAATCTAAGACGGCAAATATAAATAGAAAAGTGCGATGAGCAGAAGGTTGAGTTTTTCTTGTGCGATCGAAGGGACAACAAGTCAAGCGCGATATAGACAAACGATCAAATGGTTTCGTAGTGTCTATATTTTCAGCAGTACAGAACAGCATTATAGATATTTTCTTTATTTATCCTCATTCTGCGAACCTTTGAATGAGTCATTGCGTAACATTTGCTGTTACGAAATGACCCTGTCGTTGTCTCTACTGCCCCAGATTTTGATTTGAGCATCCTCATCAAGGAAATCAGGGAACAGGTTGGCCGACAGGAAGAGCAGGCCCGCGGTCAGGAAGAGTAGGTTCATTGACAGGAAAAACAGGCTCGAAAACATGATAAGGAGTAAGCTCGCCGCCGGGAAGAAGAGGCTAAGAAATAGATTCGCCGACATGACTAGCAGATTCGACTGCATGAAGAGGTGAAGATGTTCTGTATTAAGATACAGACTGAATGGAAACAAGAAATCAATGATGTTCATGGTTGGCTCAACAGCCACAATATGATAATTAAAAACCACGACAAGAAGCTTGTACAAGTCTCAGAAAGGGTACATCAATATATTACGGGTTTTCAATCTAAGTGACAAGAAATACGTAGTAGGGAGAGGAGCGATCCTCTGTAATTGTAAAAACTTGTAAAAACATTACGTGTTTGGGTACCTGCCAAACATCATCGATGAGACACGGTCGAGGAGAGTATGATGAAGACAATACTGAAGAACATTTGAATCAGTCTCACCAAAACAGAATTAGAAAAGGCGTGATTTTTGTTGTCTAAATGTGTCGACGAATTTTCTAAGAAATATGGAGACCTAGGAAGGACTGCTTTAATACAGCATAAAATTAACGCCGGGAAGGAGACTACGATTTGACAACGATACCAAAGAGTGGCGTTCATTAGTGAGAAAAAAGTTGAAAACCTCAATGCAATGAAAGTTGGTGATGTGATCGAGTCCTCGTTGATCTGTTGTGTTCAACGTTAGTTTTGGTAAGGAAGGAGGATGGAATAATAAGATTTTGCGTTGGCTACCGCCGGCTCAATGATGCAACAAAGAAGGACAGTCTTCCTTTACCGAGAATCGATGATATCTTTGACATACTACACGGTTTTCCACCTCGAATTTGAAAAGTGGTTACTTTCAGGTGGAGATACATCCTAAGGATTAAGAAAAAAACAACGTTCTCAACAAAAAAAGATCTCTGGAAGTTTAATGTAATCTAGTTTGGGCTATGTAACGCTTCAGCTGCTATTAAACGATTGATGGAACATGATCTGGTAAGACTAACAGTAACGGTAAGACAAGCATATCTAGTGTAACTGGATAATATTATAGTAATAGAAAAGGATTTTGATGATCACCTAAAAAAGTTAGTACAGGTCTTCAAGAAAATTCGAGATGCAAACTTGAAGTCAAACTTGAAGAAATGTACATTATATCGAAAAAAAGTTAATTACTGGGCCATATGATTTCGAAGGAGAGAATCGGAACCGATTCTGATAAGGTCAAAGCGGTCAACAAATGACCAACGCCGAAGGATAAAATTGAGGTCCGCGCATTTCTAGGACTATGCTTCTATTATAGACGTTTTGTGAAAATATTTTCGGATATATTTTTCCATAAAATTCGCGTTTTTTTGGATTCACCTCGTAAACAACACTAGCTACGGAAAAATTGTAAATGACAAACTTGTAGGAAATTTTATTTCCTACAAGAAAGTCTTTGGCACCAAATCGTTAATATTAATACTTTTTGAGATACAGGAATTTTAAGTTTAAGTGGTATGGAATTTCTATGGATTTCTGAGCTTAATTGTTAAATTATCAATTTTTATTATAAATTGTAAATTTTCATCAAAATAAATAGTTTGCTAATAAAATGACTATATTCAAGTTCAATTTTCATTAAAAAACAATTCATTTAATGATGTTTTCATTGAATTACAAAATGTTGGAAACAACAAAAATCTAATTTTAAGTAAAGTCTCATCTATAAACACAATTATTGTACTTTTATAAAACATTTTTCCTCGAGTAAGTTGATTTTGTGCACAATGGATACTGTGAGCGATGATTTTGTACTGTTTGAAAATTTTTGTCTTTCATCTTCATTATGAGTTAAAGCTTCATTGAATTTTTGAGTAAGGGCGACTCCTCGTTCAGCAATATCATTTACCACTTTCAAGTTTTAAATGTGTCAAGACATTTTGGTAATCAGGATTTGATTCCCATGTATGTTGTTCAGTATTTATAAATTCATAAGAAAGGTCAAACTGTTTAAAATGATCGTTGAGTTTGGAGTCACAAAGTCACTGATGTTGTTGTCAGCAAATGAAGAAATTAGGTTGTAAGGCACTAAAAATCAATCGTTTGTAATGTAAAATATAAATAATCGGTGATTTAAATGACAATTTATAGTAAAATTAATTTATTTAACAATTTAACTTAAGAATTCCATACCACTTTAACTTAAAATCTCTATATCTCAAAAAGTATTAATATTAACGATTTGGTGCCAAAGATTTTCTTGTAGGAAATAAAATTTCCTACAAGTTTGTCATTTACAATTTTTCCGTAGCTAGTGTTGTTTACGAGGTGAATCCAAAAAAACGCGAATTTTATGGAAAAATTAGGTTTAGGGGCCTGTACTACCTCGTAGGTGGAAGTTATGACTTTACTGTAATAGAGACTTTTGTAGAGCGTTAAATTCTGAAGAAGACCTGTCTTTGGGCGAGATAATCTCATTAAATGTCTCTGAGTTATAAAATTTAAAAGAAAAAAAATCAAGTTTTACATGTATTTTAAATGGGAAATCTTTGCACGCCTTGGTCTAGTGCTTAATATTAATATTAAGGGCTCAAACTTTCAGGGAATTTATTTTTCGGTACTTCCAACAAAATTTCACCATGGGACCGAAAAAAAATGGTTCAAAAAAAAAAGCACCCTAATATATATATATATATATATATATTACATTACATATATAATTATGTACATGTGTCATTTTGTTCAGCAACTTCTTACCATTTTGCGATAAATAGTTTCATGAAGAATTCTGAAGAGATTGAACAAATGAAAACCAGAAGGTACAAGGTCAGGGCTATATAGTGGATGTATTAAAACTTTCTAACCAAACTCTCTCAATATTTGCGGAATGTGTGTGGTCTGGCGTTATCATGGTGAAAAACTACACTTTTCCTGTTGACCGATTCTAGCCCTTTTTTTCTACTTCTTGCTTGAGTTTCATCAACTGTTGGTAGTAGAGATCCGAATTAATGGTTTTGCCTGGTGGTAAAAACTCATAATTAATAATTCCCTTTCGATCCCACCATACACATAACATCAACTTATTGCGAGTTAATCCGGGTTCCGCTATAATTTGTAGAGCTTACTATCTTTTCGCCAATGATTTCTTTCGCATGTTCTAGTCTTAGTTAGTCCATTTTATCATCAATAATCAAAATTTCAAAATTCTTTACGTTTCTATAGAGAATCAGAAATGAGTACACGATTCATTAACTTTCTTTCAGTAAGTTCTTATGGGAACCAAGTATCGAGCTTTTTTGTATATCCATCTTTTTTCAAATAAGTCAAAACTGTTTGTGGTAAATTTTTAGCTTTTTAGCTATGTCGTAAAAACTAATATGCCGCCTTGCTCTAAGTTTTCGAAAAGAACATCGAATTTATTCGTAACCAGTCGATTAGAGAAAGGTTCACCTTTGACATCAAAATTATCGGACTGAAAACGCTCAAACCAGTTTTGTGCAACTCTTATCGACACTGCATTAAGTACAAATATCACAAATGTTTTTCGCGGCTTGTGTCGTATTTTTCAATTTTTTATTATAAAATTTCAAAATGCATCGAATTTATACATTAGATTCACCAATTAAGTGTGGATACCAAACAATAGTAAATTGGTGGGATACCATTTTTTTTTTATTTTCCTTTTTTATTAAATGTCATCTATTTAATGCTATCAGAACTACAAGTATCCAGATAGAAACAGCACAACCGAAGAGATTTAAATCAACTTTTTACTGATAAATTACAAGAAACTTTTTCTCCGACCCAATATAATTTCTCACGCATGTACATAAGTACACACACTGTAGTTTATGTTAATACTGGTTACTTCTTATGCAACTACTTCTCTATTACATGGAGACTATTTTTTTTTTCATTATTATAAACATATGAAGTATATTATACTTCATATCATATCATATAATCACTTCCTGTACCGTACACGTTCACTAGAATTCATATAAAATAAACCAATAATCAACGTCATATATGAAACTAAACTTATATTGTGAAACTAATAATATAGCTAAGCATACCATTTTCAGTCGCAGCCTCAGAACTTACAAAGATTATCGACCGACTGTCCTCATTCCGTGGTTACTAATAGCTTTCATGAAATCGGTTTGCGTAGACCGAAGCGTTTGAACTAAACGATGTATAAATACCATTTAGTAATTAAAACCAACTTTATCAGAATATTCTCAGACTACATACTGCCTAATTGGATTTTCAAACGTAAATAAATTAAGTTTTAATAGCAAGCAAATTAACACAATAAAAAATTAACGTACAATGCACTCGTTTGGAATTGAGTTAAATCGCCACTAAATGTGAATGTTTATTAACGAAACGACGCTAAAAAACACATAACAAGCAATATATAATTCGTATATTATCTAAAGCAAAAAGATAGTTTATATTTTTATTAATTTCATCATATTTACTGATTCCAAGTCTCCACTGCATGGCAGACAACATTAACGACGCAATGGAGACTGACAAGTCTCTCGCCTCGTGCACAGGCACCATTTGACTTGACAAGTAGACATATATATAGCATTCTTTACAAAATACCGCTTTTGAGTACCGACTTAAATTGAAGTTTGATGATCATTTTATAGTATTCAAAGATTAACATTTAGCACAAAGTTGACACAAACACGATGAATCAATCTTAATTGTTATAACATATTTGTCTACCAAATCGTATCACGATACACGTTCGTGATTGCTATTGTACATTGTTGTTGTATATCGTATATTATTCAGCCTCGGCCGTTAACATACTCTGACGTCCAACGTTATCGTGTATTGGATGCTATCACACTGTGTTATGTGCTGCGACATGATGCACCTGTCATATCGTCGTGCATTGTATGCGGTCATACATTGCATCTTATTAGATGAGGTGAGATGAGAGTCATACGTTATCTCCTAATAATATAGCTTAGTTTAATACTATGTTTAATATTTCTATTATTCACAATACTTCGATTTTATTCTACAATTCTCTGAAAGTTCTTATTATATAAGAGTAGAAGTTGTTTTCATTATTACTCGATAGTAATTTTAATTCAACGCGCAAAAGATTGTATGTTTATTGAGAAAGTCCATGAAAAGTTACAAATTAATCCCAAACACTACGAAACTTATCCCGGTTCACCGGACAATTTGTCCGGAGAAACAAGTCCATAGCGTTAGCCGGGCGCATTTATTTATCCACACCGGAATTAACTTTAACGACTTACCTAAAAATACGTATTAGTTACCAGCATCTATCTTTATTTATTTTATACTATTTTTATGTACATATGTATCAATACAATCGATATTGCCACCAATGGAAAAGTTGGTCCTAATATAGTACCTTTAGATACTTATTACGATGAGTTTTGTTATCTAAATATAGTATTACCCTCCCATACTAGAGTTTTGAATTAGTTTTTCTGTCAAAATTCACCTGCAAGAAAAAATATGCGTTCGGATTTTGCTTCTAGTACTCACATATTTGCGTGGTTATAAGTCGATATATTTCTGATACAAATAATTTTACTTAGAGACCAGTTTTCGACTACTTTTATAGTTATTTTGTTTTTTTTTTTCTCTTTTTCTTTAATATCTACACCTGTTGTCTTTTAATAACGTTCAAAAAAATGATGTTAATTGCATACACATTCTGATGGTTTTATGCAATCAATTTCATAGGAGCTATGAATAATGAGGATATCTATTTTATTTATACATACTATTACACACTATTGCTAGTTTGTAAAAAAGAACTTCCACTACAATATGTAAAATTTCGATTTCTCATATTTCGACTACCCTCTTTTTTAGTGCGAAATCTTGCTCCACGTATACTGTTATAGTCAAACAGGCTTCAACCGAGTAACACCCTAGTTTCATGAAAACTTCTTAATTCTATATGCTGTGAAATCCAAAGATATGATATCGACCATGAGACAATCAAATCAATTCTCTTTACCATCCTTTCGCAACAACAGCTCACACGTAAACTCAACATATAAAAAAAAACTTTCTGTACTGTTATGGACAGCCGCACCCTTATTTGATAATTACATTGTAAAACCTTGTAACATAATAAAAAATCTTTATGTGAGTATATTCATTTGCCATATAGGGGCGTAGTTTAAGATTTATTTTATTCTGTGTTTTTTGTTTATTTTTCACTTTGTATATCTTAAATATTTAGATTACGTGTGTTTTATTACTTGGGTAATTATTGGAAATGTTAATTGTATTTTGTGCATTGTAGAATTATTTTGTATGTAATAAGGTATAATTTTGTAATACACATATATGTAAGCAAAATTTTAGTATGTAATTCACATGTATTTGTACTTACGTATATGTACAAAGTATATTTAGGGTTCTTTATCCACCTTTTGTTTTCACAACTAGTTCATCGGTTATTAATAAACGAATGAAATTTAAAGAAGTAAAAATACTTATTTATATATAAGCAAAATATACCATTGACTGACTGTCATCATGAAATCTCCGTAATCGTAAGCCCGATCCAGATAAAAATTGGTCAATTAATAAGTTGTATAATAAAAAGACGAATTATTAAAAAAAAAATACGTGTGGCACTCGGGGACTGCCGCGGTAAAGCTATTGCATAGTATTTTTTTATCAACTTATGCAATTATAATTATTGTTTTTATTTTATTTATGCAGTATTTTTTTTTGAGGAGGTGCCCTAACGCCGAAACTCTAAGTAGGCATGAGTCACCAGATTGCGGGGCGAAGAGGGGGATTACACATGCGCAGTAACGCCGATACAACCAATGCCACCTACAAGCGAGTTACTAAACTAAAGAGACAAGCGTGATATTTAAAAAAGTTGTTAAAAGTTCTGCTATTTATCGATAGGTGGTAAAAGTAAAAAGTATCACCGCTGTGCCTGTCGGAGTGGGGGGTGTTAGGTTATTTTCGTTACGGAATTTCTGGATTCGGTCTCCTCGCTCAAGGCCTGCGATAGAAGCTATGCAATAGCTTAAAAAATAGAAAATTGGTTTTTAATGGAGAGAAAAAGAGGACGGAAGTTTTTTAGGTATATATGAACCAGAAGAAGAAGAACAATGGTGATAACAATAATACTTAAGACAAGGAAAACATCGTACACGCGTTAAAAAAAACGACAATGCGTTTTGGTCCACAGTCTGTAAGAAGTCTTTAGGGCAGCTTATAAAAAAAAAACAACAACAAATAAATAAACGATTTTGACAACCCTTAATGGAACTGAATAAGAATATAAACAACCGGATAAGTTCAACTTCGATTCTAAAACGCGAAAATCTTGTAACCGACATTTTGCAAAATTAAATATAGCTGCAAGCTATTCGGTGCATACGTGCTAGTTCCGACTCGGCGCCCCGACTCACTCAACAATTATGCCCGGAGCTCAGAAATTTATATGCCAGATAGTGCAGCCCGTGTGGCGCCATATGGCACCTCTAGCGTGTAAGTCGGACTTGGGCGTCTGACAAAGCGTCTGAATTTTAGGATTAAAGCACCGGACTCTCCACACACGTATGTTTGTTGACTTAAACAAAATACACGGGTCATTGCTGTTATCATTTTGTCTTTTGGAGGATTATAATGCTAATAAAAATAGAATACTATAAGTTATTGTAGGCTAGAATATAGACTCAACAACTCGGTGAAATTAAGCAACACATATGATATGCATTTTCTTTTTCTTCACTTATATTTACTGTTTCCTCTTCCTGTCCGAATATAATGAGTGTCAGAGTGCAGGCCCTCTATATATATATATATATACATATATATTTACTTTTAGTTGAGCAGTTTTGAAAGTAAACGGAAGATTGTTCGATTTTCGTAATTTTCCTTGGTTATAGAACTAAGCACTTTATCTTATGAAATAATATATTTTTATTTCATACATTCTTTTATTTATTTAAATATTTAAAAAGAAAAAAAAAACACGTGTGGCACTCGGGTACTGCCGCGGTAAAGCTATTGTATAGTATTTTTTATCAACTTATGCAATTATAATTATTTATTTATTTTATTTATGCAGTATTTTTTTTGAGGAGGTGCCCTAACGCCGAAATTCTAAGCAGGCATGAGTCACCAGATTGCGGGGTGAAGAGGGGGATTACCCATGCGCAGTAACACCGATACAACCAATGCCACATAGAGGCGAGTTGCTGAACTAAAGAGACAAACGTGATATTTCAAAAAAGTCATTAAAAGTTCTGCTATTCATCGATAGATGGCAAAAGTAAAAAG
Source organism: Eumeta japonica (assembly GCA_005406025.1). Lineage (NCBI taxonomy): Eukaryota > Metazoa > Arthropoda > Insecta > Lepidoptera > Psychidae > Eumeta > Eumeta japonica. The sequence goes on along the minus strand of BGZK01000628.1, from coordinate 61,190 downwards.
TATTATCGCTATGCCGGTTGGAGTGGGGGGTGTTAGGTTATTTTCTTTACGGAATTTCTGGATTCGGTCTCCACGCTCAAGGCCCGCGATAGAAGCTATGCAATAGTTTAAAAATGGACCATGTATGTCCGAGTATTGAAAAAGGCTTGACCGATTGGAATAATTTTTTTTTGTTGTCTAAAATCGTCTGGAGAAGGTTTGTATATAAAAAAAATCTGAAAAGTTAATATTTTCAATAGTTTTTTTAATAAGAAGGAAAGTGACATTTAGTTTGACAGTTCTGTTGTCACATGTATTTATGATAACAGAAAACTGACCAATGAATATTAAAAGTCTATAGTCAATATTTCCATTTCCAATGATATAATAGTTTTAACAGATCACTTCAAATATTTCAAACTGGAAATGTTTTAAATATTTGAAACAACAATATCAAATTTCATTCTATAGTGATTGATTGCTATTGATTAATATTGATTGATATTGATTGATATTGATTTGATATTGATTTGATATTGATTTATATTGATTGATATTGATTGCTATTGATTGATATTGCTTGATATTGATTGATATTGATTGGTATTGATTGATATTGATTGACATTGATTGACATTGATTGACATTGATTGACATTGATTGACATTGATTGACATTGATTGACATTGATTGACATTGATTGACATTGATTGATATTGATTGATATTGATTGATTCGGATTGATATTGATTTATATTGGTTGATTGATAATGATTGCTATTAATTGATATCGATTGTTATTGAATCGATATTTATTGACATTGATTATCATTGATTGATTGATTTTGATTGATATTGGTTGATATTGATTGATACTGAATGATGCATTGATAAAATCAATCACGATATGGTACCTCTAGCGTGTAAGTCGGACTTGGGCGTCAAACAAAGCGTCTGAATTTTAGGATTAAAGCAGCGGACTCTCCATACACGTATGATTGTTGACCTATATATATATATACATATATATTTATTTACTTTTAGTTGAGTAGTTTTGAAGGTAAACAGAAGATTGTTCGATTTTCGTATATTTTCCTTGATATAAAACTAAGCACCTTAATCTTATGAAAAATATATATATATATATATATATATATATATATATATATATATATATATATATATATATATTTCTTTTATTTGATAGCCACTTGTAACACTTGTCATAAGTATTCTTTTCTATTTTTTAATTTATTTAAACACGATATACATTAGTGATTGGGTCGTCAAAATCCAGTATAAACCACAAGACGGCAGAAGACGTTTCACGATTTTATGGACCTCCAACCTGCACCTTGTATATAACATATTTTGAAATGCTATTAATAAACCAAAGTGTTTTCATTATTTATTTGGCGTATATTAGCTTAGTTTTTTTTTTGTACAAAGCTACTGAACACATGATTATAGGCAATACCTGATTTAAGAAATAAAGATGGCGTCAGTGACAATAAATAATCACGGGCGAGTATGTCCTGCGGACAGAGAGGGATAGAGTCATACAAGCAAAAAAGAAGATAGCACATAGCAGTACATTCTTTTACTTTGCATGTCTGCATCCCAACTTAAAGTATAAACTTTATGTTGTAGTTATGATATTCAGATGTTCCTTGAAACTTCAATATGCTTCAATCAACATAAAGTCTATATTTACATATGAGAATGTATGGCAGACGTGCTCGTGCGTACGTACATTCAAGGAACGTCTGTAAATCATAACTATAAAAATTAACACACTCAACAATATAAAAAAGGTACATAAAAAGTTGTGTTTATAAGTATATACTTGTATATTTTTTACTTATAAGCTAATCTGAGATGATAAGGTTTTTTCATTTTTATATTGTTACTATGTCATCTCTTATATTACATTTAATTTTTGATTGATAGTTAACATTTTTTGAAACAAAAATATTATTAAATAATGTTTTTATAAAAAAAAATACTTATGAAATTGTAATTTTACTATTTTTTCAATAATCATTTTTATTGAATTTTATAAAATATCTACAAAGTGCAAGCCGGATATGAAACACCTCCTTTTTAGAGTTCCGAGCCAAAATGGCAAAAATGGAACACTCATAGTTTCATCATGTCTGTCCGTTCGTTCATCCGTCCGCATGTCACTGTCATTTTATTCTAAAACTGCAAGACGTATATTTATAAAATGAATAATGTTAGGTATCTTATACAAGTCGCTACTTTGCTTGGTAGTTAAATAACCAAAACAAATATTTTCAGGCGGGGTACTCCATACAAGTAAAAGAAGCTGAAAAAAACATTTAAGCAAACATCAACAAGTGGCACATATTTCGACAGTTCTCTTAAAAGGTTTTTAAGATTTTTTTTTGATTACGTAAAAAATTTCGGAAATAATCGCTCCGAAATTTGTTTCCCTCTGTATTTCCTATTTTTTTTAATGTGAAAAAAACATACAAAGGTAACGCTTAATAAATAATTTCAACGAAAATTGTTTTGAGCATTATCGTTTTTGAGTTATTGTCGCAAAACTACTTTTTTCAACAAAAGGACGTATGCCCCATTGAAGATACGTTCTTTTGCTGATGCAGTTTAGTTGACTCTAGTTTTGTAGTAATAATCGACATACTTACTTGTTTTTCTAGTTATAGGCGACTGATGTGCTTATAACTATTCTATATGGGACATATGGAAAGAATGCAACAACCTACTTTTTTCATCTATAGTGCATTTCTTTGTAATAATGGCTTCGGAACCCCATAACGAATATGTTCTGACATGTTCTTAGTCAGTTTTTTCAACTACTTTTAATATAGCAGACTTGAAGGAAATAGCTTATGTAAGAGGAACACACAATTATGATAATGAATCTTGATGCGAGCAGTTTTTGTCAGATAGGCGAAACCTTAAAATATTGGAGTTTTGGTGGTAATATAATTGATTTGTTGGTTAACACTACATACCAGTATGTATTTGCTAAATTCTCTAAATAATTTGTAAAACTATTTTTAAATTAATGCAAATAAATTTAATTACTAAATTAAATTGTATCAATCGCCCAAGTTTAATCATGAAATATGAATTATTTACGATGATGTTGATAGTCTTTTTCACTATGCTTGTCATAATGCTGCATAATAATCCATTAAAATTGTACCGAGTGCATTCAGTTTTGAATATTCATTGCACCAGGAGCATAAGTTATGCTATTATCTCGCCATTTACCACAATGCACCTGCCGAGATCCATTATGCACCTCGGCTGCACTTCGCTTAATAGGTCTTCGTTTGAACCGTAACCATAAAATAGTGAAATTTTCGAAAATTTGTCAAAGTAAATATATTACAAGTTCGATACACTTATTGTTAGATACAATTAACGAACGCAAATTATAGAATAGTACCTAATCAATTTTTGTTTTTGTATAGTAGTTGTTCTTAATTTTTTTTTTATTATTCTTGTATTGATAACTCAAAAATTAAACTCATTCACGCAATGAACCAGTATACAATCATATATAATGTGAATAATCATGAATACTATACATGTATAATAGTCGTGATTTACCCATCTAACTGTTTGTAGAAATACGACTTTTATCAGCGGTGTAAAATTTTAATTGTTCTACCTTTTTGTTTAGTAATCACTAATGCATGGCCAATAGCGATTTAATGAGTTATTATTAAAAAATTCATAGTTAGTCATATGATTGAAAAAATGTATCTTTTAACGTTAGTCAATTCGGTCATGTACCAAAATATATATAATGCATAAAGATCTAAAGTAAAGAACAAATAAAATATATATGTACCTAACGGCGAAAATTACTTGAAAGCTCTTAAATATATAAGCTTAAAATAAATGTGCTTGGATAAAAAAGTCTCAGGCCCGTGGAGGTATATTCCACTTCGCAATCCGACGTTCTAAATGAGAATTTCTACAATGCAGCGTGCACTTTGCTTAATTGCAATCTATGAGCGCGGGTTTGGATCAATATTTTAATAGAGCGTATCTTCTATTGTTCAGAGCATTCCCTTGGGAGGCGGATCTACTTCTATGTGCCACGACGAAAAATATTGAATAAGGTGTTCTGTCTTCAGATATTAAAATAAAAAGCACAGCAGCTTGTCTGGTATTCCTATCAGGACATAGTCCAATAAGAAAATAGCAAGTTCGCAAATCGTTAACTTTTAAATTTGGATGATAATGAAGGACAATTTTCTTTAATCTCGGTACTGAATGAATAATGAATTTTCTTTTAGACGACGCACTATATTTTTTATATTAAAGGAATGTGAACTAATCGGCACGTTAAGTAGTTAAGCATATATTTACGACCTCATTTCACTGATGTCTCACGTGTTTATAATATTTGGAAGTTAAGAAATTTAATGATAAAGCCAAGTTGATATTTGCTCTAATTATTGTGAAAAAAATACTAATTTAAGACCAGGAATGGCTTAATTCTCATCAAAAAACTACAAGGTTAAAATCTATTTTAATAAGATTTTACTAGAAGCAAAGAGAGTTGGAGTGGTTATGAATAGTTATGATATTCTTTCCTTTTACTATTACTATTGAAGTTATACTTCATTTGGCGCATTAGGGAAAAATTATGAGAGTAAATTTTTACGATGCGCGGGTACACCGACATCTAAATCGACACCACGAAGTTGTTTCCCAGAAAAGGCTACCAACAAAGTACAAGTGTATCAAGTATGTTTACGTGTGCTTGAGAACTAATAACTGTATTCAAGATACTTATTTAAATGTTTATGAATTTACAAGTGTTTCGTATAAATATGAATAAAATATAATGTGCGAATAAAGTATAAGTGTGTTTGTGTTTTTGGTTACATATGGTGATGAATGATATTTATTCAAATTAAATCAAAAAATATCTTTATTTCATAGATAATGAAATTGTACTTGAAATAGGTCATTAATGAATTCTTTCCGAGATTATCACCCATTCCAAATGCTGATTCCCCTTGAGAAGAATGGGCAAGTAACTCGAGGTTTGCTTTATTTTTACTTGTGGATACAAAGCATTGAGCAATTAATAATTTAGTCGAAATTTAGAAACAATATAAAGCAATATGATAGCTGGGCAGTTCAATCACATGGGCTTTTTTCATTAAGACATTCAAACACGGTATAAAGCCCATGTCATATAACTTTCTTTTAACGAAGTATTTAAATTCATAAAAATGGAAAATTTAGAATTTTGTTGTTCGATCTTATTGTAAAAGAGCACACATTAAATGGTTTGCTAACTTTGCTTAGACGGGCTTAGACAAGCCCAGTGTTGATGTTATTTATGGATGTTGCTCGTTTTTAGAAAGATTCTATATGTCTTAGGAGAAATATAGAATCAGCACATTAACCAGGCTTTCGTATATGTATTGTGATGCTGGTTTGTTATATTATAGTGGTTTTTATATTGTAAACTTTTATAAGCAAGTTTATTGATTTGAGATCAATTGTAGGTATACATATTTTTCTTTTTTTATATTATTAATTATAAATTATGATTATTCCATTATTTATCAATAAACATTTTATTGTAAATATTTTCGGTACATGAATAATTCTCTATATAGATATAAAGATAATTAAATAACTTTGTACATTCCATTCTACAAATGTAGAGTACTCGTAAACGGAATGAAATTTTTGCGATCATTTTTCTTTTGTTACATCAAAAAAGGATAATTTCTTACATATATGCATTAATACATACGCACGGTTTTATTCAATTATACCATGTATTTTTCAATCAATTACATCAGGCATCGGTTGTCGTTTTATTAGGCGTTGATCACCAAAATTCTGAGGCATATCTTCCCACAATTTTTCTAGTTCAAGTTAAGACTTGAACCTTTAGTTGTCCACGGTAGCTAAAGGTTTTAAGTCGACTCGACCTGCACCAAGGTCGGGTGTGCAAATGAATGTCATCATTAATGATATGACAACGTCTGGAATAATGAGCTTAACTTGTTCCCTCAGTCACACATCGAGTGGGTTAATTTGCCTTGAGCTAGAAATCCATGATAGTCGAGATCCAACCCCGTGCTTTCTGATTCGAACGCAACGCTATTAGCCATTATACCATCGTCGTTAGTACCCCAATACGAAAAAATGCATTCGATATATGTGTACAATTCAACTGTCCCGATATAATACAACGGTAGAGAAAAAAGGCCACGGCGGCGTATCTCCGGAAGCAAGAAAATGTATATATTTCACGTTAGTCTCGTTTGCATAGTAAACAAGTCATCAGACGCGCAAACAAGACGGCCGCGGTATCCGCGTTCATTGTGCGGCAGCTCTTGCAAAAATGAAGCGCGTCGCTTTATTGGAGAGAGTTTCGGGAGTGATTGATACGTGTTTGGTCAAATTTAACAATAACGATGCATCGACGGACATTTTGATATACAGACCTGTGATTGAAATTTTAGACTCAGATTATCGACAGACAGGTTCTAAAATGTCAAAATTAGGCGACTCGATCTCTCATCGATAATATTCTAGTATTATATTTTAACTAAAATGAGTATATGATATATATACTAATACTTGCAGTTATCTGTGGTTATAATGACATTACAATTTCTGACAGCTTTTAAATTGTCCGACATAATTATAGAATTATCTTTGTGATGAACATTATTTATATAACTTTCCTATTATAACTATTTAGTTTTGTTTTTACATACCTATAAATAGATATCAAAACTACACCACATTTTCAACAGTACTAATAAATAATATTAAATTTAAATTACAAAATATAATTGCATTAAAGCACATACTCGTACATACATGCACACGCATACACACATCCATATACACGAGCGCGCATGTCCTCTCACAATATATAGATTTTCTGTATATATATATATATTTACAGAAGGTGTCCAGAGGGTGTCTACCTGAACAAAGCTTGTCCGGCTTTGAGCAGGGGCACACGGGCACGCGCACCCGGAGTCCCCGAGCTGCTGTCTATCCCAGTCACTACTCCTTCCAGGGATGGCTGTATCCTTCTACCCTATTCTTTCTATCCCAAAACCTCAATATATATTTGACCTGCTATCCTTCCTACTTCCTACCTCTCCTACTTCCTCTTAAACTCATTAAATTTAATATTTGCGGAAATTAAAAATATATTACTCCAGGAGGGTACTGACATTGCCAGAGAATCCCTCCCCGGGCTAGTCCCGGGCAGTTCTATCGTATTTTTGGGAGACAAATTTCTGAACCGGGGGATAAAGAACTCTAGACTCGATTGCGGTGAAGAGATTCGCAACCCGTCACGCCCAGTTCCATGGAGGGGCGAGACGGGGACCGGAGGAGTCTGTTTCAGTATTTTCAGTGTGTGTGGAGGTATGGATGATAAAATCGAAGATGTCTGCGAACTGACGAAAGATAGGCAACTGGATATTCTATGCGCGAATGAGACTAAAAGAATGGTAGTAGTGGAGCCATCAAACGCGGATTCTTCGATACTTATGGTTCTGGTATTGATCAAAACCAACGAGAATGTAACAGTGTTCGCATTATCCTGTCAAAAAGATTATTTGAATATGTACATAGTTACGAATATGTAAGTCCAAGACTAATTTTCCTTCGAGTTAAAATTGAACTGACGCGGATTTTTATTTTAGGCGTATACGCCACAGAAATGTCCAAAAACCGTTCGAGGAGCGGGAGGAGTTTTGGGCTGATGTGAGGGACATTTTAATGAAATGTAAAATAAACGAAGGGATAGTAATATTAGGTAATTTTACTGGCTGGGTATACAACAGGACGGATATAAGAAAGTCTGCGGTAGATTTGGAGCTGAAAAGGTGATGAGAATCGTGATTGCCTTCTCATACTGTGTCAAGAGTTGAATTTGTGCCAAACACTGTATTTGACCACAAAAGGATACACTCATATACTTGGCGGAGAGGAGAAAACAAAATCATGATAGATTTTATAATTGTGGACGATCAGTTGAGAAGCAAAGTTGTGTATACGAGAATTTAACGGCGCGTTAACGTTGGTACAGACCACTTCTTAGTTGTCTGTCGAGTTAAAGCTTTATGCCAGCGTTGGCGATTTGCTGGCGGTTACTACGGAGCTAGAACGAACAAAAGTTGGTAAGTTTCAAGATCAAAATATAAAGCGTAAGTATGTAGATCAATTGAAAAATAATTTGAGTGAAATCCTATAGTGTGAATGTTTATAATTTGACAAATTATGAAAGGTGACGAAATTTGTATTAGTAGATCAAGGAAGAAAGGTATCTGAAGTGAATAAGAGAACAAATGTAAGTAAGAAAGAATATTGAATGTAGAATTTCGAAGTGAGGAAAGTTATCAGTGAAATGAAGAGAGCATAGCTGGATTTATTGTATGCAGTAAGCCAACACAGAGTGCAAAAAAAGGACTTCTTAAATGATAAACAAAAAGATGCTGAAAGTATGTATAAAGATGGTGAAAAAGGCCCGGAATAATTCTGAAACATCATGTATACATGTGATTAAAGACAATGATGAACGTTTATTGAATGAGGAAAATAATGTGAAAGAGTGCTGGAAGAATTATTTTCACAGCATTTTTTGCAGGTGAGGATACGGTTGTAGATGACATTATTACTGCAACTGCGTATATGATTGATGATAGAAATCAAAGTGAAATTATGATGGATGAAATTATGAAAGCACTAAAACGTATGAAAGTTGGAAAAACTACCGGATATGATAAAGTTTCGTCAGAGATGCTGAGGAACGGTGGGGGTACAATGGCAAACCTACTGAACCAGCTCTTTAATAAATGTTGGAAAAGCCATAGGATACATAATAAATGGTGTAAAGCAGTCATTGTATCCCTCTATAAAGTTTACGACAGGTTTTCACAAATTACCGTCCTATAAGCCTCCTCAGCGTCGTTGGCAAACTGTATGCAAAAATCGTTATCGAAAGAGTTAAGAATGAAACTGAAAACAAGATTTGGGAACCAAATTTTTTCTCTGCGAAACATTGCAGAAAAGTTTTTGACCAACGGCCAATAGGTTTTCTGTATTTTCGTAGATCTGGAAAAAGGTTATGCTAGAGTGAAAAGAAATGATCTACAGAGAACCCTATCTATGCATAGTGTGAGTAGCGGATTGATACACACACTACAAACCCTATACAGGGGCTTCAGTGCTTGCATCAGAATAAATGGGGCATACACTGACTGGTTTGATATCGGCAGGGGTGTCAGACAGAGATGTGTAACTTCACGGTGGCTATTCAACGTATTCATAGATAGCAGTTTGTATTATTTGAACAAATATGAGTGTAAACTAAGGATGGATGAGCTGTCTATCAAAGAACTCATGTACGCCGACGACCAAGTAATCCTTGCGCCGTCGGCGTGCGGGCTGCAGGAGATAGATAATGAAATGGATGATTTTGTTAAAAGAAGGGGTATGAAAGTAAATGTCTGTAAGACTAAGGTAATGGTGGAAATAAAGTGAATGGGGCCTTACTCGCTATTAAAATAGTAAAAAGTATCTCACGACAAGCGCGCTTGGGTATCCATAGCGGGGCCCTTGTCCATAAGATTATGTATGGTAGTGAAAGATGGGTATCGCAGAAGAAAAATGAAAATAGAATAAATACAGTGGAGATACGATCGCTGCGTAGCATATGTGGAGTGTCTCGGAAAGATAGATGTAGAAACAGTAATGTTACGGAGCGGTGTGGTTTGAAGGCAGATGTAGTGACAGCGTTATCGTAGAACTTTAAGTCGTGGTCGATTTTTGAACACTTTCTGAACATCAAGTATTACTGAAAGCTACACTTAATGATACTCCTGATATTGATCCATTCTATGAAACTAGGAAAGAGAAATGTAATAGAAATTAATTTGGTAGTTTATTTTGTACCCATAATTAAAACTTATAAAACAAAGAAAACAATTTACAAAACAAGAAAATATTATCGGTGAACACGTCACATACTTAATTTGTCGACGTATGGTCATAAACCTCAGCACCACACTCAAAGATTTTAATTGAATTTCTCCTCTAAGGAATTTTAAAATATCTATCCAATGCATCCAACACAACGGTTTCCTGTAAAAAAAATCCCTCAGTCAGAGATATCAAAAAAAATATAATAAAAAAAAACTTCTTTTAAAAAAATTCTAAATTTCGGTATCGAATCAAATTCACATGATCAAAATTTTTTACTCAATTAATCGCGTCAAATTCTGTATATTTTAGTGTTTTGAACTCGAAAATAGCGAGAAGTTTCAGGGTTGGCCGCTATTCTAATTTTTATAGTACATCGAGCATGTGCGCTGCCAAAAAGTAGAAAGTCACTGCCACCCATGGAGACTGGTAACCCCATGGAGTCACTAGTGCGATGCCGGCCTTTTAGGTAATATTAGGGTATATGATAGAGGGAAGAAGGCTGATTGAAGAGAAAGGGGGTGATGGACATACTAATGGATGATGGAGTAGGAGTAGGTCTCCGAAACTCTCACTCACTAGACGCAAGGCAACACAATGAAACGCAAGTGTGGAAGCTATTACATTACGTCTGATAGTGAAAGTATAATATTTCACAGCTCGAGCCGGTCCATTTTCGTGCTGTAGCCAAATTGACCACAACGTAGCTCTACCACACCATGAAGCGATTAGGACGTAAGAAATTTATAAGACAAGAAAACAGGGCCCGATCTAAGGGGAGGCAAGCCGGGCATTTGCCCAGAGCGGCAAAAAATGAGGGGCGGCAAAATTGACTTATTCTTATCTTCTAACCTAGCCATTAGCCATCCACCACCCAAGTTGATAGGTTGAGAATTTTATGTGCCACCTTCCAACCTACTTCAGGTTGGATAGTGGAAATATTAAGTATTTTACTTAGCTGAATTATTTTAGCTCGAAAGAAAGAAAAAAGATGTAGGGATCCGCAATAAATACCGATACCTGAGTAGTATCGATGCTAAGTATATTTGAACACGATACTTTTGTTCCGATATTTTTGAGGTATCGATACTTTTATAAGTACTCGATACTTTTAAAAAAATTTAAGTCACATAATTAGATTTGGGTTGTAGGGAATTACCCTTCTATAGACAATAGTTTATATTTAGAGCGTGTGTAGCCAGTTTCTTGTGGTACCTATTTAGTAGATTAATTTTTATCAATTAAGTAAAAAAAGATTTAAAACAATTTAATCCTGATTTACTTTTTTACTGTTGCTCTAATTTGTTTTTGTACCGACAATTTAGTACGTTGAAATTTAAATTTAGTTAGTTTAATACCATTATTACGTGTCTCATTGGTGATAAGTTCTGAACTTCAAGTTCCGAAATTTCTCAGATAATATTTGATATTACGGATTTTACTCAATCGGAACTTTTAAAATGGATTAAAAAATACTCGATACCGAACAATATCGATACTTTTCTGGGTATCGATAAATCTGATACGATACTGGTATCGAGTAAAGTATCGATACTTTTGAAATTTTATGGAACACTAAGAAGAATAAAATACCTAAATAGGAAATAAGGAACCAACTAGACTATAACTTAGAAACTAGGATACAAAAAAATTCATCTGAATTTTCTGCCGATTTTACATTTTTGAACTGCATGGAGAGAAAAATTTTGTCAGAATGAGGATCTTTATAGCTATTTTAGCTATATGCAATATAGTTATCTGTCTTTAAGATACGTCGTACAGCTAATTCAGCTATACCACGTTTCTTCATTGCGTATCGTCAAAATGACGATCATATCATTATTGTAGATATGTAAATGATTCTTATTATTTTAGGGAGAATGTTTGACACATAAATAAATTGCATTACAAATAAACAAAAATTGGGAGAGTAATATAATCTTGAAAAAAATTATAAAAATCAATGTAATTCTACGAATATTAAATTAACTTAAAATCCATGCAATTAAAATAAATTCTAGTCGATTAATCTTTTAATTATTAGTATTAATAATAAGAAAATAATAATAATTTCAAATAACAAAGTTTATTAAGGTGATTAATACAATACGTTATTATAATGTCTTAAGCTAAAATTAACTGAAAAATTACTATAATTACGAGTTAGGATTTAATATTCTCCGAGAAACTGCTTAATTTACACAATTTCATTATTTTAAAAAATGACTGATTTGTATTGTAGTAATATAATTGTTTTTTTATCAGTATAAAATTTTAAAACAAATTTTTGTTATGTCTTTTTTATACGTACCGTATGAACCTTAACTTAAAGACATACGAACCGATTGACCATAATAAACAATTAAACAGCTTGGTCCTAATCTTTTTAACTCCTGAAATGATTTTGATGAAAAATGTTAATTGTTCATTTAGTTAAAGGGTCATCGTACATAGACAAGATTAGTCCGAGACAGGGAAAAATAGCACAAGGGAAAAGAGACCCATACGCAGCGGTAAGTCGCAATAGATTGATGTTGGTGAGAGTTGAAAGGTACATAATTAAGTCGATAAAAAGATATATCAATCCATTCAGTAGTTTTCGTGAATTTTTTTAAAAGACATACATTGTATACTTGCTAACATAAAAACACTCATCAACTTACGTATAGGTACTTCTTCAGAAGGCCCAATAGACTGAAGTGAATATTATAGGTAGGTATAATCCCAACAATATCACGTGTTTTATGTAGGTACTTGTATACTTAACATCCCTCAACATAACTAGCTTATGACTTTTATATGGTTTTGTGTATGTAAAGGGCGGCAAAAATTATGTTTGCCCGGAGCGGCTAAATAGCTAGATCGGGCCCTACAAGCAAAGCTGAACCACATACTTTGCAAAAGATCCGAGGCAAATCGAAATCACGGGTCTTTCTTGACATTAACTAAACCTAAATGATTTATGAGGGTTTCTTTAATGTGTCTAATAACAATTTGTGTCGATTATTACCTATTTGTCTAGGTGTAGTCTTGGCGTACCACGATGTTATATCTATGTGTTCATCAACTTCCATGGTCTTAACTACAAATTCATAACTATGTTTTAATTAAAGTATTGGCAGTGGCGTCGATATTGCGTATATATGTTATAGGTTAAAATGATTTGGCCTACCTCAATGACTTATGGAATAATTAGAACATAAAAAAGATCGAAATGGTCAAAGGAGCATATTTTTTAATTTTTCAATATTTTTTTTAATATGTCCTCTTTAAGCTTAATGTAGAGTAATATATAAATTAGTTTTAGAATTTATGCTTTCTTTTCTCTACTTCCAGATGAGCTCAGGACAAAGATCGAGATCAGAAATGTAAGTAGCTTTTGGACTTTAACATTTTTTTAAATAATTTTGTAAATAGTTAATTCTATGGTAATAATGTTAAATTAAACAATATGTTCTGATTTATATCATGTAGAACAATAATATGTGTCTTAGTCGAAATTTTTATACGACATTTCAATTAATGGTATCACAATGTAGGTATTACAATCAGAGAGATTAAAATAAAAACAAGTCACTGATTATAAATGAGAGTATATGGGTGTCTCTTAGTGTTAGATAAAATAGTTGTTTAACAAGTGGCTTTTTTGCGAAGTTTTGAGTACACACATCAAAAAGAATTTACACATTAAAAAAAATACACATTAAAAAAATATGAAAAATATTAATAAATAATTGATTTTGTAAGCAGCGCTATTTTGCAGTTTTATTTGGTACTATTTTCAGAAATATGTATGAAGCCGCAAACCTTTTCAGAACTATCAACAATACAGCACTTCGCGTGTAGATGGCGCAAATTCATGATAAATGTATTGAGCAAAAATTAACATTACTTCTTTGTAATGATTATTCAAAAATTGATGTATTATATATATTTTTAAAGCACCTCAATTTAAAACAATATTATAGTCTTGTAATGTCAATTAACAAATATTTACTATTCTTACAAAGAGATATTCTGCTGGTATAATATGAGCCTTACGATTGGACGTCGATTATAAATTTGGTTTTGCTTTTGAATACAAAATTTAAATCTATAATAACAAATCAATTTAACATAATGTGGTATCTAAGCGTTGAAATAACTGAAAATTGAAATAAATGTAAGAAATGCATTTCGAAGATTTATTAAAACTTATTAATACCTACATAACCTAAGTTAGGTTAAACTTGTTAATATAATAGTTAAACTTATTAATACCTAACCTAAGTTCTTCAATATTTTGTTATAATAGAAATACAAAACAAAAATATATAAAAATTAATTTATAGGTTCATAGGGGTAAGGACTTCAGTGCAACTCTCTTGAACCCTGAAAAGCAATTCACAAGACATCTTATCGCGAGGTTGCAATTTGATTCATCAGAAAGAAATTATTTTGAGATATTGTATGGCCATATAAAGATGCGATACGTCATAAATTCGTCCCAAGTCTTCATTCATGAACTTCTCGCACGATGATGACGAGCCTGTCATATTGATGTCGCGAAGGGACATGCGCGGAGGCGGCGCATGCGTGAACGTCGCGCACCAAAAAAAAAAAATGTCCCTAGATTAGTTTGGTGTGAAAAATCCCTTTATAGCTCAAACCATAAGCTTCTCGGTTCTTGCTTAGTGTCACTACATTGTACTGCGGGACCTTTTCAAACTCAACCGCGAACAATCTTTCGCTATGTGCATTTCAAGCGAGTGCGGTTCGGAGAGACGCTAGTTTATTTCGGTGTACGATTCGTTTGTATAAATATATAAGTATCCGTTGTTTTCCGACTCGTCGTGTCTATCAACAGGTAAGTTATACCTTATGCCGTCCGTAGATAGTGGATACACGCCGCCGGTGCGAACACTACGGGGCGTGGGCGTTACTCGGCGACGCATGGCGTGGGCGTGACATCTGATGACCTAGTATTTCATACGGATCGTAAACAATTTTAATGTTTACCATTGCACGTTTGACGATCCACGTTGTCTATTTGATTGGTACCTTTTAGATTGTCGCTTTTTTAAGTGTTGCGATCGATCGCATACGAATTCGATACGAAGCCATGCAAAGTGTAATATAATAGTAAGAAAAAAAAAAACTATTTTATAGATTCCACTATATAGTGGAACAAAAATTGGAAAGGTTTGTTTGTTACAAAAATCTTTTTTTTAAATATTAAAACTGAAATTCACGTTTAAGCTATCAATATTATTTCTTATACATTAAAATAACCATAAAATCTGATACAGAAATAAATTATTGAATTTTATCACGTTTAAGAATTGAACAGTTTTTGAATGGAGTATTCATTAAAATTAATTATTGCATATGACATACATAAAGTATACAAATACTTTCGATTCCATTTAAATTTGAATAAGAATAAAAAAAAAACACAAATAACCCGTTTAAAAAAATAAACCTGAGTGATCGACGTACATATGCTAATAAGAGTTTGGCTCCCCCTTAAAATCAATACACCACCCCAGACCGGTTTGGAAGGGGTTTGGGGCGCTGAAAGCACTTTTGTTTTCGGGTCGTTGCCGAGGCGTCCCACATACAGACGGTCGTGGACACGCGTGTTCACTTACGATGACATACGAATAAATAATACATTCACACCTGTAGGTCGTGTCAGCAGAATGGGACTCTTTCTTGAAAAAAATAAAATCCTGATATAGATACAGTTTTAGTTACGGTGTGGTCGCTTTAAAAATGTAGTTCAAAATTTACAAAAGTATGTACGGGGGGTGTGTCAAAATAACTCATAAATTATAATACCTATTACTTATTACTAACGCCTTAAAAAGTATTCACTTTCAAAATAATCACTATGAGCGTGTATATACTTTTAAATGCGTTTAAACCGCTTGAAAAATACCTCAGACGATTCCTTTTCAGATAACTCGTAAATTACAAAATTATAGACAGCCAGTGCTTTCTTCCTCTCAAACAAATTCATAATCAAAATATTTTTATTTCATAGGTTCAAATTAACACTTGAAATAAGTTATGATTTTTTGCGAATTTACACTTTACCATTCGTTCGGAAGGTAGTTTTCTCTCAAGAAAAACGAGCAAGAAACTTATAAGGCTAGTTTTTTTCTAATTCAGTCAAATAAATACAAAAGTATTAAGCCAAAAAAAATACAAAACTGTCGAAAAACGGAACAATCAATGAAAAGTACAAAGTCGAGTCGTTTATCCCATGAATTTTTTTCTTCAAAATATTCGGAAATTGTATAATACTCTTTTTTATAGAGTGGCCGTTTAATAATCCTCTTAAATGTATATAAGGGTAAATCTCGTACAACCACAGAGACTATTGAATATGCACCCTTAAAGCCGCCTTGGGACGTTGCGTAGTCGACTAACATGTAAACACAGTCAATTTTTGTTTCTGGTACTGAGTTTATGTCAATCATGATTTCTTTTAAATATTTCTATTGTTCTTTCACATATGATAAATTATCTCATACCAATTGGGATGCCAGAGTTAAGATTCCAATTTTCTTAAACTTACTTTTAAGTAATATACAAGTCTGAGCTTGTAATCCGCATCAAGATGCTGTACGACATTAGGTTATGGAAACATGCAAAATAAACTATCCTAGAAACTGATATTTATCAAAATTTTCTATTTTTTTGACTAACGGGTAGCAGAGTTAAGGATTTTCGCCAATTTATTAATAATATAAGGATCCCATTGAAACCTGTTTTATTGAATAATTCCCAGGAATACAGTAACACACAAACAATAATAAACTTCAATTCTTCGTTTCGTACTGCAATAGTTCCGGATTGATATTTAACATTTGGAAGTGATTTTATACTATTTATGTTCATTTCATTAAGAATTCGGTTGTTTGTAGTAAAGTATTTTTCTATTTTTGAAAAAGTATATATTTATTTTACCATTCTAGCATTGTTCACATCGTCATAAGCGGGCTATAGTCTTTTAATTTTGAAAAACAAAAAGTGTCATCTGCAAAAAATATTATCTTATGAACACCCTTATAAAGATTGGCTGAGTCATTTATATAGATTTTAAGCAGAAAGGGATCAAAAATTAACCTTTATGATACACTACAGGACTACAGATTCAGATGATTTCTTGCCATTGACATCAATCCTTTGAACTTTGTTAGTCAAATACGATACCAGAAGGCCTAGTGCCAGGCCTGTTATTCAATGTTGACATAGTTTCCTGATTAGGGATTCGTGATAAGCACAATAGAACGCCTTATAGAGCTTCTATACCAATTGCTTCTCAAAAATTCTCCTAGACTCCAAAAATATGCTGTACTAACTCAATGCTAGCATCGTTTGTTGAGCGACCTCGATTAAAATCATTTCTTTATTAGACATTAACTTAATACTATGAAATGCACTAATAACTGACTTATGATTAGTTTTTCCGAAATTTTATTGTATCGGTCGTATACATATAGGCTTAAAGTTGTTGGCATTTGATGTATAATAAGTTTTAAATAAAGGAATTACTTTCTTTCATCAAATCGAGGACCACGCCTTCTTCTAGAAACTTATTAAGGACAAATGCCAAGTACATCGCAATGAAATCTATAATGGAATTTAAAATCATAATAAAATGACCATGAAGATCAACAGCAATTTGCATGTCTAATGATTTAAATGTTTCGTTAACCTCTTCAGATCTCACACATTTCCATTTAAAATTAATACTCTAGATCGGAATACTTTCCTTCATTAATGATTCGGCAAAAGCGGGAGATAAATTAAAAAACTTGGTAGTTGAAACAGGAATGTCAGCAAAGAACTCGTAGAAGGTCTACAGCCTCTATGTCTTTATTCAAAGTCTTGTCATCTAACTTAAGTTGAAAGTAAATGATTTGGCACTTACTTATTTGCGATTCGTTCTTTATGAAGCCTTATGCCTTTACATTTTTCTTTGATTTTAAGAAACATGTAAAAATCGCACGGTGCAAAGTCACGGTAATACAGTGGATGAAATAAAATTGATGTGTTTTTTTTATGAAAATCAAGTGTTTTGGCCAACTTGTGCGGCGCGACTCTATCTTATTGCCAATGAAGTTGTCTAATTCGTGACTACGATCACTTGTTTTACCAATCTGATAATAATTCTGGCGTACAGAGTGTCACGTGCTGCTACTCAGAATTAACTGTTCTATGATCCTCTGACACTAAAGTAGCAATATAACCGATCTTACAAAAAGCCATGGGGGCCATTTCTTTATGTGTAATTCGCGCCCAGCAACATTTTATTGGTGTTGGTTCATTTTTAAAGTACCATATGGTCTATTTGTCGCTTTGCTTGGCGGTCGTAGTTGTAAAGCCATATTTCTTTATCGATAAGTATGACGTATAACTTTTTTGTCGCTTTCGTCGAATTTCTGCATGATAAATCAACACCAATCTAGCTGGAGCTCTGTCTGTTTATCGTTACTGACCGATACCGCATAAACAGTCGTGCGGCAACCATTTCGAACAGAACATACGGAAAGAAAAGTGATCATGAATAATGGTTTACGTCGGTGCTTATACAATACCCAGTTACTGCTCAAGCTCTTCATATTTAATTATTCGTTTCTTACAGATCAGTTTTTAAACTGCTTCAATATTTTCTTAAGTGATTGCGGTTGGCAGCGGATCTATCTTCGCTCTATCTTCAAAGCTTGGCCGTCTTCTGTTAAACTCGACCAATAAATTAAATACTGTTGCTCATGCGTAAAACTAAGTTCCAGCATTCTAAGCAATTTCTCTACAGATTCTCACATTTTTTTTTCTTTAAAATAACTATTTTAAAGAAAAAACATTTGAATTCAAATATGTTAAATTTTTAAATTTATTACGTCGGTCAGTGTAAAAGTCCTTAAATAATCAAAAACTGAGAAAATTAAGAAGTTATTATTATTGTTATTTAGAATGTATCCCTCAAGAATAATACATCACTGCATTTGATGTAACCACTGAGTCAGGCTTAAGAGCGGGTCAACCAGTATTTTTATAGCTGACGTCCCCAAATTGTTAGTAGTTTGTCTAACTATATGTGGTGAGGCATTGTCGTGATAAAGAAGAAATATATTCCGAGAATTTTTTTCCGAATTTTTCCAAAAAAAGAGATAAACAATTGCTAGTGTAGTCTGTTGAGACTGATTTTTTTATCTTTTAAAACAATTGTTGCATAATGACCTGTCATTCTGAAAGAAAGAGGCCACTATTTTTATTCCTAGGTTTCTACCTCATTTTACTTTAGTACGCAACTTTTCGATAGGTAATGCCCACTGAATAGACTCTCTTTTGGTTTCGGAGTCGTAACAATAAATCCAGCTTTCGTCATTTATAACTTTTCGTATACAGAATTTGAGTCACCATCGGCAAATCTTTGCATCATTTCGCAACACCAATTAACACCCACACAGCACTGATGTCTTAAGATTTGCTCTTTTTTTACTCATCGATACATGACATTGAGTAATTAATAATTTTATACAAAACTTAGAAATAACATAAAGCAAACTTTATGTTATTTCTAAGCAACCAGCCGAGCAATTCAATCGTATGGGTTATTTTAATTAGGATATTGAAATGCGGTACTATAGCCCTTGCCATAGAACTTCTGTTTAACGAAAAGTTTGAATTCATAAAATGGCAAGTTTCAAATTTCAGCTGGGACCTTATTATAAAAGCACATTACCCCTGAATTGGTTTGCTAAGTTTGCTTAGACGGATTTTATGGGCAGTAAGATCGTTCTTATGTTTATTGTTAATGTAATGAATGTCGCTCATTTTTTGGAACGATTCTAAATTTCTCTTGAAATATACCAGATTTTCGCATATGATTTTAACGTTACAATTAAAATATTAGTTTCTATTAAAATTTCTCTGAGAGATGCTTTTGGTCTTAAGTTATAAATAGCACGAACGGCCCGTGTCTGCAGCACAAACATTGTGTTAATAACAGATGCATGGCCCCATAATAAAATTTCTTAGGTCATGAGACTATGAAAGGAGCTGTAATAAATTAATCTTGCAGCGCTTTCATCAGGAAATCGCCGAATACTTTTCGCTGAATATGTTGCAGAACTAAGCTTTTACGACAATCTCGTAATTTGAAGATTCCGACTTAATTTAACATCTAAAGTGAGATCAAGAAATAAGGCCGTGTCCACAATATCCAGTATTTCGTTCTTACACCATTACTTTTGTGTCGATCAGTTTAGCACTACTCAAAGAAAATTTTAGAAGTTTTGTTTTCTTTTCCTTGAGAAGAATATTATAATACTAAATTACTCAACTATTTCAGAGAACGTACTTCGTCAGAAGTTAGCTGTTGTCTATTACTTTTAAGAAGTAAAGAAGTATCATCAGCAAGCAGTACGATCCCATGCCCATGTTTATCAAGATGTGGTAGATAATTAATATAAACTCGAAATAAATATTGTCCAAGAATTGAACTATATTCTTTGGATTTTTGTAAAATTTACCGAAGCAGGTGAATTTCGCCAACGGAGATAAAGTCATATCAGAAAGTGGCTTGTTTGAATGGCAAAAGCGTGAGGGGTCTAAAATTTTTATTTTCTTCTTCTTCATTGTTCAGCAAGATCTAACTTCTTTGTAGAACATTTAATTATACAACTGTTTTTTCTGTAAAACAGCACCACCGTACTTATCTATGCTTCAAGTGTTGTACCTTTAACTATGGTGGAATTCAATAATTTTTGGAGTATTATAAATGCCAGTTTTTTACCTGTTCTTATGATGTCGGTCGTGATTCCGTTCTGACCTGGTGCCTTGCTCTTTTGTTTTTTCATTGTAATGAAGCCATCTTAATTTCTTAAGTAGATATTCTCTGATGTAGTGTCAAATCGGCCACACTCAAAGAATTCTGACTGCGCTGCACTTAATGCTTTTCTGTTTGCATCGATAAATAATCTAGACACTTTGAGAATAACATCGTTGTTATTCTCAAAGTGTCTTAAAACTGGAGGATTTGGGATGTACTCTTTAAAGCATTACAGAATTCTTTGAAAGTTATTAAGACATCATCTACAAACACTCGCATTTCTTTCTATACATGAACTCAGCTAAAACTGTGTCAATAATTCTCTGAAAGTTGGCCTGACATGTTTCCATCCCGAACGAAGAAACGCAAAAACATTATAACCCCGAAGAACTTATAAATGTGGGCTTCCGTGTATCTTTTTCGTTAATTACTATCTTCCAGTACCCCGATAATAAGTTTAAACTAGCGAAAAACTTAGCTTTGCTTAAATGTCTTTAATTCTTGGAATGGGATAAAAATCTTAAGTAGTCTTCCTGTTTAACTTTCTAAAATCAGCACATAATCTCCATGTATCATCTGACTTTTTCACTAGTTCTATCGGAGATACACAATGACTTTCTGAATGTCTAATAACCCCAATGTCAACCATTTGTTGTATCTGTTTTTCTATAATTTCGCATTGTTCCATAGATACTGCACGGTAGCTTATGGATATGTTTGTCATCTTGTGTTTCGATTTTCACCTCAGAACCTGAGCATTTGCCCAATTGTGAATTTCCAAACGCGAAACTATCAAAATATTTTAACTTCTAGTTTCCCTTGATGACAGACATACAAATCTTTATTTATATTCAAATCACACAATCACATCTCTGGCACAAAATCAGGGGTAGGCTGTATGTCGACAGATATTCTTTATTCTTATCGATTAACTCTTTGAAGTAAAAATATATCACCACGTTTGATATAATTTTACTCGGTACGCGCCGGCATGAGAGATACAAATGGTCCTCAAAATTCTTTCGTACTGTAATTAAGTTTATTCTTACTATAATCGAATATGCTCATAAATCTTATATTTTGCCTCATAAAATCCGTCCTCAAAATCAGATCTATATGCAAATCTTCAATAACATAAAACGTGTATTCCAACTCAGTTTCATTTATAAAAAAAAAAAATCTATTTACGTGAGCCACAAAAATTCTAAAATTACCCCATTTACCTCTTTATTGACGTTTATAATGTTACCGTTATTGCAGCTCACATCAGCTTCGATATCGGATAAAGTGGATACATCACCTTCCTTTAGCATAACCTTTACGTACGTAATAGCCCTACTTACTTCATGGGACGGCGGCTCTCTGCCTTAAAGTTGTTTTGTTGTTGCTGACCCCTCGCATTTCCCTGATATTTTGTTAGAGGTCGCGCTGCGTCCCCCCGGTCTCGTTTGCGCCAATCTTGAGTCGGTGGTGCCACGTTCCGTCACGGGTCTCCGCGGCTGCAAAGCCAGTAGTGCAGAGTTTACGTCACAGCTCGATGTGGTGACCTCACCTCAGTATTATCGTTGCCCACAGGGTGTTATTTGGAAACTATTTCGTAGTTAGCTTCCCGGTTTTCCAAGTGAACTTGTTTATAATTCGTAACTGACCGTTTCAAGTCCACGAGCGAATTTTATATTCGCGCCATAAATACAGATATGACGCCTGCATTTAATCCTCGAAGTAATGTCATAATTATCGTATTTTCTTCCGTAATTTTAGATGATGCAGCTAACCCTTTCAATCTATAAAAGTATTCTAACAGGTCCGTATCTCCTATCTGCTGTTGTAAAAAAGCTGTGCGTAAATTATTTCGCACTTAATCTCTTTTTAGAATTTTTTTTAGTATTTCCATATGTTACTTCACCGCCATTAATTGGTTTTAAGAAAAATTTAGCTGGGCTCGCTGTATAAAAAGTTAAGCCCACTTTTTTATGTTGGTAACTCTAATTCAGCGCGGCTGGGATCTCATAATTATTATAAAATTTTTCGAAATCATCTTTGGATGAGCCTTGAAAAACAACTGCCATTTTTGTCTTATTATTCCGTTTTCTGTAATGTTGCTTGCAGCGCATTTCCGCGCATTTACTAAACGAGGCGCTAATTTAGTTATTCAAAATTTTGTTAAAAATAATGTAGAGCGGGTGTTCGCTCAAGAGATATCACCTTTATCGGTACTCAGGATATTCTACCAAATGGGTGGTAGCGATATGAACAATGTTTATTTGTTTACTACTTAGGTATTTCCCATCATTGTATGTGCCTTCGATATTATGCTAATTACACCAAATTCCTTTTTTTATTTTATTCTCAGGGCCTACGCCTCCCCTCTTAAATAGTCCTCGTCTATTTCTCTACGTTA
Organism: Eumeta japonica; assembly: GCA_005406025.1. Classification (NCBI taxonomy): domain Eukaryota; kingdom Metazoa; phylum Arthropoda; class Insecta; order Lepidoptera; family Psychidae; genus Eumeta; species Eumeta japonica. The sequence goes on along the minus strand of BGZK01000628.1, from coordinate 38,001 downwards.
GTTTCCCGAATCGAATAATATTGCACTATTTGAAATTTATAAGAAAAATTAAGGTTCACGCGATCAGCGCGGAGGCTGGATGTCAAGCGTGCTACCTACTCACTATAATATTATGTTACATGCATTTTCGATGAATAATAATGTTGTTGAAGTCATTTCTCTATTATTGTTTTTCGATTTTTATCTGGTTTTGGAGATGAAGTTTTCAATTTTAAGTCTTTATTATACTAATTTTATACATATAAAAGTGACATCTATTATCGATTTCTAAAATTAAATAATCATGCCGCTTGAAAAATTTGACAAACTTTCTAATAAAAACGAATGGCACTGTTTGGTGCTTTATTTAGCATTTTTTAATATAATTTATAATTCACTATTTTATATGTATTATATACAATTTAAAGTAAATGAATAATTTTCTTACTAAATTATTATATATTTTTGTTTAATTAATCTCAAAAGTTATTAATTTATTTCATTGTTGATGTTATTTGATATAGCGTAATATAAAGCGAAAGGAAGTTCGTTCCAACCGAATATCCCATGGAGACCATTCGTTTTTTTTACAATTGCACTTTTTATTTTTTCGACGACATCGCAATTATGATGAATACCTAACTTGAGCAAACTCACAATACCGGCTTCAAAAATAACGTAACGATGCATTTTTTATGCCTAAAACATCGCTTATTTGATCACATCAGCTTTTATTACATTTGCTATTGAAAGGAAATCGTTTTCATGTACAATAAAATCTAAATTCATTTATAAAAGTTAAGTCGAAACAATCCATTTACCAACTCTCTGTTAGTAAATGGACTTTTACTAACATATACTACGGGATATTGTGCCAGCATCTCCCAATACTACAGTTACTACTTCTTCTACTATTAACATTCCTATAGTATATTCTAATAGTTTCACGATTTAATTACAAAAAATCAGATTTTATTTGAAATAAAAGCTCGGCGAGCCACCCTCTAAGTAGCTTCGAATGTCGGACTAAGATTAATTTTTACTTCGCTAGTCTGTATTGGCCAGTTATTGTTAATATAGCGAGATCTATGACAAACTGCAGTTTAAGAAGTACGTATGTTAAAGCAGCTCTTTTGCCGATTGTCTTATTGATATCGTCTCGCTGTAATGTGTGTTTTCTTTAATAGAACTAATTAATCAAGGTTGTCTATAATGGTCATGTTCATTATTATGATACCAAGCTACCGTGTGACTCAATATTATAAGTCAAAGAGAACTATTACATTGAATGACTTTTATTTTTAGTTCGTGATCAAAATAACTATCTTGTGGGTGTACGAGCGAAGTTGTGGGTGTAAAAGCGAATAGGTCAACAGCTCAGTAGCGTGGGAGTTCCCAGGGCAAGAAATAAATTGTCATAAAAGCTAATTTTGAACATCCCGCTACATATATTTTACGACTAAAAATTTTATTATAAAATGATTGCTATTCCTGTTTCAAATACTATTGACCTATTCCCGAATTCAGTTACGCATATAAGGACTGATTATTTCAAGGCATTTTTTCCTATTAGTTTATAAAAAGGACTTATTATTTTGATATTTATTATTAAATCCCAAAAATATTAACAAAATTTTAAGAAATACAGGAAATCATATTACATTCTCGTAATACAGTAAAACTGTGATAAACTGAAGTGTATATATTACAATTTTGATTTAAACAATTTAGTCAATATTACGTTTATATACCGCAATATTACGTTTTTTTTTTTTGTATTATACCGTAAAATGTAAAACTCGCATTGTAATGTTGTTTCTGTAGTTTTGAATGCCGCCAAAAATTTTTAAAATTCCTTGTTAATGCGAATATAACGTTGGTTAACCATTAAATTAAACAAAAATATTTAAAATGTCTATGCTTATTTTTTTATTTCAATAATTTTCGAAGTGATTACGGCTGTCAAAATAGTTTTACACAAAACATCTAAATGTAATATCGATAAACTGGCTATCCATTTTTGTTTTATTTTTTTGACTGTAGCTCGTATTTTCTTTTTTTGACTAATTTTTAATTATTATATGGTATCATACCAGTTCTAAAATACATTATCGAGTCTTTATCTCAGTAATTAGAACAAATTAACATTCTCCGCTTTCAACAGTTTTCAATATTAAAAAAGAAATTAAAATGAAAGAATGCAACACTATATGCAATGATTTTAGACTTCATAAGAGAAACAAACTTAAGAGCAAAGTATTTCATTGTAAGGAGCTAAACTAAGGCCTTATTAACAAAGCGTCAAAACTCTTAACCCCTCGTATAGTGAGGGGTGTCGGTCATGAAAACGAAATCAATAATATAAACTTGGAAAGCTACTTATAAAAGCTTTGTTTTTATTTCCTTAGTTTGCTTTGAGTGGACTCATTAAGACATTTAATTTTATGTAATTAACGAAACGGTTGTTCACTTTCTAAGCAGATAAAACGTTTTTGAAAGATTATGCCCGTTTCATTAAGTTTGTGCCAAACTTCATTGAGTTTATGTCATCCGCATAAAGACAAATCAACTTCGAATTGATATTTCAATGCCAGATGACTTTTAGTCCGCTTAATAAAACAATAACTTTGCCATTTTGAGCTGAAAGGATAGGACCAACGGGAAAATTTGTGTGAGTGCTAGATATTTAATATCCCAAAATTAATTGAAAATATGTTTGTCCTTCACAATTGATTTACCTCTTGACTTTGGTTCGCAGTTCTCAAAACTGTGTTTATTTCTTAATAACTCTGAAATTTATTTTTTGGTGACTGAATAAAATTGTTTTACGGTTTTCTGAAAAAACTAATACTTCTGTCCCCAGTAGAGTCAATCATTCAAATTTTATTAAATAATATATAATTTGCAACAAATATTAAGTTATTTTTTCATTATCTAAAAAACTAGATATTATTGTCTAAAAGCAATTACAATACATTCTAAAGATATTACTCAGTCGATTGAAAAATGAATTTTATTTTTATACAATTTCTATTAAATAGTCTTTAATAAATCAAATCAAAAACATGTTTATTTCGAAAGTAATGAAATTACACTAGAAATACGTCATTAATGAATTCTTTTCGACATCACCAGCCATTTCAATTCTGAATAATTATAATTTTATTATTATCCCAATTAATTAATAATCAAAAATAATGTTACACAGTAACAGTCCATCAAATCGCACAAGTTGTGTGAATTTAGTTAATCAAAAATACACTAAATCACATTTATTGGTGCATTTCCATCATCTATTATACATCCCAAAGAAGTACAAGTACGCAAGAGTATTTTCCTAATTCCCGTATTCGTTTCCCCTTAGTTATTGGTTGGACTATTGTGAAACTCATCTGGAAGTTAAATACTTACTAGGACCGTGGGATGGTAGCAGTTATTTAGATGTTCTAATTTAGACAGCGTGGGGTGTGAGTGCTATAAAGGGAATCTGCATCACGTTTGTTAGTTTGAACGTCTGATGGCTCTACCTAATTTACTCTATCATATAAATAATCTGAACTTTATTGGTCGACAAATATTTTGTGCTATCAAGTGCAAAGCCACGGGACAATTTGGAGAACAATCTATTAAAATGTATTGTTGTATTTTTTTGATACTCCAAAAATAATGATAATAAATATAAATCCGAAGGTATAAGATTCTATTAATTTACTATTAATATTGCTCACAAAGCATGTCTGAATGCAAAAAAAAAAAAATATAAGGATAAATGCGGTACAGAAATATAACCTTCCTAAGTGGTAATTAACTTAAAAGATATAGAAATTACATTTACAATAAATATGGTTACTATTCAATACAAATTAATTTTTGATGTACGTGCCTAACCTCTAATATTTTTTAGGGTTCCATAGCCAAAATATTAAAAACGGAGAATTTATAGTTTGGTTTGTCCATCCGTTAATATGTCACAGGCCTTTTTCTCAAAAACTACAAGATATATACAAGTACGTGTGTAATAGATAATGTAATGTATAAAACACTAGTTAGTTTGGTAGTTAAATAACAAAAATAAATATTTCTAGGAGGGTACTCCATGCATACAACAGAAGCTAAAATATATTTTTTTACAGCAAATGTCAACATGTGACAAATATTTCGACAATTTTTTTTTAAAACACTAAGGTTTCTAAGCACTTTTTTTTTTTTTATTTTAGTGAAAGTTTTTGGAGAGCTGTAAGCCGAAATAATAAAATAAAGAACTGCTAGTCAAAATAATTTTGAACATCATCAGATATACTGCTTTAGAGTTATTGTAAGAAAAACAGCACTTCGCATCAAAAGGACGTAATTGCCATGAAGACTGCTCTTTTGCTGATGCAATTTTTCACATCGTATTTTAACATTTTGAGACTGTAGTAAGTGGTTTAATTGTGTTTTAACATACTTAAAATTTAATAAATAATTATGTTTTTGGGTAAATATATTAAAATATTATAATAATACATTATAGTATAGTCATTTAAAAGCAATAAAATATACTTGATATAAACTTTGTTCAAAATATAAATACTTGTGTTTGAATAATGGTTCAGAACGTTTAGCAGTATGTCTTTTGCGATCTTAAGTCATTTGATGAGGTTCGTTGTGTAAAACGGGTAGTAAATATATGTTTTATTAATTATATAAAATTATTGAAATATAAAATCAATAATTAAAACTCGTCCTTTTTTAAAACGTTATTAACAGTTAAACTGTAAAACGTAAACTCAATTAACAGTTTCATAACATCAAACTTCGACTAATAACCCTTTCCTGGTCCGCATATTGTGCTATTGCGCGTGGTCCGACATGCGCTTGGCTGGCTTTTATTATTATTTTAGAATACACCCAAATAAATCGCTCCCGTCTAAAAATATCACAACCTGCTGAGCTAACTTTTTTTTCAATAAAAAATTTCAAGATCCACTCAGTTACTCAAAAAACTAGGATGTACAAAATTAAAAGATTTGAAAAACACCAGCGTGCGTACACACGTCACACGACTAGCCTTTGATTCAGCACTTTCTGCTGAATTCACGTATGCTAAGGCGCAGACATGCTTACACTTTTTGGTAAAACCTGCCTTACACTTACGAATCACACATTCGATGTTTCTATCTCAGTCAAACAGAAAAGTGGGATTTATTAGAATTGAGAAAACAGATAAAGGTTAATTTTTTTTACAAATGACCTTTTATCTGTTTTCACATCTTTGGCACATTTTTATGCGCCATTATTTATTATTAATTATTTCAGAAAGCTCCTATTATCTATACGCCATATTTATCTCAAATCTTTGTTTGAGCAATAATTCCGTCATTTTTGACTGCCTCTTCTTCTTGGCCAACTTTTTCTGAACAATCAAAGATGTGCACCGGCTCGAAGAGCTTTTCGTCTTTCGCCGCATTTCGGTGTCGCCGAAATTTTAATGATATGAATTTAAAATAAAATAATACATATCCCTAATTACGTTTATATTACGTGACTGTGCGTATGTGTTTTTAATTTTTTCCTGTCAGGTTGGGAAAGTTTGTTTTTTATTTGCACCGTGTCACCACAGTTATCGGTTGCTGTGCTGCCATCTGTATTAGTGTCCGCAAGTTTCCCATGCTGGATGTCCAACTGACTCAAAAAATTTTACATAATTATCAAAAATTAAAAAAAAATCGTCCGCAGCAGTTTTATAAGTTTAAAAACGATTTCGAATTTTAATCGTGTTCCACGATTTTGTTAGCGATCGCAATTTTCGTATAAAAAACTTAATGGCATGTCATATAGAATTTTCATTAATTATCAAATACTTCGTTTAGTCTCGGGCCAGTCAGTAGAGCGAGCCAGCTGCGGCGAAATTGTTTTTGTAAAATTACGCCTTGATATTGCTAAAAAGTAGTAAATAAACAATACATAATTAACACTTCTACTATTCTAAATTTCATCCATGGATTGGCAGTCCAATACAATATGTTTCAAGTTTTTTACCAATTTTCAATTTATTATATATAATTTATTACCAAGTTTCAATTTATAGTCGAATTCTCTTCGAGTTAATATATACCAATATTATATACCGATAATACATATAAATATATACCGATAATACATACCATTTCACAATTTTTTTTGAAAACCATACTACTTTTATTAAAGAGACGGCAAAGTACTACCAACTACCCGCGTTGGAAGTCATGAGCGACGGTGATTCTATAGCAACGGTATTAAAGGTGTTCTTACGTTCGTTCACAACGTCTTCTACTACGTACTAAGTTTAAAACTTATAAACTTGTGCTATAGGTACATGTTAGTTTAGTTAATACAAAGGCAAAGTTTATTTAAAAAAATAAATCTTTTCTACATTGATCAATAACTGTCCGTTTGACATGGCGTACATGTCTAGAGCCTCTATTAATGTAATTAAAATATTTTATAGTATTTGAAAAAGAGAAACTTCTTTTTAATTTTTTTATTATCTTTAAAAGTAGCAGAGCTGTAAATGTTTTATTACTTAAAAAATTTCTATTATTTGAGAAATCATTAATTGCTTGTTTATAAATATTTTACAGAATCGTGTAAAATTCCGGTAAAGCTCTATAGTCCAAGGAATGAAATAGGTAGCTTTTTCATGTTAATTATCTTGTTTTTCGCCGATTTCGATTTTGTTTCTTGTCAACAAATCTACATTTTTCCTTACATTTATTGAAACGTTAAGAAAAACTGATACTGATACTGATGAAAAACTGATAATGAAATTGTCTTATAGGAATATTTAATTCTTAAGTAACAAAAATAACTTGAATCGATTTTAGACAAACGTCTCTTTTTTAACCGACTTCAAAAAAAAGGAGGAGGTTCTATGTTCGTTTGTACGTATTTTTTATGTATATTCAGCTATAATTTCGTCAACTGTTAACCGATTAAATTTTTTTTTTCTTTGAAAGGGTATTCTTCCGAGGTGGTCCCATAGTCAGGATCTAATGAAGGGATCCCAGAAAAATCAAATGAAACCTTCAAATATTATAGGCATGTACAGTGTGTTTGAGTTCTTTTTAAATTTTTGCGTATGGTAGTTATCATATCATAGTGCTGAGCTAATGTTGGAAGCCATGGTACTCCTTAACTGCTAGGAGTTAGGAAATAATACTGTGATTTGTTTCTAGGCTATTAGTAAAATCTAGAATGTACAGAATAAAAATTAATTACTTATTAACCTACCTAAACATTTTCATTCATTTGTATAATTCCAACATGACAAACGTAACAGTCACAGTATCGTAATCGTAATCGTAACGGTCAAAAAATCTTAGCGATAACATAAGAAACTCATTTTTTAATGTTAATTGATTCAATATGGAAATGAATGAAAATATAATCTGTATGAATTGCAATAAACATTATATTATAAATAATAAGTAAATTTATGTATATGTAGAATAATAATTTGGTAGTTGAACTCCAACTAACAACGTAAAGACCTTGGAATGCCTTCCAGTGGACAAAAAATTCAGATCGGAACTGCTTTTCCACTCGCTATATACAGTAGTACAGGAGATGCCTGGCCGATTTTGTTAATCGTGGCCAATCAAAATCAATTGAAATGGTTAAATGATTTATAAAGTTGTAATTACTCGATAACTAAAAATATTATATAAAAAATAATATTTTTAAAAAATTAAGTTTTTTGGAATATTGTTCATTTAATGCGACAATTAAAGTTCACATTAACGAACTTGGAGCTCTAAAATCAGCAAAGAGATCTTCGATAGAACTGATGTAATTGAATTTACCAAAGAAAATATTCTCTGTTTACTTGCCCCACGAAACGACAAAAATAAATTTGGTCTTAATTATTACAATTGATAGTGCCAACCTTTTTACGATATACACATTCATAGAGAAAAGATTTTTGAAAAGGCACCAAAATTTAAAGAAGTGTATGATATTTTATTTTTCAATGTGATTTTTTTAGCCATACCATCGTATCAAAAACTGCTCAGTTTTGACGAAGTGATTGCCGCTCCGTCCAAGTGTTGTTTTTTGAACAAGAACTTACCAGGATCAAATGTTGAGTAAAGACGGGCAGACTGCCCAACGAATTTGTAACTTATATCGAATTAAATGACTCGTTTCAGATATTTGAGGGCGATTTCAGTTGTCGGTCCGGGTAGTTATTTCAGCATTGCCAGCGACTGTCGTAAACAGACTTCGACCCGCATTAGGCCAACGTGTCATACCTAAGATGAGACCCGCGCTCGCCGTTGCGAAATACAAAACTAATCTCGCAGCAGTGCGGTACTAAAAACTTCGGGTACAACAACCCAACAACATCAACACCGACAGCTGTGGAAAGATAAATACGAGGAGCGTGTTATACGCGGACATGTGGAATAAGTAAATTCTATGCGAATGGTTGTCACATACTAACAGATTATAATTGTAGGTAGATTGAAATTTTTTACTGTTTTACGGTCCGTGAAAAGGTTTGGATGTCAACACAAAGATTAGATGTGGATTTTCTTTGTTACAGTGACTCGTTCAAAATTTATCAATTAATTGTCGAGTCGCTAATAATCTGCATACATATTTTCTACTCAGCGTATAAGCTTAATTTCGCATCCATCTTAAACTAATGCGGTTCAATTGACGAAGCTCGTGACGATAATACGCAACCTTCTTGAAGATTTTCGCGCTCGTAAGCTCGAATATTAACAATCGGCTTGCGGAGATAAAAAGCGTCCCAGCTCTTACCGCCTCAGCGAGACGATTGTCGCGTTGTCGCGAGACCCCGCGGCAGTACACATCCGTCGTCTGATCGGAGCGGACGTCATTGCGGCGGCTGCGCGAGAAAACTATGAGTTTCGAATAAAAAAAAATAAAAATGGACAAGGCGATGACGAGACATTTCAGCTTGGACGATGTGAGTATTCCGGTTTATTTGAATTGGACAGAAAACGAATTCGACAAGATTCCGTTTAAAACTGCGGTCGATTCAAAGGGCTCGAGATGAAAGAGCTTACAAATTGCCTCATTAGTACGTCGAGGTGACGGCATCAAAGTTCTGAAATTTGTTTGGAGTTTGTGTGATTAAATTTTGAAAGCTTTGTTGTTTTCTCGTAATGTCGAGCGTTTAGTGAACAATAGATACCATTTAATTTTTAAGTTTACTTAATGAATATTACATTTCATCATTTAGTGGTTGCCGATAAATTTTCTAAGCGAGCGGTTTATCTTTCTGGATAAAGTGATTAAAAAATATTAGTTAAAATAAAAATTCAAATCAAGTCTAGTTTACTAAAATATACAATTATTAAATGAATGAACTCTTAATTTCTGCTTTCTAATAACTATAAGGTAACTACAGACTAATTTTTAATTTGTTATGATTCTGTAAAAAAAAAATAAATACGAAATACTAATACAAAAAGCAAGAAAATTAGAAGAAGTTTATTTCAATAATTATTGTTTCATAGTGAAACAACGTTTTGATAAAACGAATCGATCTAGAAATTACAATAACCAAAACTGAAACTTAATTTGGGTTGAATGATATCCTATAAAATAGATTTTCCATCCGTAATAATTATGAAAAAAACTGGTACTTAAACAGATTACTCAAAATATATATTTTATTTTAGACCCTACATTAAAAATTAAGAATTTGTGGTATTGAAACAAATAATGCCTCCAATTGAATATAGTGCCAGAATTTCCATACAATTTCAGACACATCAAAATGGAGGTAATTATTTTCTTACATTTATTATTGACAAAAAAATGTTAACAAATAACAAAAGGTCGTTAAAAATTTTCGTTATTGAAGAAGTCCTAAGTCCTAGTCCTAGGTTCATTGTAGTTGATATTCATCGGATCACATTTGCAACAATCACATAAAAAAATCTCTATGATACTGTTTTAACGAGTCCCACTGGTAAAATATTTGAATTTTATATTTTAATATATATTGAGATTGTCGCTATCGTACATAATCTCTGAAAAGTCGTCTACTACCTTAACAATTTGGGTCGGACTCCTTCCTCAAAAAAAAAAAAAATGTAGGTCACAACATCTAGCGCCCTTTTAATTAAAGAAGCAACTTTTTCAAAGCGTCCGTTCCTAACACTTTCCAGTATAATTACTGGACAAGGAATTAATTAACAGGCATCATCATAAGCTGAAAAAATAAGCTTTCAAGTTAAAATGTCGTAACCTTTTACCGGTTATGAAGCGACTGATATTTGGATAAATAGATGAATTCGAGTATTAGACGTTAATACGTGCTCATTGAAGCAGAAAAGTCGACAAAAGAAACTCTGGCAAAAGATGACGAATGACTCCAGAAAGCTTCCATTTGAAGTAATAATCAAACTTTCGCTTACTGTCAGGCATTGACCCACTATAAGCTACGGAAGTTGTAGCCTGTGTCTTCCATATCAATCTATTTGTTTCAGCATGAAAGCGACACATTAAATTTATGAATAAACGAGGTCGTTCTTAAAAAGCTCCAATTATTTTAAGATGAGGAAACACTTTTGAAATTTTTAAAACAGATGAAAAAATTTTGAAATGTGGAAGATCTTATTTAGCAGAAAACAAGTAGGTGTAACCCTAGTTTTTTTTAGTAATCAAAAAAATTGACTTCTCGTGAGTGGTTTATGATTAGAATACATCGAAGAAAAGAAGTAATTTATTTTGTGACTTAAAACATTGAAGTGTAAATTTGACTGAGAATTGTACTCGTACGTACTTAAATAGGTACATAATTAAAAGCCAGTGTGTGTAACCTTTCAGAGCGATTGAAGTAAATCTTTTTTATTTGGCATTATAGGAAATATTATGATTAACAAAAAATCCAGAAGTCATGTTAGAATTTGATAATGCAAATCGGGGCCATGATAGACAAAGAGATGGCTCGATATAAAAAATGAAGGGATATATTCTATGTACACCCAAGCCAAACAGTGAGAATAGAATTGAAAAAATAGAAAAAATTAAGAATTCATACCATGCTCAATTATTAATAAGCCTATCGGAAGTTTGCGTTGGAAGTTATTGCTTTTGAATACTGATCATTAAATTTCTATATTTCTGGTGTTGAGACGAATTCGAAATTAAATATGAACATAAAAATTACGTTATTCACTTGAACTTATTCACTTCATAAATAAAATTTTAGTAATTTTCAAGTTTTAATTAAGATTCGTAATTTTATAATCATTTTATTCAAAACTTTTAGAAGTGGATTTTGAATACCCGTACAGTACAATGCACGAAACTGCCGCTCTGAGTTGTTTGCGAATGATATACTGCACAGGTATTACGCTCGGCGACCCTTCCTTCTCTACTGCGTTCCTATTTTACAGCATTGCGACGCTTTCCTGACAAACTTCACAGCGGCAAAGTTTCGCGCGTTGTACTATACGGTGTTAACAAAATATCTTACTACATTCGTTCTCGTTAAGCGATACATTGCAGCCGATGCATTGCATATCATAAATTCTTATTAATTATATAATTTTCGTCGCTATAAACAGACGACCCAAAGCCATCCATGATTTTCATATAATTTATCAATATGTATAAAAAAATGATAGATATTAAAAATATTATTTTGTGACCATCAAAGTTATTGAAAGAAATCGAATTTCACTATGTTATTGTGTCAAATTTTAATCATTCTACTGTTGACGCATATCCCTCTATAACTTTTTTGTTCCAAATGGCATGGTTTTGGTCCTCCAAGCCTTCCACGCCAATTTTAATTCTGCCTTGTCCAAGAATATTTCATGCACTTGTCTTTAAAATTTCGTTAAACAATTAAATTACCATTGAAATCAAAAATGCATCGAAACGTCTATTGATTTTTTCTGTGTGAAAGACATTTTTGTTGCAAATTGTAGGAAATAGTAACAATTTAACGATTTAACTGTAAGCTTAAAAAAATAAAGTCGATGGCTTTATCCAGTTCTTACGTTAGCTCAGTTATCGATGTTTTATCTCTTAAAAACATTTTGTAAACCTTATCACACATTTTTCTAAAAATGTAATTATATATCACAAAAAGAATCAGACAATGTAATATGTGATACATAAAACTTATGTAGAGTTGTGTACAAAGGCGTTGCCACTGAAAAAATAAGGGATGCTCTTCAAATCGGACCCTCGAAACTTTTCATTTCGTTAACGAAAAAGGTCCCTTTCTGTGGAGCGCTACAAAACAGGACAAAAGGCGAAAGTTTGCAAACAGTTCTTACGCCTGCGTGCAGAGCGTAATATAAAATCGCACGTCGTGTCACATCCAGTGCAAGCATGTAAGAACAGAATGTTTATGTATTTTGGTAATACTGTTTCCAAGCTCTTAGAAGAGTATATTTTTGTAATATTTTGGCTTAGCCTGATCTTTGAAAATAATGAAATTTCCCCAATCTCTTGGTGAGAGCGCAATGAATAAAACTAAAGCGTACACGTCCTCGGAAACTACAACAATGTTTGCAGATTGCAAATTAAATGCGATTTCAATTCAATATTTTATTTTTCACAAGTGCTTCTCGTAGCTTGTCCATAGGCCTACTATTTTTATTTCTCCTGTCTTACAAACCTATCCCTTGAGGTCCAAAGGATACATTTCCAAAATCTGATTTTAAAAGGAAGAAAGTTTCAGTTTTTTAGAAAATTAATGAAAACTCCGAAACATTAATGGTTATTTTAATAATTAAAAAAATTGAGATCGAAAAATTCACTTTCACATTCTTATATTTAGTATTAAAACACATTCCAAAAGGTTTTATAAAGACCCATTCAAAGGTTCTGAATCCCGTGGTATAAACCTTACGGCACTCCAATATGTGTATAAAGAAAAACAAACCCCTATCGAAATAGAAGTAAGTCACTAGAGCCGTTTCCGAAATATTTATGTATACATTTACATAATTAAATAGAACAATAGTTCACTTATAGTAACAAAATAAGATGTGAACTGTAACGGCTTAGTAGCTAAAAGCGTTACCGTCGGAATACGAGGCACGCAGTTCGAATTCTGTACGAGCGGGCAAATTGAACGGTATGCAAACTCCGTGACATTTGTTGTAGTCGTCAATGCGCAGCGGGGCGCTCGCGGCCATGGAGGCGGAGCCCGACCTCAGCACGTTCGAGAACAAGTCGGGGCTGGCCGAAGACATGAAGTTCCTCGCCTCCATGCCCGAGCTGTGCGACGTCACGTTCCTCGTCGGCGACACCAGGGAGCCCGTCTGCGCCGTCAAGGCGGTGCTCGCCGCTAGGAGCAGGTGCGTACTGCTTTTTATGTACAATATCTAAGCTTTGGGTATGTCATATTACGTGGGGTCGATTTCAATACCACGGAAATGTTTAACAGGAAGTAGGCAGAAACGCGCGTTATCCAATTTAGTGTATTATGATGATTTTACAGTCCGATTTGCATTCGGTCCTACTGTTGTAGCGTATCAGCGAGCGCCGATATTTTCATAGCGCTTAAAAAATTGATACTAATATGAGAAATCAGTCCAATCTATAGACCAGTCTCTAACGTTTTGTTCGTAACCGAGGTAAATACCATTAAATGTATACAGTAAACTTTTATTTACTGTTACAATTAAATTAGAAAATATACTATACAAAATAAAAATTTATTATAGTTTAAAAAATACGTTATAGGTGACACCCAATAAAATGTTGTAATAAATATTTAAACAACTAAAAACGCACACTGTTTAACAAAAACAACGTCTGTTATACAATATCTAAGAAGCGTCGGCTACATTTTATATAACGAAGTTTTCTTACTTTTTCCTGAGTAAAGCTTACTGTAATGTTAGAAGACAATGGGTGCTCTCTGCAGACGTGTCAGCCTCACCGTCGTATACAAATAGACTTCATGTCATCTCTTGGGAGGGGTCGTATGACGACCATAGATAGTCCTTTAGTTCCTTCTCAGTTTACATTTACTATACGTAAATTAATCCCTTAGTTACCAATTTATTATAATATATTTATAATTTTATTATGAGACTCGTTTATTTTTTTATGTACCAAAAAATGTATAGTTAGTGGCAAAACAGAGTCAATAAATTAATAAGGTATGTTAATGGTATGTCTGAATACTACTTTGATTCGCGAATTTTAAGTGACAATAGTTAAAATGTAAAATAAAAACCTAATTCAAAAGATAATTTTAGTGAAGGGCCAACATGAAATTTTCTTTCACATTATCGTCGTAATCCGCTTAAAAGTTCCTATGTAGAAATTCTTATGATTCAAGTGATGGATGAGAAGGTACAAGTTTTAAGTGCATTAAGCGAAGAAACTGATTCATCACGCCCGACGGGGTGCCGAGGCACACGTTCTATTGTAATGGGTGTATTGTTTTTCAGGTAATATAGCTAAAAGGTGGGAAAATGGGATCTTCGGTTAAGATTATGATATTAGAGAAAAAAGAAAATACATGTAACGACAAACAATTTTTATTGTGCAAAACAAATCTTACGAACTGAATAAATTATATAATTTTTATGTAGGTGTGAACGACTGCGTTGTTTTTAATTCCAATATAATACTAAAATGTAGAAATTTTAATATTACATCGCACAGTAATTACGTAAAAAAGATGCATAGTAGAAACATTCACTGTAGCGAAAGCAATTCCTATTTATCACTTATTGTGAAAACTGTTATATAACAACATAATATGAACATGCTATGTTATGATTCGAAAATTAATTAATACAATATATCTAGTTAATACCCTATAAACGGCTGTGTGTATACAGCTAACTACACACAACCGTTTAAATTGTATTATTTATGATGAAAATGAAATAAATCACGTGAAACGTATTACGTTTCAAGTATACATATATATATAAAATTATGTGTCTGTCTGTTCCTTTGGCCGATTAATTTCCAAAATGACTGTACGGATTTTGATGAAATTTTGCATAGAAACAGCTTATGTTCTGGAATGCATTATGAATGAAATTATTCATAAAAAAATAAATATTTTAAAAAATTATTGTAAAAAAAATAGTAGTAACGTTCAATTATCAGAATGTGAACTGGTAATGCAATAGAACGCAGTATTCTAATCGAAATTGAAAGCGGGACAGGGAATGGAAACAAAGATTGCCAAATTAAATTAATGAGGAAAATATTAATGATATTCGATAACGCTATTATAAAAATAAAAAACGTTAATTTTGTTCGATAGCATTTTTTTTTTACTTTTGTCTAAGTTAGTGGCAAGATCTTTAAAAAAACTCAACAATGGCTGTTGATTTTGTCAATTCATAACGAGTTTAACAAATCAAAAACACCGGTTTCATTATCCAAATATACCATAAGTAAGTGGGCGTAAACCTTTTGTTAGTACCACAACGTATACTGGCGAATCTTTCCTAGCGTTGATGTATTAATATTTCACCAAAGTTATGCGTTGTATTTCGTACGTCGGTTGAAATAACATAAGCCACAACTTCCGGAAAACTCATATTTTAAAAGCTCCTACACGCATACCGGTAGATCTACTACTTAATCCCACGTGAGGTAGCAAATATGTGGTTTTAAAGAACATCTTACTTTACCTTCTTACTTTAATATTAGGGAGAAACAATTCTCTGAAAGCAAATTTTGCATTTATATATGTATATGACAATGAGTTGGGATTATTAGGAACCGGTAAAATAAACTTATTTGTGTTGTTCTTAAAGTACAAAGTTTTATTTAACCATAAGTTTACGTCATTACGCTACAAAGTACATTACCGCAACAGACATATTATCTTACCTGAATATGCAAAGAAACGATATTTAAAGTTTATTAATAGGTTAGTCGATTTCTTTTCACAATAAAATTATAAATTTTCTTCACATAAAATTTTATTTTGTTAAAATGTCACCATCTTCAAAAGCACAATACTGTTTTACCCACAGTTTAGTCGTGACAGTAATCTGTCAGACGACGCCAGCTTTTAGTCTGTTCTACCAACAATGAAGGGAAGCGCCTCGAATTAAATTGAACATAAAAATATCTTATTTCTTTACGGCGTTTGAAATTTTGTTCATATTTAGGTGGGGTTTGTTTAGAGTTTTGTCGCTTTTAAACATTCGAATTTAATAAAAGTAATTTAACAAAACATGTACTTTTTGTGACCATTGTCAATGAGCATTTAAACAACAACTGTAGATATTTAATTACTAAGTAAATCATGATTTACTTAGTAATTAAATATCTAAATAAAAATAAAACTAACTGCCAGTATTTGAACTCCGACGTACCCCTCGACCAGCCTTCTCGAACCTTTTTTCAGTGTAAATAGGTCAATATAAACATGCGTTGGAAATAGCGACGTAGAGACATTGTTTACGAAAAACTCACAAATTGTTTTTTTTTAAATACGGTTCTTGGTAAATTGATGTTTAGTATCAGCCAACTTTTTTGCTTAAAAACCTGCGTTGAATATTGAAGAGCAAATCAAAATCAAACAACGATTTTGACAGATATTTTAAGTTAAATATAAAAAAAATAACGTTTTATTTTCAGTGTAGATGTTTGAACTGTAAACGCTAAAAACGTATTAAAATTATATTTCTGAGTTCGGGGAGCTTGTAAAAGCTCTTAAGCCTCTCTTGAGAAACTTCTAAGCTCAAACTCAAGAACTTGCTGCAAGATGTATTCTTAAGGCTTTAAGTTCGAAAGTAACAAAAAGTTTCAATAACGGCCTATATGTTTTGTCTAATTTTTGAACTCAAAAATTTTAAAGATGTATCAATGATCCTTGAAATAGCATATTTTTGAACTCGAGGAGTTCAAATATACATAGCAGGAAGTTTTAGGGTCTGCCTGTAGGATCAACAGTTTTATAGATTATTCGTACTGAATTCTGTTGTAATTTATTATTAGTCAGATCTTCGGAACGCTTCACATGTTTACAGAGTGTTCCAGAAAATGCTCTACCAAGCGCCCAGCCCGCAGAGAAAAAAGGAGCCACCGCCGAGAGAGAACAAACTTAGGTTGTTCTTAAAAAGGTCCTCGGAACCACTCTTAAATCTTCAGAACGCAGCTCAGCAGGTAAACGACATTCGTTTTATCGTTGAATGTGAATGGTCTTAAAACCTATCTATTAAACATATCATACCTACATTGTTCACCTCACCCACATGGTGTTTTGTGTTAATAAATTACCCAGTGTTCAACAAAAATCATATTATGAAATAAGGAAAATTAGAAATTCTTTCAAAATATTTCATGAGTGTTCGAAACATTAAGATAAATTATCGTATACTAACTAAATTAAATTTCACCGAGGCATATTAAATTTAATTCACTACGAAATATTTGAGAATTTGAAACAAATCAACCTATTGTTTTCAACCATCACGTCTCTCCACAGATTTCTGAGAAATTTTCTTGAGGCCTCGTGGGCACATTGTAAGCCCACTTGATTTTAATGACAATAATAAGTCTTGTTATAAAATAATTAACTCTGGATTCTGATAAATCCCACCTTATAGATTACAAGTGTGTATGATCGATGTAAGTGTGAGTGACCAAACCGTACCAACACGAAAATATACGTATGTTGTCTTGCTTTTTGCTCTCCGACGAAACCTTAAGGGTTATTAGGGAAAGGAGTGGAGCTTATGCCAGGCGACTGATGTCACGGAATATCGAACACTGATATTTTAATACTGGAAGCTAGCGTCTATGTCTATCAAGCGCCGCCGCCCGTTCCTTTGATCTTTACAATTTAAAACTGTCAAAGCCAAAAATCCTATCAGCGCCGAAGAT
This sequence comes from Eumeta japonica, assembly GCA_005406025.1. Lineage (NCBI taxonomy): Eukaryota > Metazoa > Arthropoda > Insecta > Lepidoptera > Psychidae > Eumeta > Eumeta japonica. The sequence goes on along the minus strand of BGZK01000628.1, from coordinate 20,190 downwards.
AACTTTTTCATGTTGTTACATTTTTTTTGCTGCCTGCCGTTACAATCTCGAAGTAATCTAAAACGCGTCAATCAATTCGAGGAAAAATTTCCTTTGCCGGTGTGTTCTTTCAAATTACTTTTTTCTTTGGAACATCGTCACATCGGAAAAGAAAACTCGACGAGACTAGTAAAGTTTTCTGATCGTACATTTTAATACTTCGTTGAATACGGTATTAACTCAGTTTATAGATATATGTACCAGATAATTATTGGTCTAGAATGTAAAATATTTTTATCATTTAGAATCTAGATAATCAAAAATTGAGTTGGTATTTGTCACTGAAAGATACTATTTAGTTGACTGAGCTCAAATTTAAAGGCTATATTCGAAACATTGCAGAATAAGTTTAGAAAATAGTTTAAATAATTTTCAATAGATGACTCTGTGCACTATTACAAGAAAAAACAGGAATTTATTGAAATTGCGGATATCTTTCCCGAAATATCGTTTGGTTTGTTCGTTTCGCTATATTACGTCCGCTGCTGAACATAATCCTCTAGATAGACTTCCTCGGCGTGCAGTTCTGGACTATCTGTAACCAACAACGGTTTGTGTCACTGACCAGGCTGTTACTCCACATTGTGGGAGACCGACCACTCTACGAGTTACAGTTCGTAATCGCCGCTCGAGGAAAAAGTTCCCTCCTTAACGTTTATCAGTTCTACGAGCAATGCGGCTGGTCTATTGCCACATCAACTTCTATCCGCTGTGCCTATCACCCCGGTTCTTCTACGGATTTTTTTTATCAAATCGTTCGATTAGGTATTTCTAATTGGACGCATTTCCTGTCTTTGCTGTTAATCAAATAGTTGGAAAGGTTTCGAAAGTAGTTTGAATAATTTAATTGATCATAAATAGCCTTTTTGTAAATAAAAATCAAGTTTTTATTTACAAAAAGGCTACTTAAGATCTTGGAAGACTACTAAGAAACCAGAACTCAGAAAGTTGTTTTGTTAAAATTTAACAGACAATCAGGAAGAAAATTCTATATTTATAGACGGTAAATACTTTATGATACTGCATTTTAGTGTACGTAGCATTGATACAGAAACTTGTTTAAGGCGAGTTTGCTGGTGAATGATCTTTAAAAACATACGTTTGACTTCGCAGTTGTCAATCGTCATTCAAAGATCATCAAAATCTCGACATTAATAATTCCTAATTACACATGTTTTTAAGTGAAAATAAAATCAAATCTAAATAGTAAATTTAAGTCGATTAAATGCTTACATTAACATACATCACTCGATTAGAGAACTCTAAGGGATCATTCGATGCGTAGTGACAGCACGACTCGGAGAACTGTAATCTTGGGTAGGCTTCGAGTCTGTAATAAGTACGGGATTTCCATTAAACTTCCTTCTGAAATATATCAAGGCGTAATCACTGTGTAATAAGACTTTCCAATATCCGCCGAGGGGCCAAGGCTTTATTACTTCATCCCGCTTCGAGAACTCGAAGGGCATTATCCCCGGAGGGAAAAATGCACGGTAACTCTACTCCTCGGAGGCGTTAGAGAATTTTTATTGCTCTAAATTGTGTCGCGGGCGGCCGCTCAGAAAGATCGGATATTGCCGACTTTTATTCGACGGGGCCGCGCGGAAAGAGACTTTTTAATAATTCCCTCTTTTTAAATCAGAAGAAATTTTTTCTTTATTCTCAAAAGGCTCGTAGTTTTCATTTTTATTCTTGAACGTGCTCACGTTGGCGATGCGCCGACTTCAATTATTTTTCTCTAGAACTCAAATTGAAATAACGTATTGAATCATGCATACCGTCATAGTAGGAAATCAAGTAAAAATTAGAATTGATTTTGATTTAATGCAAGATAAATTTTACTGTATTAATCAATAAATTTATATGATGTTATAAAATAAGTATCTATTTATGTAGCATAAGGAGGTGTTTGGTATTTAATACGTGATTTTAGACATACATTAAATATCTATTATACAGCTTACGCTAACGTACGCTAGTTAATCGATATAACCATTGAAAATTCCGTATAAAATAAATAAATTGTATAAATACAAATAGTGTTATGTGCACTGCAGAGGTCAACTTTCGCGCAGCAATTGGCACCGATACAAGAGGTAAAACACAAAATTATCGTTGGAAAGGGATTTATTTCTTTTTTTTAGTGAGAAATTTTTGATTCACATGTAAATAGGCTTCGTCATTTTCACAGTGAATATTATTATTATTATTTTTGTTTTTGGATTAGGATATTCGATTGAGTTAGTGCATGGTTGGTAACGTTTTAAGCTATTGACTCTTGTCACTTGCTTTGTAAATGTATATTCCGGAGACGGTAAGTATGTTGTATTATTATTTGGCATGACTTATCGGTGTTGTGTTTCGGTGTGTTTTCAAAAAGTCCACACATTGACTTGTAAAATTTATATAGGTTTTTATTGGTTTGGATAATGCGACATCGAACTTACAAAATTGTGAACATATTGAAAAATAATTAGTTTTTTTACAAAAAAAAAAGCACTGCATACATTCATATATCCGAAGTTACCTCGAAGCCTCAATCCTCAGTTCGGAATAGATTAGAAGTTGATTTGATGATCGCCATGAGGTTTTACATTGTTTTTCTATACATATGCCATATTTACCAGGGAATATCAATAATAAAATTAATGAGGCGTCGCCGGACGCCTGGCAGATGATAAACGTGGAAAGTATTTTATATGTAAAATGTATATTTATGGACAATTTATTAAACAAAATAAATATGGAATAATAAAAAAATATGTTATAATGAAAACCAAAATATTCAGATTTCTTTTAAAGAAAAAAAAATCTTTTTTTTATTGATAGGTATCAATTTTCATTTTTGAAATGAAATTTTGTCATATTCCTTTTAAAATACTGCTTTAGTGCATTCTCTTAAATATAAATTAATATTAAATTTAAAAATATTACAAGCAATGGAAATTGTCTAAGTTTTCGGATTTGTATAAATTTCTGTTAGCATTTTTTATAAACCACCAAAGTCTGAATCGAGTTCGTGCATTTGTCAAGAAAGTAGTTTTTTTATTTACTGACCCTTAAAAGACACAAAAATATACACGAACACTCGCCACGTGCGAGTACGTGTCACGCCCACGGGCAGTCACACCTGCTGTATTATGCGTTTCACGTCAAAAACCATCGAAAATGCAAATCCTAGATCCAAAAAGTCTACACGTTCTCTGGTCTGAACGCCCTGATTCGTGGGTCAGGTGTCTACGGCGATCTGGCCCTACAACATCGGCTTTATACACTGTCGTGACCGGACCGGGCCCCCATTAATTGCAAGCTTCAAATTAACCTCGGATATATGAAAATGTAACGGTATTCTTAAATGTTCTTTTAGTTCTGACCTCAAATATTATGTAATGTTATATAATCAAATCGATGTTGTGTTACTTAAATACCCTATGTTTTCTGCATTACTTTTATAAGTTAATAATTCAAATTTCTATTTCAAAGCATTGGCACACATTGTTTATATTTTTACATTCGTCGTACAAAATATTGGCACATATTGTTTGTATTTTTTCATTCAGGGCATAATATTTAACACGGCGTCTTAGTAGTTCAGTCAAATTGTCTTTGAATCAAATAGTCAGTCAACTATTTTTACAGGAAAATTACTAATACAATCTATAAAAGAAAACGGATTTAGTGGTAATTTTATTCCTTGAAACAATAATTACTTTTGGTCCGAATCACATTTTATATTGAAATTTGTCATATAATTTATAATATCATTTATAACAATAAATGATGATCAGAATGTACAAACAAGGGTGTATTGAGTGGAATCAAAAGTCCTGATAATATTTTATTTTCTGAATAATAGAAAAAATGCTTTTGTGATTTAATATATTTAAAAATTAATAAATAGATTATATGAACAAATATAAACAAAAATCACCAATATATAAATTGCCATTAAAAGAGAGAGTGTAGTTCGAAACACTACTATAACGTAATAGAGAATACATGTTTTGTTAAAAAAAAAGTAACAATCTTTGATATTCTATTATATCTATTTAAAATTTGATGTTATAATATTTGTGGACAATAACATTGTTGCGAGGCGATACTTAAAAAAATTGGTGAAAAGAATTGCATTTTTATCTAATTGCAACGTTTCTAGATAAAAGGCATAAAGAAGAATGGTGAGCTGAAATCTTATTACATCTGCTGTATCGAATTTCGGTTTATTTAAATATATTGAACTGCGCAGTATTGCAATTTTGAAACACTAAATAAAAAAAAAGAAAATATCTTGTTTCAGTTTATTTTTATTTTATTTATTTTATTAAATAAAAATAAACTGAAACAAGATGTTTTCTTTTTTTTTATTTTTTTATACCATTACCAATAAAATTGGCCACATTTTTAATACAGCCTAAAATTCATGTACAAACATTTAATAAGACTAGTTTGTTTCGCTTCATAAATCAGAAGGTATAACTTTTAACTTTGCATTTTAACATTCACCGATATAAGTGACTTCTACCTGTTCTAAAGTTTATTTAAAAGAAAACAGTTTTACTGGACTACAAAGGAAATCATTACTTAATAAATTATATTATCTACAATATTTTCTACATAAAAGCATCACACAATACATGTAAAATAAATATTCGATATTTCAATACAACCCTATACGCACCGAATGATACACGTATTACAACCCATTTCAAAATCAGCAATTTTATCATTGTAAATAGTTCTATTTTCCTAAAAAAATCAAAGCCAATCTCAGTACAAATGTGGTGATAAACACGCTTCTTGTGGTTATTAAAATGTGTTATGAAGAAGTCCAGTGCACTATTAAACAAACGATTAAAAATACGTTTATGAACCATTGAATTTGCACCTCCAAGTTTCATCGATTGGGACACTAAAGAGAACATTGCATTTATTACAAAACTCCCTATTACTTTTTTTATAAACAAGTTAAGCTATTGTCACATGACCTAAGAAGCGGTTCAACTAGTTTACATTATTTTCTTACAATTCGTATTCTCAACAGCCATCGTCTCAGCAACATCAAACCCTCATCATAGAGGAGTTCGAGCCGGACGTTTTCAGGCAGCTCATCGAGTACATCCACACGGGCTGCGTGACCCTGCAACCGAGGACGCTGCTTGGTGAGTAGCATATCCCTAGAATTATGTCGTTAGTTCCAGTAGTGTCGAGCTGTTGGGAGCGACTATCTGGGTGTGACGAACTTTGTATGCAATTCCCTTGAGTGGATGTAATTCGCTTTCGTTTCAATTTATCTCATATCTGAATAGACAATGGTTCTCTATTTTGTCTATCACGAAAAGAAATTGAAATCAAGATCGCTTTTTGGTTCATCACAGCTGTGAATGTAAACATGTGGTTTGACTTATAGATTTAAAGCTATGGAGCTGATGATTTCGGGAGGTTAATAGTAACTCCATAAAGCAACGCTTGTTTTTCTAATTAAATTAAGTTGTATAAGAGACTTTAATCAAAACTTATTATAAAATTGAATATAAAATTGAAATTTATTATGTATATATATATATATATATATACACATATATTTGCTAGTAGTAAAGTAAGCTAACGATTAATTTATTAACCTACTGATGTATTGAAACTTTGTATATAATCATAATCTTATATGAAAAGTATGAAATTATATCAAGTTATATCATTAACCGTAGTCTGATGAAACACATATTAATCTTTCAATATATATCCATGACGAGGGGCAGTTATGAAGTTCTAACAATGACAGATAAAGATTTAACTGAATAAACAGTATTAAAGGTTTAATTAAACTTTTGTACTATTTGTATTAATATTTAAAATATTATTTAAAATTTAAAAACAAAGGGTTCTTAAAAATTTATAACATCATTAAAATGGGAGTGCTGAAATTATGGAAAGGTGTAAATTTCTATGGAAGGATTTCCTTAACTCTAATATGATTAAATAACATTAAATTATTTTTTATACAAATTATGTGCTTGTGTTAAAATTTGTTTAGATTTTGTGACAGTTATGTTTTTGAATAGGAAATTTTATGCTGAATCTCATAATTAAAAGATTAAATATCCTACAAATTTTTCCCTTTAATTTTATTGATATCTTTATTTGTTTTATTTTTCTTTGTTTTATTTCCGATCATACATATATCAATATCATACTTTTGATGTCAAATCCGAGATCGTTTAATATTCGACAATGAAAGAAGACTTGATGGTTACTAAAATATTTAGTACGCTATTAGCGACTATGAGAGATTTTTAAGTGCCGTATAAATATTTAAAACTTCATTTTTTTTTACGATAGATTCGCGTTAGTAATCGTATAATAAGTAATTATAATAAAATATCAATAAAAAATGAATACTTTATAATGATAACTATCAATGAATTTAATGCATGTTTTGATCGTCAGAAAACTTTGAAATATTATAAGAAGAATTTGCAAAGTAAAACAAATCGTACAAGGCCTTAGTAAACGATTTAAACATATTGAACAGAAAACAATCAGTCACATCGGATGTTAACGAACTGGTCGAATTTCCGTTCTGTATAAATAAAAGTAGGAGAAATAGGATACATCAATTTCGTACAACAACAAACGAAATGCTTTCCTTCCAGTAAATAAGATCCGCGTGTAATTGATTTCGCTTTCCGTTTAAGTGAATATCTGCTATTGCCGATACAATTTCCGTCGTGATCTGTTCAATACTACAACTGTGTTTTTTAAGGTCGCCATAAGAATGGTATTGAAGTCAATTTTTTAATTAAAAATTCTTGTTTGATCCCTCCAGTAGGGTGGCTATATTCGATGTAAGGGCGGCAGGGTCCTAACGTCATCATTTATTAAGAAAGAAATGAAAATGGTATCAAAAATGCGGTCTCAAAAGGTTTACAAAAAAATTACAATAAAACACAATGTTTTGGAAAAGTTAATAACTTATTTAATTTAAGAGAAGTGACAAACTTCCATGTATAAATTTAGGGACATTTTTCAAAGAATCTATTTAAAATTTCTAAAAAACAAAATAGTTATTAAAATATTGACAGAAACCACTCTGGAGTATTAATTTATCGATCGTTTGAGTCTAAATTCATAAAAATCGGTGGATATTCAATGCTACTGTAATATTTCCTTATGCAAAAAGTTTTATTTACAAATATTTATTTTTAAACTCAGATTAAACTTCGTCCACGTAGTTGTTCCTTTAAAATGTCTTACTTGAAAGGTCCAACATAAGGGTGTCTTTAAACTTTATATCTTTAGAAACTAAAAACACGCATAGAGACATCAAGGAGAATATAAAACTCTAATTTCAAACACGTCCAGTTTTCGAAGAAAATAAAGATTATTAACTAACTCTAATTGGCAAACTAATGGCGACATACACTGGCTTTTATTTATAATACGGAACCTTCATGTGTTATTCCGACTTTCACTACAGTTTTCTAGTTTTCGGCGGTAACAACTCTTGCTCTTAAAACATGGCATATTATGAATTCGTAGTGTTTTAAACAGAACTCCGCGTTTGGTTATCACAATTAGCACACGAAAAGGCTTGCAATTGAGCAACTATCGTATCGTAATAAATCGATAAGAAAACCACTTCATACATCCCTACGAGAAACGCGCCAAATCGCTTAGGCATTCATTATCATTATAAAAATATATAAACCTGCCAAGTTGGGAATCGGACTTTCCCATCCACGGTTCTGTACCAGTAATGTAACAAAGCGAAATCTGAAATTCCACTCAATTTAAATCAAACGGGTTTTACAGCACTTATAAATTGGAAAAATTTGATTGAAAGCCATATCTGCTCACAAATACGTTTGGAAGGTAGTCTTTCGTTCTAAGATTCAGACGGGTGCCTGTTTGACTCACTAATTAGATTACATTATTATTAAAAGCTGAATGATTTGAATATTAAGAATAATTAAGTTAGTAAGTAGATTCCATTAATTATTATGTTGTTTAAGTTCATTTAAAAATTGCTCAAAATGAGATTTTTTTTTAATTTCATAAAAGACATATTTTAGAAGATTAAAGTAAAGGGACAGAAAGGTACCTATCCTTTTTGTAAGTTAATACACCGCAGAATGTACATTTGAGAGAAAAAGGGGCTTAATAACCTTCAATTCGTTTTTATGTTCCCCTACAACAACATTCCGTATAATGGAACGCGAGAAAAAAAAATCATTGCTCAATTTTATGTACGCGATTCTTAAAATGTTTTTCACGATCGCCATAAAAATTACATGATGGTTCACATAAGTTACTTGCTTTTGCAATCTAATCGATCGATAAATTTAAATCGATTAAAACAAGTTCAGGGATCATAAACCTAAAACATAGCGATATGACGAAATTATAAAGGTATTATTTTTAGGGTTCCGAGCCAAAAGGGTAAAAAAGGAACTCTTATAGTTTAGCGATGTCCGTCCTTCCATGTGTACGTATTTTGCAGGCATTTTACTCAAAAACATTAAGATGTATATTAATGAAATTCGGAGTATAGATGTTTTGTATAAGCCGCTATTAATTCGGTAGTTGAATATTAAAAATAGGTATTTTTAAAAGGGGCATTCCGTACATGTAAAAGAAACTGAAAAAAATTTCAGCAAATATCAACGTGTGGCCAATTTCGACAGTTCTTATGAAAACATTTTAAGATTTCTAAGAATTTTTTTTATTAATTGAATATTTTCTGGAATAATCGCTCCGAAAGTAGCAGAAATTTTGTCCCCCCCCCCCCTTATTTATTTAAATCCTACGTGCAAAAATACTAAGAAAACTTCAAAAGACGCTTAATAAATACTTACAACGCAAAATATTTTGAAGATCAACGGATATACCGTTTTCAAGTTATTTCAGAACAACTGCGCGTCTCAACAAAGGACGTAAGTGCCAAGAAAATACGTTTTTTTTGATTGTGCTTTTTAGTTTACACTAACTTCACAGTAATAGTCAACATATTTGTTTCTCTAGTTATACGCGACTTAAGTACTTATACCTATTCTGTGCGGGAAACATTGAAAAAAGTGTTATAAGGTAGTTTTTTTTCATCTATAGTGCATTTCTTTGTAGTAACGGCTTCAGAACCCTGCAGTGAATATGGTCAGACATGCTCTTGGCCACTGTTTTTACTTTTAACTAAAGGATTATAGTAACTGTTCCTACTAGCTTAATTTAAACACAATATTCAACGTATTTTATAGATCAGTGCTTTCGATAATCATTAAAATCGAAATATAAACATATTCATATAAGGAATATTCACTCACAATAGAAATCAACATCTATAACAATAGTTAACCTTTTTTTTTGCAGTAAAGACTCAATACCCGAAAGCGATTAAATATATACGACTTCAGACGTTTATCCACTATGAGGAAGGGTCGATTAATCCCCAACTGAAGGGTATTAAGCTCTCTGTGATACGTATGGCTGCTTAAGGGCTCCTTGTGTAGCCCCTTTTAGCAAACAAACGAAAATCAGCGGATCGTGAACGAGCGGGTTGCCATAATCAAAGTACAGTCGAGTTTTAAATGCTTTGTCCGACGTCGTGGCCGCTCGACCGCCGTACGAGGAATGCCTTTCTCCTTTGATCGAGAGATGCTCCGCGAGGCCGCGGTCGGGAGTGGTCGACCGTGTTGGAGTTTTTAAATATTTTGGAGTTGTATTTTTTTAAATTGTCCAGATGGTCAGATATTAATGTACGCCCAGCCCGCCTCGAAAATTTACCAAGTCAAAGGTTAGGCGTTAAAGTTAGGCGATTAATATCACTAGTAAAATTCAATAAACAATTAGCACTTTATTGAGTAAGAAACAGAAATAATTATATATATACATATATATATTTACACACACGAAAATAATAATATTCAAAAGAAGAAATATTCCATTAAATACTTATTGTTAGCTTAAACAGATTCATGATTATAAATTGATATTTGAATGCCGTGTTTTTGATATTGGTTTAAAAAATTATGTTATAAAAAATTGCGACTGCTTAGTTTAATTTTTAGAGTTCCGTACGTCCGAAATACGGAACTTTATATAGTTGTTCGCGTGTCTGTCTGTCCGTCTGACACACACATTGTGCTACAAAATTATTTGATCGATTAAGTCGAAAAACTGGTACGCAGATGAATTTAGTGAAGCAAATACGAATTGGTAACGAAAAAAAGTGAATTTGGTATGTGAAGGTCATAGCATAAAAGGAATAAAAAGAAGGGCATAGAAGGAATAAAAACAGTCTTACAAATTATACCGTGTGACATGTCAAATGGAGATACTATTTTATGTTATTTAAAGGGGCAAACGAGCAAACGAGTCACCGAAGAGTAGGCGATCACCACCGCCCATGGACACTTGCAATCTCAAAAGAGTCACTAATGCTTTTTGGGAAGGAATAGGATAACTGATGGAAGGAGAAATGGGTCACCAAAACTATTAGGAAGAAATAGGATATCTGATAAATTTAGGAGTGGTCTACTTTGCCGAAAGGATATCAAAGTATATTTTTAATTTACAAGTAAGTAAAAAGTTTTATTCAAGAAAGTAAATGAAAATTAATCATTTTCTTTTTATCTCTGAAACTACAGAGTCCATAATTTTGAAAACAATGCAGAAAATATATATTTTTATTTATAGATTACAGGAAAACTAATAAGTAGTTTGTGATTTAAAAATGCAACGGTAATCTCTAAATACTATGCCTACGAAATGACGTTTGCAGCAAAGTTGCTATAGTTACTACAAACAAATTTGGGTTAGATTTATAAAAAAAGTGGTAGACAACGTATTCATTGTACAGAACCATTTTCACACGAGTTTAGCTCGCACTTGTACAGTTTCCTTTAAATACAGCCATTACTTTTTTTTTAATTAATTCCTTGAACATTAAAACTTAAGTTACTTGAAATGTGTTTAAAATTAATTTTATTATTAAGAAAGAGCATATTTAAGCACAGTTTCGTTCAAAATACGTCTGTTTTCAATCGAATAGGTGTTTATGATATGTAACGGACCGTGTTTAGGCTTAGAAACGCTTTGAACTAATAATTTTAGGTACATTCACAGAACCCCTCCGACTGTAAAATTAATACGGTTATCGAACCAAATCCCTTGTGATTGGATCAGAACGTGCAAAATACTCCTTCTGTAAGGCGATTATTATGTTTGCCCACAGAAAGGTATTGAGCGATTATTTGATTATCATTATTCATTATTTATATGCTCTTAGAATACATTGAAGTTTTTTATTTAGGCAATATTTAATTTATAAAAGCAAAGTAAAATTAATCATATTTTTTATGAAAGATAGACACAATGGTTTTTCGTGTTGCATGGTCATGGTTCCATGATATCATGGTAAATATTGGTGTATTATAAAAATAATAATTAACACTATAGTCAATTTTTTTTTATATCATCGCTCAGTACCTAATTGATGGATTCGCATTCGAAGCAGAAGTTACTCGATTGGATCCTAACTGGGGGCGAATCGTCAAATGAGTTTTTAACTCATGTCAAATTAAACCAGACGGTCCTAGTCCATCGATCGGAAATGAAGGATTACTGGAGAGTATTTCTCAATACGTCCGTTGATTAAAACGTAAACCGATTAATACGCAGCTCTGACTAAGTTGTAACTCCCATGATTATTAATCAACATAGTTAGTATAATGTTCTCGTTTATAGTATAACGGTAAATGCGATACGGTGATTTAGTTCTTTGCAATGTTACTGGTAGTCCAAGATCCCAGAGCGATAAGACACAACTTATTTTCACACAAACGAAACCTCATGTTCTCAGTAGTGTCTTATGTGCTCAGAATACCTGCGCGCTTGTGGAGCTTGCCGAGTGACACCTGGGCAGGTACCAGGTGTGAAAGGTAACTAAAATTACACAATACACAGAAGAATTACACGAATGAGAGAAGGGGAACTGAGTTAGTAAGACCGTCTCACTCGCTCCGAAACGCACCTATAATGCTTTCGCGCTCATACTCACGGCTGAGTAATTTTGCAATTTAGCGGGTGTTTGGTCAATAAATTTTGTCTGACTAATTAAATATAACTTCGTAACAATTGTCTTAACAACATATTTAAAAGTCAGACATGAAAAATAAGTTAAGTTCATTTATTTTTGTAGAGCTTTAAAGCGTCTGACAAAGTTCTGTTGCCCATGAAAAGTGTCTGACGCTTATGGTATAACTTTATAATAATACTCTTCAAAATATATATAAATATCAGCTATAAAATTTAAGTTAAATAATTATTAATTTTAGTTACCTTTCACACCTGGTACCTGCCCAGGTGTCACTCGGCAAGCAAGCTCCACAAGCGCGCAGGTATTCTGAGCACATAGACACTACTGAGAACATGAGGTTTCGTTTATGTGAAAATAAGTTGTGTCTTATCGCTCTGGGATCTTACTCTATAGGAAAACAACGTCCTGAGATTTATGTTATTGCTTTTGTTAAAAGCAACCTCACTCTAGCGTCATTGAAAAGCATGTTAGTCGTTATAATGTTGAAGATATTCTAATGGGTATTCAAAATTAATGAATAAAATAAATGTATAAATTTTTTACTTTGTGAAAAAATTTTTTCAATCAAAAACTTATAAGTAAGTGTAGATATCAAAGACACATCAGAAAATTTGCCACGTATCGAAATCATCACTTATAATTACATCATATCGTTTATAACTATTATATCGCAGTGGCACCATTGATATCTTTTTGTTATTATTACGGCCTGTATTGTATTTGAGATAAAGTTCATTATCATAAATGAACATGTAGATTATATTCATTAGGCTTCTATTCTTCTAAAATTTGAAGCAAATCAAAATTAGCTCAATCGATTGTTTTTAAAGAGTAATTATATAAATGGTTTTTTTGATGTTAATAAATTATGAAATAAATAATTAAGGTCTTTTTTTTGTTCGTTTAGCAATAACGAAACATAGCTTTTCGAAGGCGTACAATATTCAAGATATATAACGATTAATTAAATTGTATTTTAAGAAATAACTAAAAACTTTTGCATATGTCTTGTTACGACGACGTGTAACTTTAATTATTCACACACTTAGGATGCTGTGTCAGCGAAAAAAAAGAAAAGTCCACTGCTTCGTCATTTTAAGAAATAAAATACGCAACCTCAAGACAAAACACGCTACGAGCTCGAACCTACGGGTACTTTTATCCTAAAAGCTTTCGCGCCATCGAGTGTCCCCCTTTGCAAATAAGAAATCATACATTTCCGGGAGCGGATACGGGACTCGGAACGTATCTCAGTGAATAACGCCTAGAGCGCGCTCCGTCGAGCGTGAACGGCACGCGCCCGTACACCCGTTGATCCCGGGAAATGGCGGGGTCGCTCGTGCGGAATTTAATATGCGAGGCGACAATATCTTCGGTATGGGACGTATTATAAGACAGCGCGTCGGCGGTACGGGAATACTCATAAGATCGTTATTCGGTACTTGAGCTCGAACGTATAAATACTGAAATGTCGCTCTTTGATTTCAAAAAAAAATATCGCCTTTTAAATATACAGGGTTATACTTGTCAAGCACCCGGACAACTCCTCTTAAATTTATTGTCCGTCTATTTGTCTAGCTGTCAGGACTAATCTTCGAAACAGCTGAATGGATCTCGATGCGACTTTCACTGTATGATACGAGTGTTTAAAGGTACAGACTCGAAGCTAATTTGAAACAAAACAATTCTTAGCTTTCTTCGTCACTCTCTGAAATTGAATGAATAATAGAAAAAAAAAAGTTTTAAATTATTATAATGGCGATTTTTCCACTGCGCGTAAGCCCACACTTCGGATTTTTTCCACAATCGCCTCGGAGAATGAATTTCTTGCGGTGTGGGCAAAATTTTGGACAGCGTTGATGTTTAGACTTTTTTAATACAGTACGAGCTTCACATGTGGCGGCCGGAGTACAGCTGCGTCGGATGCATTTTTTTTGTAATTCTCGCCGTGCGAAAGGGGTGGGAAAGGAGGAAAAAACCTATTATGCGCCGTTCGTGTGCCACCTATATCTGCAATGGCAAAAGCAAAACGCTATGACGCCTTCATCTTAAACGCGGCCTTTTAGGCATAGTGATGCCGTCGGCGCGTGACTGCCCTATGGATGCATTTTAAGCGGGCACCTCGGCATAGGAGGTCATGTGAAGTTTACAGCACGGACTGAAACTTCAAAGGGGGATTCCGGGAGGCGCGGGGAGCGCACCGGATTGATGACTTTTACAGGTCGTAATGACTGGGTACAGGACCTTACTCCTAGCCAATAGCCATCTAATTTAATTTTATGAGTTTTCCTACCTCGACGGTGAGACGTTGGGCGGATCTAGCAAGACATTCCGTGGTCTTCTACAAAAATAATGTGGAGGAGGTAGCTCGTAGGATATAGCCTAAATTAATAATGGATTCGGATGGCTATTCGCTATATCGAAGAAACGCTCTGATGCGTTTTTCATATATTTAGAAATAGTTTGGAGCTCTAGATCCCGGTGAAATACATAGTTTTTGACGTACCATGGTGCGTCAGCTGCTCTTCTACAAAATTTAGTCTGGACTATTTGCAGATCATTTAGTATATCAGGTCGTAAAAACTGGATTCGTGTATCTCACGATAGGCCTGATACACATCGTGTATATCGTACGTTTATTACATAACGACATTTTACTTTTTATACCTATTATTCCGTATAAGCGGAGTAGGTAAAATAGGGCTAGTTTCCTAATATGAGCAATATGATCTTTAAAGTGAAGATGCTTATCGATCGTGATGCCTAAATATTTATAGTTATGTTGCCACGGAATTGACTGATTTAAAATACCTAGATGAGGGGTGTCAAAAGGTATCAGGAATTTCACCTCATGCGTATTATAATTAAAGTAGATGGATGCTGACTTGTCTGGATTGACAAGTCAGCATCCATCTGAGTTATTTATGATTATTAAGACAAGACGATCTGGGAGCTCTAATTGTTAGAGCTCCCAGACCGCCACTGTTTTTTTTTCTGACTTTAAGACCTTCCGAAATGTACTCTACAAGACGGAGGGCTTATTGTGGACAAGAATGATTAAGTCTTAAGCCAAATTGTTCATTAATTATGAGGCCTTTTCCTATGAGATGATCACTTAGGCGAGTTTTAAGCGTTTTTTCAAATAATTTACCTAGTACGCTCAAAAGACTTATACGTCTATAACTGGTGGGGAGGTCGCATGGTTTCTCCGGCTGTGAAATACCTTTTACAATAGCTTACTTGCAAGCTGTAGGAAAGTAACTATTTCGAATGCATACATTGAAAATCGCGACCAATAGAGCCACAAGTTGCGCAGAAAATCATTTAAGTGCTTTACTGCTAATGGTGTCCCTACCTGGTGCTCTTCTAATTTTGAGATCTTTAATATGTTTGCTGACTTTATCATGCGTAATAGAATCCAGATCGTCCTTGGGTGGGAGGAAGACTCTGTGACGAACCGCCTCTTCCACCCTCCTAATATGTTTCAATTTTTATGGGGGATTTTCTGAACATTGATGTTCAATTTTATCAGCTAAACACTCAGCTTTTTCCCAATCGTCGAACGCGATAGAACTATCTGGCCTTTTCAGAGCGGGAGGGGGACAACTCTTTCCGTTTCAAGAGCTTTACCTAGTCCTCAATAAGCTTTATGGTTGGGTGAGATTTCTGCCATAAAGTCACTCCAATTTTCATTCCTAATTTCCTTCACGTGCATGGGACATATTTTCGCACGCAGGGCATTTACGCGTTCGACGCAAAGCGGCATTCTTAGCCCTTATTAGTTCGCTAACATCTCTAAGCAGCTCACTGCCATCAGATTTCGCTGAAACTGTCCTAGAGCTGCTTTTGACCACTGTCCTGATGTGGATAGTAAGGACACCCATTGTATTGTCATAATCGTCTGTCGAAAAGATGTCATTTAGAATATTATTAAAAATCGGGCTGTCGATTTCCTCAAACGCGGCCGATGCTTTTTACCACCCAGTAGTGTGATGGGCGGAGGACAGTCTCCGATAAGAAAGCCTAACCTCATGAGTACGGGTCGGTTATCCGAATTGAGTCACTGGAGGGGCTCATTGCAGCCCAATTTCAGAGCTACCCCTTTCATGATGGCGATATCCAGGCCATCAAGCCTATGATATTAATCATAGGCCTGATATCTTAATAATATTAATTATTGGGATAATAAGTCGGAATGAGTGGGGTTACGATGTTGAAATGGAGATCCCTTGCGAGAATCTATCTCATTTCTAAACTCGTAAAACCGTTTCGGCATTTTCTCTTTGCTTAGCCATCTGACTTCACAATAATATGTTACGTTGTCATATTCGGCTGATATTTCATCCAAAAATGCTTTAAACTGTTTAAGGCGTTTTTGGATGAAATATCAGCCGAATATGATGGTTAAACCCTCGGGATCGAATAAAATTGATGGTTTTTACTATAACATAGAAGGTACACCGACCATAGAAGGTACACCATCTGTGCATACTCCAACTAACTTTGACCACTACTTTTAAATGTCATTAAAAATGTCCTCTCCTGTAGTGGTTCCTTTTAGCGGCTGTAAAGCAAGCAATTTCTCAGTAACAATGAACTCTTTATCAACACCTCGAATAAATAGCCAGTTAAGCTGTATCAGACAAATCGGTGCTCTCGTCTAATGCTATGGAAAATGATTCAGAACCAGCCATATGGTCAGTAAATGTTGTTTTTATATCATTAGCCATCATTTCTATACGACGGACAACAGTTCGTCTTGACAAACTAATTGTTTCAAATTTATTTTTGTTTTTAGGGCACAAAACACTGCAAACTTTTAACATACACTCATTGATAAATTCTCCTCCGGCAAATGGTTTTAAATACTTTGCCAATTTAGAACTAACTATACAACTAGCTTTCACAACATTATCAAGTTGTGTTCTTTGTTTATGAAACATTTGCTGTTGTTTTTCTAAATTTGCGATAAGATTCTGGATTTTGTCTTTTTTTATTTGTCCTGTCAGTGAGTGCAACATAGGATGCTTAGTTGAGTAATGCCTCTTTATATTGAATTCTTTCATCACTGAAATGGATTGATTACACAGCAAAAAAATACGTTTACCATTGTGCAAGTTAAAAAGAATTCTTCAGTCCATTTTTGTTGAAACTGACAACCCTCTGTATCTACTTTTCGTTTTTTTCCACCAGACATCATTTTCCTTCACTTTTCTTTCGATAAACTTAGTAACAAAATATAATTGTTAAGCACTCAAAATGCACACAAAGTCACAAAATAAATTGACGGTACTTGCAGTTCACTAGGATATCGCCTGTCGAAGTTATCACCTCGGTAGCTCAAATAGAACTGAACTAAAGTTCGGGCCATCCACTCCCTTATATAGATAAAGTGAATGAATGATCTAGAATCGTCTAGTGTAGAATAACTGAGAAGCAATAATCTTTTGTTGCGTCGCCAGTGAAGCGAAAAACATCAGAGGCTTTTATGTTTGCCGCCTCACTCTTTGATGATCGCCGCCACTTGGCTCGCTCGCTCACTTGATTCCGTGAGTATGAGTAAGTCGTGTAATATTTTTTTATTGCGTTTTTCAAAATGTCTCGCGGGCCAGATTAAATCTTACAGCGGGCCGGATGCGACCCGCGGGCCGGTTGTTATCCATATATGATATAAACCATTATTACAAAATGAACAATTCCTAATAACTAATCCCTACCCGGGTAATAAAAGACAATGATTTAAACTATTTAATCAAAACACAAGGAACACAATTTAACACACAGTAGAATCCATAACCTAATTGCGTTTACATTATTTAAAAATTTACATTTTCATATTAATGTTACACATTGTCCAATTTGACACTAAGAGCGCGGCTGTCCATAAAAATTATTATAAATGACTAGTACTACGAATTTCATATACTTAGGTGGAATAGTTTGCACTATAGACTATCAGAAAGTTAAAAGTTTAGGAACTCACTAATTAATTTAAGCTATGTGCATATATTAAGTGACTTTTGGCAATTAGTCATCTGTATCAGGTTTTTAATTTACTTCATCGCTTAGGTATACTGGCGCAGAATTTATTTATTTTAAGTTAAGCAATTTGGATTTAAGTTGAATTTATAATCTTAAGTAATAGTTACAATCTCCTTGTCTTTAGAACGATGTTGATAAACAACGCGCTTACTTAAAAATATATAAACTATATTTTACAAGCAAAAATTGATATGATATGTTTTACACTTCTTGTTCTGTTGTTCGTTATACTATACGAAAACGTTATTTCGTACAGTATACCGAACAACAAAACAAGAAGTGTAAAACATGTATTATAACGATTCAGTATTGCATTTTATATTCAAAAAGATGGGATAAAAAGTTAATGCATGTATCAAAAAAGTATTGATATCAATTAATTATTTGCTGCAGGAGTGATGAATGCAGCCGATTACTATGGTCTGGACGAGTTGCGGAGGGCCTGCGCAGGATTCGTTCAGTGCTGCATCACCGTGGACACCGTATGCGCATTGCTCGCTTCTGCTGAGAGATACATACAATACAAATGCACCAAATCGCTAGTGCAGAAGGTCAGTAGGCTTTGTGATGGTTTAATTTTTTTTAATGATGTAAAGACAATAAAAGTGATTTTGTGGTGGTGTGTGTGTATGTGTTCGCGTGAATGCATCCCGTGTGTGTGTGATTATTTGGATTCGAAAATAGATGAACGTCTTGGGATAAACATGTAGGGTCAACAGTATTCTATAATTTTTTTACACAGTCTACCTTCTCATTTTTAATCCCCATGGTCAAGAATTCTATCAATCAATGTTGGACATTGGAAGACTTCAAACATTAATTACAACATAAAATTATAAAGCTCCCAAAAATTATAAAATCTAAGAAATTTGCACATTTTTTAAAAGTAACATGTACCTTAGGGCGACCCAAAAAAAAAAGATTATTTTTTTTTCAAGTCTCGTGTGAAAATAAGTTAGTTTACTATGTTTTAAGAGCCCCTTCCAAAGGACAGCTCAAAAAAAAATTTTAAAAGGTCGCTCACAATTTCTTTAAATTTCCAAAATCCTCAAAAATCGATTTTTTTTCAAATACTTTTTCTCGTGATTGCATTTCTTTTTACATGAAAAATCATGAAGATCCTGAAAATTTCAAGTCAAAATGTATGTAAAAAAATACTTTGGTAAAGAAAGTTAAAAAATATTGTTGTTCTAAATAATGTTTATAATTGACTATTGTTGTATTTAAAAATTATAAAAATGTTAAAAAAAGTTATAAGAACATTATTAAAATGTTAATTTTTGTAAAATAAATTAATTTACACAAATTAAAAAGTTATCATTTTTTTACAATTATTCAAAAATGTGAAAATTGTTCATTAATTTTTTTTTGTTTCTTGGGCTTTAATTTTATTCTTTAGCATGTCAAATTTGAGGAAAAAAATATTAAGTTCGTTAATATTCACGTTTAGAAGTTGCTCAAATAGATATAAAGTACTCGATTTGAAAACTTAAAAAAATTGAAGCGACCTCTAAATATTAAAATATTGACTTGAAGTTTTCAGGATCTTCATGATTTTTCATGTAAAAAGAATGAAATCACGAGAAAAAGTATTTGAAAAGAATCGATTTTGAGGATTTTGGAAATTTAAAAAAATTGTGAGCGACCTTTTAAAAATTTATTTTTGAGCTGTCCTTTAGAGGGGGCTCTTAGAATAAAGTAAACTAATATATTTTCACACGAGACTTGAAAAAAACAAACTTTTTTTTTTGGTCGCCCTATACCTAAGTAGTGTATTTATCATGAAATCACTGATTTATAAAAGAGAGGAAACTTTTTATTTCAACGTATTTCGAAATATTCTTATTTTTGTAACGATTTAAGTTTTCGAATATCAAAATATTTTAGACCGTCGACACTAAACGGATGTATAAAAAAAATATCAAAAATTCAACTACTGATTTTCAAAATTAAAGATTTGAATTTTCAATTTTTTCCGTGCCGAAATACAGAATGAAGTCAACGAGAAGTACCTTATATTT